>NW_026847771.1:98321339-98332292 GCF_025583915.1 Anolis sagrei ordinatus
TGAAAGCCTTAAACAAAATATTTTTTGCTAAAGGTGAGCCATGGAAAAAACCAGAACAATCCATGTGATATAAAGCTGCTCATAAAAGCATAAAAACCAGTTACCGAGAAGTCATAACTTGATCAAAAGCCAGAACAGTTTGAGTGTTGAGACCCAATTTTGAATTCCTGCTTTGCCATGGAAACCCAATGGAGATCTTGGGCAAGTCACATAAAATAATCTTGAATTTGCCATAAATCAGAGAGGCTTATGGCAATGCTAAGAAGTGGCTCTGTGGTCTTTCTTTTCTTGGCTGCTGCTAAAAGAGTGCCTTTAAACCATGAGTTAAAAAACCCCAGATTAATTCAATTAAAAGCATATCTGCAGGGATTGTGCCTGAATCCAGATTTAGAGGCAAAATCCTGCTTAAAACAATTCTTGCAAGCCTTGCACTCCAAATTCTCATGTGCAACAGCAATGCATCTATTGCTTCTTCTTCTTTCCTAGGGTGCATCTACATTGCAGGATTAATGCAGTTTGATACCGCTTTTTATTTATTTGCAACATTTATATGCCGCCCTTCTCACCCCGAAGGGGACTCAGAGCAGTTTACAAAATATATATACATACAATATATTATATTATTAGCACAGTTTTGTTTTGTTTTTTTGTCATGTCAGGGCTGACTTGAGAAACTGCCCCCTTTCCTCCCCCTTTCTCTCCTTTCTTCCTTCTCTACCTCTTTCTTTCTTTCACTACTTGGTTTTATCCTTCTCTCTTTCCTTCATTCCCTCCCCCTTTCTTCCTTTGCCTTTCTTCCCTCCCTGTTTGATTCCTTCTTTCACTTTTTATTTCCTTTTATTTTACCACCATCATAACAATAACAATAATGTAATGCATTGCCTCTGGGACCTGACACCTCTCCCATTCCTCCAGGGTCTCATAGGAACAATAGCATAATAATAATAATAATAGAAATAACAACCTTTACCCGCCACGTGTTGCTGTGGCCAATCTTCCCTCTTTCTCTCCTTCTTTCCCTCCTTCCTTCCTTCCTCCTTCCTTCCTTCCTTCCTTCCTTCCTTCCTTCCTTCCTTCCTTCCCTCCCTTCCCTTTTTCCTTTCTTCCTTCCTTCTCTATCTCTTTCCTTCCTTCCCCCTTTTTCTTTCTTTTCTGCTGTCTCTCTTTTCTTTCCTTCCATCTTTCCTTTTCTTTCCTTTTCTTCTTCCTTCTTTCTCTAACTTTCCTTCCTTCCCCCTTTTTCTTGACCTCCCTTTCTCTTTCTTCCTTCTTTCCTTCCTTCCTGTCTTTCCTAGATTTTGACAGGGCGGGAAGGGGCGGGGTGGGGTTTGGAGGTGGCGTGAAGTAAAAGGAGGTAAGATTGGGGTGGGGGAGTGATGGAGCGTGGGGTTGCGTGTGTGTGTGCGGCGGCGGGGGGAGTGATGGAGCGTGGGGTTGCGTGTGTGTGTGCGGCGGCGGGGGGAGTGGGGTTGCGTGTGTGCGTGCGGCGGCGGGGAAAGTGGGGGAGTGGGGTTGCGTGTGTGTGTGCGGCGGCGGGGGGAGTGGGGTTGCGTGTGTGCGTGCGGCAGCGGGGGAAGTGATGGAGTGTGGGGTTGCGTGTGTGTGTGCGGCGGCGGGGGGAGTGGGGTTGCGTGTGTGTGTGCGGCGGCGGGGGGAGTGATGGAGTGTGGGGTTGTGTGTGTGTGTGCGGCAGGGGTGTGTGTGTGTGCGGGAAGCGGCGCGGCGGGGCTTGGAGTGGGCATGGTTTCCGCAGAGGGAACGTTGGCCGGAAGGGCATGTGCGCGTGCCAGGGAACTTGCGGCTGGGCGCCAATGCGCATGCTCAGTTGTTTTGCCGTTTTGTGAGTGTGTTGTTGTGTTGTTTTTCATTTTGAGTAGATATGTTTGTACCTTGTGGGTTGTGTTATGGGCATGGGAATTTTGGTTAAGTTTCGTTGGGGTTTTTTGAGTTTTGTTTTTGCCGTTTTGTGAGTGTGTTGTTGTGTTGTTTTTCATTTTGAGTAGATATGTTTGTACCTTGTGGGTTGTGTTATGGGCATGGGAATTTTGGTTAAGTTTCGTTGGGGGATTTTTGAGTTTTGTTGTTTTCCGTTTTGTGAGTGTGTTGTTGTGTTGTTTTTCATTTTGAGTAGATATGTTTGTACCTTGTGGGTTGTGTTATGGGCATGGGAATTTTGGTTAAGTTTCGTTGGGGGATTTTTGAGTTTTGTTGTTTTTCCGTTTTGTGAGTGTGTTGTTGTGTTGTTTTTCATTTTGCGTAGATATGTTTTTACCTTGTGGGTTGTGTTATGGGCATGGGAATTTTGGTTAAGTTTCGTTGGGGGATTTTTGAGTTTTGTCGTTTTGTGAGTGTGTTGTTGTGTTGTTTTTCATTTTGAGTAGATATGTTTGTACCTTGTGGGTTGTGTTATGGGCATGGGAATTTTGGTTAAGTTTCGTTGGGGGATTTTTGAGTTTTGTTGTTTTGCCGTTTTGTGAGTGTGTTGTTGTGTTGTTTTTCATTTTGCGTAGATATGTTTGTACCTTGTGGGTTGTGTTATGGGCATGGGAATTTTGGTTAAGTTTCGTTGGGGGATTTTTGAGTTTTGTTTCCTTGATGCCCCTAACAAATTTATATATATAGATTAGCACAGTTTTGTTTTGTTTTTTTGTCATGTCAGGGCTGACTTGAGAAACTGCAAGTCGCTTCTGGTGTGAGAGAATTGGCCGTCTGCAAGGACGTTGCCCAGGGGACACCCGGATGTTTTGATGTCCTGCCACTCTTACAACATTTATATGTCGCCCTTCTCACCCCGAAGGGGACTCAGAGCGGTTTGTAAGATATATATACATACAATATATTATATTATTAGCATAGTTTTTTGTCATGTCAGGAATGACTTGAGAAACTGCAAGTTGCTTCTGGTGTGAGAGAATTGGCCGTCTGCAAGGACGTTGCCCAGGGGACACCCGGATGTTTTGATGCGTTGCCACCCTTGTGGGAGGCTTCTCATGAGAAGCTGGAGCTGATAGAGGGAGCTCGTCTGCGCTCTCCCCGGATTCGAACCTGCAACATAATACAGTATCAGCATTATATATTACTATATTGTACTATACAATTATATTGCAATAATATTAGTAATATTACATGTAATATAAATATATATAATTATATTATTGTGTAATGTTATAAGTAATGTTACATGTAATATAAATATTTAATTATAATATCATATTATTAGTAGTAGTATTATATTTTATTATATTATAGTATATTATATTATATTATATTATATTAATTATATATATATATATTATATTATATTATATTTAACTGCCCTGGCTCAATGCTCCTAGGTTCCTGGGAGTTTTGCAAGGCCTTGAGCCTTCTCTGCCCTAGTGTGAAGATACTACAACTCCCAGGATCCCAGAGCACTGAGCCAGGCTAAATTCAAGGAGGGTCAAATTGCATCAAATCAAACCCAGGCATATCAATGGCGCGCGAGACAAGAAAAGGGGGCGTGGCGGTGCTGGTTCTCCCCTACGATTGGCTGCGACTTGCCCGGGCTCGCAGAGGGAGCGCGCTGATTGGCTGCGACGCGTCTGGGGGAAAGCCCTGAACGTTCCATTCCTCTGGCAGGATTTAAGCCCAGTTCCATCGAGGAGGTCTTTCTTTCTTGTTTTCTTCTTTCTTTGCAGACACTTCGAAGGGTCCGGTAAGTAACTCCTTGCTAAGATTCCAACAAAATGTGTAGTCCTAGATGACAAGCAGAATGTGTTTTTATTGATAGTATATGAACGAATATATACTTTCAAATTTGCAACTGGAAAACATAAAAGTGGGGAAACAACCCCAAAAAAGGACTTTAGACTTCTGGGAAGATAGATAGCCATTCATGATGGGAGTTGCAGTCCAAGAGTGGAAAGTTTCCCCACTTCTGTCCTGAAATTGTAAGAAAAGCCTTGTTCCAAGGGACTGCCAAGTTTGGGCTATTTTGCAGGGTTGTTGTGAAGATAGTTTGGAAGAGAAAGCAAAGACTAGAGGCATGCAACATTGTGGATTTCCTAGGGCTTATTAAAGCCAACTTCCTTCCTACAGAACCTGGTATTTGTTGGCGATCTCCCACCAAAGCATCTAAGGGACTGCCAAGGGACTGCCAAGTTTGGGCAGCTTTGCAGGGTTGTTGTGAAGATAGTTTGAAAGAGAAAGCAAAGAATAGATGCATGCAACGCTATGGATTTCCTAGGAAAGGAAAACCAACTTTCCACAGAACTTTGTATTTGTCGGCACCACAATTCAAGAGAGATATTGACAAGCTGGAATGTGTCCAGAGGAGGGCGACTAAAATGATCAAGGGTCTGGAGAACAAGCCCTATGAGGAGCGGCTTAAGGAGCTGGGCATGATTTAGCCTGAAGAAGAGAAGGCTGAGAGGAGATATGATAGCCATGTATAAATATGTGAGAGGAAGCCACAGGGAGGAGGGAGCAAGCTTGTTTTCTGCTTCCTTCGAGACTAGGACGCGGAACAATGGCTTCAAACTACAAGAGAGGAGATTCCATCTGAACATGAGGAAGAACTTCCTGACTGTGAGAGCCGTTCAGCAGTGGAACTCTCTGCCCCGGAGTGTGGTGGAGGCTCCTTCTTTGGAAGCTTTTAAACAGAGGCTGGATGGCCATCTGTCAGGGGTGATTTAAATGCAACATTCCTGCTTCTTGGCAGGGGGTTGGACTGGATGGCCCATGAGGTCTCTTCCAACTCTTTGATTCTATGATCTCCCACCCAAGCACCATCCAGGACTGGACCTGCTTAGCTTTCAAGGTTTGATGCATTCCTTCCAGTTAAAAATGCATTGCATTGGTTTCTTTTCCCTCTCGGATTTTCCAAACCAATACTTTCCCATTGTTTGCAGAATAACAGAAGAATCCTTTTCAAAAGGTTCGCAAAGTTGAATTGCTAGACTATATAATGTGCAGAGAGAGCAAGTAAAAAAATATATTAGGACATATACTTACACAACATGGGCTGGCACTTAAAAGAACCCTTCCCATTATCTGTCATGCGCTTTGAAGGGCTCCTTGCCAAAAGAAGTATTGCACATTGACAAGAGCAAGAAGAGGAAAACAGCAAGGGACGTATAGTTCTTGCAAAAGCAACAGATCGGGGCCTAGGACCCATCTAGATAATCATGTTGGACTACAAACCCCTTTATCCCTTGTTATTGTCTAGGGCAGTGTTTCTCAACCTTCGTAATGCCGCGACCCCTTAATGCAGTTCCTCATGTTGTGGACCCCCAACCATGACATTATTTTTGTTGCTACTTCATAACTGTCGTTTTGCTACTGTTATGAATTGTCATGTAAATATCTGATGTATTTTCATTCGCTGGACCAAATTTGGTACAAATACCCAATACACCCACATTTGAATACTGGTGGGGTTGTGAAGGGCATTGATTTTGTCATTTGGGAGTTGTAGTTGCTGGGATGTATAGTTCACCTACAATCAAAGAGCATTCTGAACTCCACCAACAATGGAATTGAACCAAACTTGGTACACAGAACTCCCATGACCAACAGAAAATACTGGAAGGGTTTGGTGGGCATTGACCTTGAGTTTGGGAGTTGTAGTTCACCTACATCCAGGGATCACTATGGACTCAAACAATGATATATCTGAACCAAACTTGGCACAAATACTCAATATGCCCAAATGTGAACACTGATGGAGTTTGGGGAAAATACACCTTGACATTTGGAAGTTGTAGTTGCTGGGATTTATAGTTCACTTACAATCAAAAAGATTCTGAACTCCACCAACAATGGAATTGAACCAAACTTTGTACACAGAACTCCCATGACCAACAGAAAATACTGGAAGGGTTTGGTGGGCATTGACCTTGAGTTTGGGAGTTGTAGTTCACCTACATCCAGAGAGCACTGGGGACTCAAACAATGATAGATCTGGACTAAACTAGGCATGAATACTCAATATGCCCAAATGTGAACACTGGTGGAGTTTGGGGGAAATGGACCTTGCATTTGGAAGTTGTAGTTTCTGGGATTTATAGTTCACCAACAATCAAAGAGCATTCTGAACTCCACCAACAATGGAATTGAATCAAGCTTGGCACACAGAACTCCCATGACCAACAGAAAATACTGGAAGGGTTTGGTGGGCACTGACCTTGAGTTTTGGAGTTGTAGTTCACCTACATCCAGAGAGCCCTGTGGACTAACATCCAGCAAGCACTGTGGACTCAAACAATGATGGATCTGGACCAAACTTGGCACAAATACGCAATATGCCCAAATGTGAACACTGGAGGAGTTTGGGGAAAGTAGACCTTGACATTTGGGAGTTGTAGTTGCTGAGATGTATAGTTCACCTTTAATCAAAGAGCCCCTTGAACCCCTGCAATGATAGAATTGGGCCAAACCTCCCACACAGAACTCCCATGACCAACAGAAAATACTGGAGGGATTTGGGAGTAATTGACAGTGATTATCATGAGCTTCCGCTGTCAGCCCTAGCTTCTGCCAACCTAGCACTTCGAAAACATGCAAATGTGAGTAGATCAATAGGTACCGCTGCGGGAAGGTAACGGCGCTCCATGCAGTCATGCCGGCCACATGACCTTGGAGGTGTCTATGGACAACGCTGGCTCTTCGGCTTAGAAATGGAGATGAGCACCACACCACAGAGTCAGACATGACTGGACTTAATGTCAGGGGACTACCTTTACCTTACCTTTTATGGGGAGATGTAGTTAGTCTACTACTGGAGAGCACTGTGCTCCTAAGAACATAAGAAATATGTGTTTTCTGAAGATCTTTGGCGACCCCTCTGACACCCCCTTGCAACCTCCCCCCCCCCCACTCCGGGATCCCGACCCCCAGGTTAGGAAACATTGGTCTAGGGCTTCTTAGAGAGGGAGCATATTAATGTTTGGGGTAGGTGAATCAACTGAAATATATGGTTAATCAACTGAAGTTTTCCTTCCATCAAGGAAACAATAAAATAAATAATAAATATATTTCAGATCAATAAAAGGCACCCCAATAGGCATTCTGCTCCGATATTTGGAACTTGGTTACATCTCCAAAAGGTCACATTATGTGCAAGTATAGACAATTTCAAAATCCAATCTGAAATCCAGAACGTTTCTGGTCTCAAGCGTTTTGGAGAAGAGAGACTCAGCCTGTACCCACTTAATGCAATATTCTTTGCTAATTGGATTTGATCTCATCTCAGTGGGAATATCGTTTGTATTTGATTCTGTTTTGATGGCATTGCATTTCAATAGGCAGGATCCAGAAGGCTGACAGGTAGTATTGTATATACTTGAGTGTAAGCTGAGTTTTCAGCCCTTTTTTAGGCTGAAAAAGCCCCCCTCGGCTTATATTCGAGTCAAGATAATTTATTATTTTACTCTGTTATTATTATTATTATTATTATTATTATTATTATTACATTTATTATTTTACTCTATTATTTTTATTATTACATTTCCATTATTTTACTCTATTATTATTATTATTACATTTATTATTTTGCTCCATTTATCATTGTTATTACATTACATTACTCTATTTATTGTTTTATTACATTTATTATTTTACTCTATTATTATTACATTTCCATTATTTTCCTCTATAATTATTACATTTATTGTTTTACTCTAATATTATTACATTTCTTATTTTATTCTATTTATTATTATTATTATTACATTTACATTATTTTACTCTATTATTATTACATTATTATTTTGCTCTATTTATTATTGTTATTACATTTACATTATTTTACTCTATTATTATTACATTTATTATTTTGCTCTATTTATTATTATTACATTTACATTATTTTACTCTATTATTATTATTACATTTCTTATTTTGCTCTGTTGTTATTATATTTACATTATTTTACTCTGTTATTATTATTACATTAATTATTTTGCTCTCTTTATTATTGTTATTACATTAACATTATTTTACTCAATTTATTATTGTTTTATTACATTTCCATTATTTTACTCTATTATTATTATTATTACATTAATTATTTTGTTCTCTTTATTATTGTTATTACATTAACATTATTTTACTCAATTTTTATTGTTTTATTACATTTATTATTTTAATCTATTTTTATTGTTTTTATTACATTTATTATTTTACTCTATTGTTATTACTACATTTCCATTATTTTACTCTATTATTATTATTATTATTATTATTATTATTACATTAATTATTTTGCTCTCTTTATTATTGTTATTACATTAACATTATTTTACTCAATTTATTATTGCTTTATTACATTTATTATTTTAATCTATTTTTATTGTGTTTATTACATTTATTATTTTACGCTCTTTATTATTGTTATTACTTTTACATTATTTTACTCTATTATTACTATTACTACATTTCCATTATTTTACTTTATTATTATTATGGCATTTATTATTTTATTCTATTATTAGTACATTTATTATTTTACTCTATTATGTTGGACAGACTTATCTTAAATTACAGTTTTATGTAAATATTCAAAAACATTTAACCTACTGATGCCTCAATTCATGTAATTTTATAGGCATCAATTTTTATTTTGAAATTTACCCGTAGCTGCTGCATTTCCCACCCTCTGTTTATACTTGAATCATTAAGTTTTCCCAGTTTTTTGTGGCAAAATTAGGTGTCTCGGCTTATATTCGGGTCGGCACGGTACTTATGGGTTTTTTCGGGCTATATGGCCATGTTCTAGAGGCATTCTCTCCTGACGTTTCGCCTGCATCTATGGCAAGCATCCTCAGAGGTTGTGAGGTCTGTTGGAAGTAGGAAAATGGGTTTATATATCTGTGGAATGACCAGGGTGGGACAAAGGACTCTTGTCTGCTGGAGCTAGGTGTGAATGTTTCAACTGACCACCTTCATTAGCATTTGAAGGCCTGCTGAGCCTGGGGGAATCTTTTGTTGAGAGGTGTTAAGATGTGCCTGGTTGTTTCCTCTCTGCTGTTTTGCTGTTGTAATTTTAGAGTTTTTTAATACTGGTAGCCAGATTTTGTTCATTTTCATGGTCCTTTCTGTTGAAATTGTCCACAGATATATAAACCCATTGTCCTATTCCAACAGACCTCACTACCTCTGAGGATGCTTGCCATAGATGCAGGCGAAACGTCAGGATAAAATGCCTCTAGAACATGGCCATATAGCCTGAAAAAACCCACAAGAGCCTAGTGATTCCAGCCATGAAAGCCTTCGACAATACTTATATATTATTTTGTTTGTATGCAAATGGCCTTGGCATGAATAAACAACTACAATACAGGAAAAAACCCAGTCCTTTGCTTTTCCTACTAATCTAATTAACATTTCTTTAATGGTCAAGTTAGGAGGAAGCAATATATAGATATAGATAGATATGACAGATTAGAGAGATGGGCCAAAACTAACAAAATGAAGTTCAACAGTGACAAAGGCAAGATACTCCACTTTGGCAGGAAAAACGAAATGCAAAGATACAGAATGGGGGACAATGCCTGGCTCGAGAGCAGTACGTGTGAAAAAGATCTTGGAGTCCTCGTGGACAACAAGTTAAACATGAGCCAACAATGTGATGTGGCGGCAAAAAAAGCCAATGGGATTTTGGCCTGCATCAATAGGAGCATAGTGTCTAGATCTAGGGAAGTCATGCTACCCCTCTATTCCGCTTTGGTTAGACCAAACCTGGAATATTGTGTCCAATTCTGGGCACCACAATTGAAGAGAGATATTGACAAGCTGGAATGTGTCCAGAGGAGGGCGACTAAAATGATCAAGGGTCTGGAGAACAAGCCCTATGAGGAGCGGCTTAAGGAGCTGGGCATGTTTAGCCTGAAGAAGAGAAGGCTGAGAGGAGATATGATAGCCATGTATAAATATGTGAGAGGAAGCCACAGGGAGGGAGCAAGATTGTTTTCTGCTTCCTTGGAGACTAGGACGCAATGGAACAATGGCTTCAACTACAAGAGAGGAGATTCCATCTGAACATGAGGAAGAACTTCCTGACTGTGAGAGCCGTTCAGCAGTGGAACTCTCTGCCCCGGAGTGTGGTGGAGGCTCCTTCTTTGGAAGCTTTTAAGCAGAGGCTGGATGGCCATCTGTCAGGGGTGATTTGAATGCAATATTCCTGCTTCTTGGCAGGTGGTTGGACTGGATGGCCCATGAGGTCTCTTCCAACTCTTTGATTCTATGATTCTATTCTATGATTAAACATTCAAATGGGTGTGGATGGAGTGGAGTGATTTTAACATTGCCTTTCTCTCTTTCTCCGATGCCGAGAAGTCCTTGTTGTCATCACAGAGTGTTTCCAAATGGACTTTAGCAATGCAATGGTTGCTCAATTAGTTAACGATTAATTGGGGGGCGTCTTTCCCCTCTCCCCCATTTTTCCGGCTGTAATTTTGGCCTTCTTCCAGTCTGCAATGTTGATGGAAGCCAACAGATGCAAAGCCGTCTCAGGTTGCTTTGCCAGTCTTTTTTGGGGACTACAGCGCCCAGAATCCAATGAATTCTAGCTGTTGCCATTAAGAGGATAGAATATATTTATATCCCCCCAAGTTTGTAGCTGAACCATCACTGAATGCTAGTGAGTCCTCTGACTTCTGGTCTTGGTATACGACATAGGGACTCTTTCTCTAGGAAATGGCTCGGTCTATCATAGGACTACATGGCAATTTCCAACTAGAAAATCCTTAGGGAGATGACCAAAAAAGTAAAGTAGAGAGGGGGTAATTATTAATTATTGTTATTAATATTATAAATGTGCTGTCAAAGGCTTTCATTGCCAGAATAATCTGGGTTGCTGAGAGTTTTCTGGGCTGTATGGCTATGTTCCAGAAGCATTCTCTCCTGACATTTTGCCCACATTTATGGCAGGCACCCTTAGAGGTTGTGAGGTCTGTTGGAAACTACAAGAAAGGA
>NW_026847771.1:98335152-98423519 GCF_025583915.1 Anolis sagrei ordinatus
TATGGATCATTGCAATGACAGAGGAGAACCCATCTCAAAGGAAATCTGGGCCTCCCATAACAAGATGGTGATGCAGCCGCTCGACTCCAACGACCCTGAAGTGAGTATTTCTTGGGTTTCATTTCCATTTCCAATTTTCCCATCATCCTAACATGGGACCGGAGTTTGTTTATTTACAGTGTTTATATTCTGCTGTTCTCACCCCAAAACGAACTCAGGGCAGATCACAGAACATACATAGGCGGCAAACATTCAATGCTGTTTATACACTGACAACACAGACAATTGTACATAGAAAGAGGTATGTATAGGCTTTTCTCCATCTTTGGCATCTTGGAGGTTGTGCTCGGTTCCGGTCACAAGGGGTGCTGTCGCTCCATCTTCCCAGCTTAAGAGCTTTATTTGTAAACTTCCTCATTGATCGGATTGCCAGCATTTTTCTGGCATTTTCTTATGGTTGCCTTAAAATACCTCCCAACTTTTAAGCAGTACCTATTTATCTACCCATATTTTGCTTTTGAACCGCTAGGTAGGTGGAAGCTGGGCTAAAGGCCAGGAGCTTACCTTGACTTCGAACTGTTAACCTTTCAACTGACATGATTTACTGCAGCTGGTGGTTTAATCTGCTGTGCTAAAGTTGGTCCAAAGGGCTTTACCAGGGATAGAATCATAGAATCCTAGAGTTGGAAGAGACCCCCCCAAAGACCATCCGGTCCAACCTCCTTCTGCTATAAAGGAAGACACAATTAAAGCCTTCTTGACAGGCAGCCATCCTGCCTCATAGAATTCTAGAGTTGGAAGGGGCCCCATAGGCCATCCAGTCCAACCTCCTTTGACCATAAAAGAAGATAGAATTATTATTATTATTATTATTATTATTATTATTATTATTATTATTATTACTATTAGACTCATAGTTAGAAGAGACGCCAGGAGTCATCCAATCAACCCCATTAGCCCATAAAGGAAGATATAATAATAATAATAATAATAATAATAATAATAATAATAATAATAATAATTTGAAACAGAAGATGAGTCCACAGTACACAAGATCACTCCGCTGGCTGTTGTATTAGATCACACATTGGACAACAATAACAATAACAATAATAATAAAAAAACAATAACAACAACAATAATAATTCTACCTTCCTTTATGGCTGAAGGGGGTTGGACTGGATGGCCCTTGGAGTCCCTTCCAACTCTGAGACTACTATTACTAATAACAATAACAATAATAATTATTGTTATTAGTATTATTATTATTATTAGTAGTAGTAGTAATAGTAGTAGTAGTCTCAGAGTTGGAAGGGACTCCAAGGGCCATCCAGTCCAACCCCCTTCAGCCATAAAGGAAGATAGAATTATTATTATTATTATTATTATTATTATTATTATTATTATTAGACTCATAGAGTTGGAAGGGACTCCAAGGGCCATCCAGTCCAACCCCATTTTTTGGCCATAAAGAAAATAGAATTATTATTGCTGCTGCTGCTACTACTACTACTATTAGATTCATAGTTGGAAGGGATCCCAAGGGACATCCAGTCCAACCCCATTCGGCTATAAAGGAAGATAGAATTATTATTATTATTATTATTATTATTATTATTAGAATCATAGAGTTGGAAGGGACTCCAAGGGCCATCCAGTCCACCGCCATCTGCCATAAAGGTAGACACAATCAAAGTCCTCCCAAAAGAAGACCATTCAGCCTCTGCTTTAAAAATTCCGGAGAAGCATCATAATCATCATCATTGTAAAAGATGATGATAGACTCCTACTAGAATTAATAGGGACCACAAAATGCCATCCAGTCCAACTATTTTCTGCCCTGATATTGTGGTCTAACATAATATTATCCTAAGTGAAGCCTAACCAAAGCAGAAGAGTGTAAAGCTATAACTTCTTTTACTCCGGACGTTATATTCCTATTGACACACAGTAGAATGGCATTGACCTTTTAAGCTGCTGCATCACAATCTTGGCTCATATTCCACTTGGAATATTTTGCATGGCCGGTTTCCAAGCCAGGTATCACCCATCCTATATCTGTGCATTTTGTTTTTGTTGCCAAACATCTCTTCCCCGTTAAAGTATGTTTTGTTGCCCTTGCTTGGGGTCCTCTTGGCTGAGCCTTGGCCTCCTTTCGTCCTCTTGCTTTCAGGTCTTTGACATCATCAAGAAGGAGAAGCGCCGGCAGAGGACGGGCTTGGAGCTCATTGCGTCGGAGAACTTTGCCAGCCGCGCTGTTTTGGAGGCCCTGGGCTCCTGCCTCAACAACAAATATTCGGAGGGCTATCCAGGGCAAAGGTGGGCAGAGGATCTGAGTGCACACACAGAGACCCAGGCCGCATTGCCTCGAGTCTCATGCGCCATCAAATCTCGGGCATACTTCTATTTCCAACACCCTGAGACCAACCCCCCCCCTCAAAAAAAAACCCTATTTGCTGCCGAATGTAATGTGCAGCGGTCAAAGGTCCCCTCTTTGTCAAATACAAATGTTTGTAAAATCATGAAATACAGATGTTAGCAAAAAAAATAATAATCCTAAAATGCAGACATTTGCAAAAATCCTAAAATGCAAATCGTATGTAAAATCATGAAATGCATTTGTTTGCAAAATCATGAAATATAGATGTTTTGCAAAAATTCTAAAATGCAAATTGTACGCAAAATCATGAAATACAGATGTTTTGCAAAAAATATAAAATACAGACGTTAGCAAAAATCCTAAAATGCAAATCGTATGTAAAATCATGAAATGCAATTGTTTGCAAAATCATGAAATATAGATGTTTTGCAAAAAATATAAAATATAGACGTTAGCAAAATCATGAAATACAGATGTTTTGCAAAAAATATAAAATACAGACGTTAGCAAAAATCCTAAAATGCAAATCGTATGTAAAATCATGAAATGCAATTGTTTGCAAAATCATGAAATATAGATGTCTGCAAAAATCCTAAAATGCAAACCGTATGCAAAATCATGAAATACAGATGTTTGCAAAAAATATCATAAAATATAGACGTTTGCAAAAATCCTAAAATGCAAATCGTATGTAAAATCATGAAATGCAATTGTTTGCGAAATCATGAAATACAGATATTTTGCAAAAAAATCATAAAATATAGATGTTTGCAAAAATCCAAAAACGCAAATGTATGTAAAACCATGAAATGCAATTGTTTGCAAAATCATGAAATATAGATCTTTGCAAAAAATATCATGAAATACAGATGTTTGCATCAATCCTAAAATGCAAATCATACGCAAAATCATGACATATAGATGTTTGCAAAATCATGAAATACAGACGTTTGCAAAAATCCTAAAATGCAAATCTTATGTAAAATCATGAAATGCAATTGTTTGCAAAATCATGAAATACAGATGTTTTGCAAAAACAGAAGTGCTACAGCATCAGAACTTCCAGCAATGGAAAGGAAAACTTTGGGGCGCATCTCTGTTGCAGAATGAATCTATGTTAACTGCCTTGGTTAAATGCTATGGAGGCTGTAGTCCTGCAAGGTTTTGAACCTTCTCTGCCCAAGAATGCTGATGCTGCACTAAACAACCCATCCCAGGATTGCATAGCACTGAGCCGTGCCCATTAAATTAGAGATGAGGTCCTGAAGCAGCTTCCCCTTTTGCTTGGGCTCAGCACTAAGATCACGATATTGCAAATGTAATGCGCACCCTGATTTTGGAGAGGGAATTTAGACAAAAAAGGCGAGCATTAGACTCAAGTCAATAGGGTATATAACCCATTTCCTCCAATTCTGTGTGCTCAAGCATAGCTAATTTCTTCTCCTTGGCAGATATTATGGCGGGACGGAGTTTGTGGACGAACTGGAGCGGCTGTGCCAAAAGCGAGCCCTTGAAGCCTATGGGCTGGACCCCCAGAAGTGGGGCGTCAATGTCCAGCCGTATTCAGGTACCATCATAACCTTTAATTGAACATTGAGACATTGATACAAAACTGCCAGACCATTGTCCACCCATTGTGTCAAAAACATCTCCTTTTACTCTTTGCAAAATAGAATAATAGAATCCTAGAGCTGGAAGGGGCTCCCAAAGGCCATCCGGTCCAACCCCCTTCACCTGAAAAATAAGGCAATAATACTAAAATAAATCCCTCCCAGCAGATGGCCATCCAGAGTTACTCTTTTCAAAATAGACCACTGAACTCTTGAGTTCATTCAACCCAACCTCCTCTAGCCAGGAAATCAGACAGTAATCAAAGCATTCCCAACAGATGGCCATCCAGACAACTCTTATTCTTTGCAAAATAAAATAATAGAACTCTAGATTTGGAAGGAGCCCGCAAAGGCAATCTAGTCCTTTCCCCTTTTGCATGATAGGAAGGCATCACCAAAGCCCTCCCAACAGATGGCCATCCAGACAGCTCTTTGCAAAATAAAATCATAGAACCCTAGATTTGGAAGGCACCCCCAAAGGCCATCTAGTCCTTTCCCCTTTTGTACGATAGGAAGGCATCACCAAAGCCCTCCCAACAGATGGCCATCCAGACATCTCTTTGCAAAATAAAATCAGAACCCTAGATTTGGAAGGCACCCCCAAAGGCCATATAGTCCTTTCCCCTTCTGTATGATAGGAAGACATCACCAAAGCCCTCCCAACAGATGGCCATCCAGACATCTCTTACTCTTTGAAAAATAAAATCATAGAACCATAGATTTGGAAGGGACCCCCAAAGGCCATCTAGTCCTTTCCCCTTCTGTATGATAGGAAGACATCACCAAAGCCCTCCCAACAGATGGCCATCCAGATATCTCTTACTCTTTGCAAACTAGAATCAGAATCCTAGAGTTGGAAGGGACCCCCACATGCCATCCAATCGTACTCCTTTAAGCCCTCCCAACAGATGGTCATCCAGCTTCAGCTTAAAGACCTCCAGAGAAGGTGACTCCAAGATGATGATGGCACTCTGTAACAAAATTTGAAAAAATGTTCTATTCCTGGTTTGAAAGTGTTATTACCTGTTTCAATGTGTGGGCCTTACTTTGAAAGTAGATATTCTACTCCAGAATTTTTGTATTGGTGGCTGCCACCAACGGGTTTTATGTAAATACTCAAAAACATTTAACCTATTTATTTATTTACTGTATTTCTATACCACCTTTCTCAGCCTGCGGGCGACTTAAGGCGGTTTACAGAGGCAAGATTCAATGCCCAGTAACATTTGGTATTCCATGGTTGATCTGTGGCTATCCAGCCATTGACAGTTTTGGTCTCTGAATCGTTCCCAGCTCTCACCTTTTTACTTTCAGGGTCTCCAGCAAACTTTGCTGTTTACACGGCTCTGGTCGAGCCCCATGGGAGGATCATGGGCTTGGATCTGCCGGACGGGGGTCACCTGACCCACGGTTTCATGACTAATAAGAAGAAGATTTCGGCCACCTCCATCTTTTTCGAGTCCATGCCTTACAAGGTGAGACCTTGCATTGGATCAATGTAGCCCAGGCATGGGCAAACTTGGGCCCCTTCCTCCAGGTGTTTTGGTCTCCAACTTCCACCATTCCTAACAGCCTCAGGCTCTTTCCTTTTCCCCCTCAGCCGCTTAAGCGGCTGAGGGGGAAAAGGAAGGGGCCCGAGGCTGTTAGGAATGGTGGAAGTTGGAGACCAAAACACTTGAAGGGCCAAACTTTGCCCATGCTTGTAGCTGCATTGTTTGTGTCCCAAACCCATGCTTTGTTTGTGCATTGTTTGTGTCCCAAACCCATGCTTTGTTTGTACATTGTTTGTGTCCCAAACCCAGGTTTGCCCATGCTTGATGCTGCCCATCTTTCTATCCGAAAGCCCAGGGCTAACTATCTTAACTTTTGCAAAGAAAGCCAACATCATTATCACAACAGTATCACAACCACAAATTTAACTATCACAAGGAGCCCCCGGTGGCGCAGTGGGTTAAAGCACTGTGCCGACAGTACTGAAGACCGACAGGTCGCAGGTTCGAATCCGGGGAGAGGCGGATGAGCTCCCTCTATTAGCTCCAGCTCCTCATGCGGGGACATGAGAGAAGCCTCCCACAAGGATGATAAAACATCAAAAATCATCCAGGCGTCCCCTGGGCAACGTCCTTGCAGACGGCCAATTCTCTCACAACAGGAACGGTTGCTCCTGACACGACAAAAAAAAAAAAATCACAACATTGCAAATTGTAAAATAATACAGATGTTTGCAAAATCATGAAATGGAAATGTTTGCAAAATCATGAAATTACAAATGTGTGCAAACTCATAAAAATACAAACGTTTGCAAATAATGCGCAAAGGCAATTGAGACAAGGGTGCTGTAAGATTGTAGGATCAATAACCCACATCAACCCAGTGATTCTGGCCATCAACGCCTTCAACAACACATTATTTCCTTGGGTTTTTTTCTTCTTCAGGTCAACCCCGAGACGGGATACATAGACTATGACCGTTTGGAGGAAAACGCCCGCTTGTTCCATCCAAAACTCATCATTGCAGGTAATGAATCGAGAAACAGACAAGTGGGAACCCTTTCCCCAAATCCTCACATCTAGGAAACATTGCTCTTTTGGTGGGGGACTACAATGCCCAGAATCTCACTTGCCAGCAGTATTACCCAGGGTAATAATGGACAAATACTTAGGAGCTGGGAATGTTTGGCTTGGAGAAGAGAAGGTTGAGAGAATATTTACCTGATGGAGTCTCCCTAGATGGCCATATGGATTCAGTTATCTCATATTGTTGGGCAGACGGGCTTATTTACAAAATAGCCTCCTCATAAATGCAAAACAGAGTAACTTATTAGCAGCAGCGTGACCCAGCACCAGTAGCCCAAAGTGATAAAAAGAACAAAAACACACGGACCAACGTTACCTCTTCCATAGGAGGCTTTTCTTTGTAGTAAAATAATATGGTTGCACTATTTACAACAACACAGTTTCCATAACACAAATAAAGTTCTTTATACTTCCTTCTTTGCTTCCACGCTGGGCTTCTTTCTCATGCAGATAAACAGCTTTCGCCCTCACTGAGCTTCCTCTCACACCGAACTTACACAGGAGCTTTACACACGGCAGCCTTCACACTGGAGCTTCACATACAATGGACTTCAACCTGGGCTTCTCTCACACTGAGGCCTTCTCATATGGATGCCTACTTACTGAGGCCTTCTCACACCGAGGCGCTCTCACACTGGGCTCTCTCAGATTGATGCCTCTCATACAATGAGGCCTCTCTCAGACTGAGGGTGAACTAACACCGAGGCCTTCTAAGCTTACATTGAACTATAGCTTTTCATAGAATCATAGAGTTGGAAGATACCTCATGGGCCATCCAGTCCAACCCCCTGCCAAGAAGCAGGAATTTTGCTGAGTCATTGGATCCATTTGACCCTTTCAGTGCTTGACTCACATTTTTGTAATTAAAAATACATAGATAATTTTTAATATTTCTGACACATATGATCGGTTTCTCCTTTCTTAAGGGTCAGCTGCTACTTGTACAACCCATTTTAAGCAGATGCTAGATGGCGATCTGTCAGGGGGGCTTTTTAGTGCATGCCAGAAGCAGGTTGGATTGGATTGGGTGACCCTTCGAACTTTGTATTGTCGAAGGCTTTCATGGCCAGAATCACTGGGTTGTTGTAGATTTTTTCGGGCTATATGGCCATGTTCTAGAGGCATTCTCTCCTGACGTTTCGCCTGCATCTATGGCAAGCATCCTCAGAGGTAGTGAGGTCTGTTGGAACTAGGAAAAAGGGTTTATATATCTGTGGAATGACCAGGGTGGGACAAAGGACTCTTGTCTGCTGGAGCTAGGTGTGAATGTTTCAACTGACCACCTTGATTACCATACAATGGCCTGACTGTGCCTGGAGCAATCTTTTGTTGAGAGGTGATTAGATGTCCTTGTTTGTTTCCTCTCTGTTGTTTTGCTGTTTGTTGAGAGGTGATTAGATGTCCTTGTTTGTTTCCTCTCTGTTGTTTTGCTGTTGCAATTTTAGAGTTTTTTAAATACTGGAAGCCAGATTTTGTTCATTTTCATGGTTTCCTCCTTTCTGTTGAAATTGTCCACATGCTTGTGGATTTCAATGGCTTCTCTGTGTAGTCTGACATGGTGGTTGGAGTGGTCCAGCATTTCTGTGTTCTCAAATAAAATACTGTGTCCAGGTTGGTTCAGCAGGTGCTCTGCTATGGCTGATCTCTCTTTCTCTTCGAACTTTTATTTTCTATGACTGATTTCTCCATCCTCTGGGGTCCGCTGGTATATGCAGAACCTGTGGCGGAATGAAAATCATGCATAGTTCACATCACATGCAAAGCCCCCCTGACAGATCGCCATCTAGCATCTGCTTAAAATGGGTTGTACAAGTAGCAGCTGACCCTTAAGAAAGGAGAAACCGATCATATGTGTCAGATATTCCATGTGGATGATCATTAAATAATATCAGTGTTTACTCTTTGTTATGCAGAGCAACATATATTATTATTACTATTTACAGTATTTGTATACTGCCCCTTTCAGCCTTCCAGTGACTCGAGGCGGTTTACAAGGCAAAATTCAATACCACCAAAAACACAGTTTACAATATAAAATCTTTAACATCAATAAAATCATAACAACTGTAATAAAGCATAATTCAATGTATACAGTCATGTGAACAGTTGCATTGACTCACACAATGTTCCTTGAGAGAGACTCAAATATTCCTTGCATGTCCGTGTGAAGGATCTTCTTCCGACAGCCCAGAAGCAGAAAATATACTAACTTGTCTTGGCAAACTCTGGCACAGAAAACCTAAACATGTAACTGTGTACAAACTCCCAGGCTCAGCTAGCCTCTCAGGCATGGCCCAAGCAATCAGCTTCGTGCTTTGCATTTTTCAGTTAACACACTCAACAAACAATTTTAACATGCTCCAACAGAACCTGTTTTTAAGCAGAGGCTGGATGGCCATCTGTCAGGAGGGCTTTAAGTGCATGGTAGAATGGGATTCAGGTGGATGGCCTTTGGGTGCCACTTCCAACTCCTATTGTCTATGACTGATTTCGCCTTCCTTAGGGGTCAGCTGCTACTCGCGGAACCTGGACTATGCCCGCATGCGGAAGATTGCAGATGAGAACAGCGCCTACTTAATGGCTGACATGGCCCATATCAGTGGCCTGGTGGCGGCCGGCGTGGTGCCCTCACCCTTTGACCACTGCGACGTTGTCTCCACCACGACCCACAAGACCTTGCGTGGATGCCGGGCCGGGATGATCTTCTACCGGAAAGGTGAGGAGGGAAGATCAAACATTGAGTAATTTATATTGTTCGTTGTTGTTTATTCGTTCAGTCGCTTCCGACACTTCGTGACCTCATGGACCAGCCCACGCCAGAGCTCCCTGTTTATATTATTTTTGTTCCTGGGTTATAAATGTCATTTCCTAATTGGGAAAAGTTTATTAAACTGCAAAAACTTTGTTTTTGCGGGACTTCCTCCATCACATTTCTATGGGGCAGATCAGGCATAAATAGCACTATATTTATACCCCTATCCAATCCCTGTCTCTTTGTCTTTCAGGAGCCCGCAGCGTGGACCCGAAAACAGGAAAGGAAATCCTATACAATTTGGAAAGCCTCATCAACCAAGCTGTGTTTCCGGGTTTACAAGGAGGGCCCCATAACCACGCCATTGCAGGTAAGTAGCTGCTGGCATTATATATATGCGCATTTCAGTGTTGATCTGGGATGAGCATGGTTCGAATCCTGGCTCAAGAGTCATGGGAGCTGTAGTTTCCCAAGTCCTTGAACCTTCTCTGCCAAAAATCACAGATGCCTCACCAAACTACATATCCCAGAATTCCATAGCATTGAGTCCTGGTTATTAAATTAAGAGATCCCAGCTGCGACCATACCTCGTGAAGTCTGATCTGGCCCCAGTGGTCCATACCTTAGTTACATCTAGTTTGGATTATTGCAACGCACTCTATGTGGTGCTGCCCTTGAAGACGGCCCGGAAAGTTTAATTGGTCCAATGATCGGCAGCCAGATTGCTAATTGGAGCGAATTACAGGGAGCGGTCTACCCCCCTGTTTAAGGAGCTCCATTGGCTGCTGTTCATTTTCCAGTCCCAGCTGATCCCTAATCTATCTAAAACACAGACATGTGCCTTTCACCTTAACAACAGACAAGCATTCCGAGCTCTGAGGATTACCTGGGAAGGAATCCCACTGGAGCATTGCAGCACACCCAAATACCTGGGAGTCACTCTGGACCGTGCTCTGACCTACAAGACGCACTGCCTGAACATCAAGCAAAAAGTGGGTGCTAGAAACAATATCATACGAAAGCTGACTGGCACAACCTGGGGATCACAACCAGACACAGTGAAGACATCTGCCCTTGCGCTATGCTACTCTGCTGCTGAGTATGCATGCCCAGTGTGGAACACTTAAAACAGTGGATGTGGCTCTTAATGAGACATGCCGCATTATCACGGGGTGTCTGCGCCCTACACCACTGGAGAAATTACACTGCTTAGCCGGTATTGCACCACCTGACATCCACCGGGAAGTAGCAGCCAATAGTGAAAGGACCAAGGCAGAGACATCTCCAGCTCATCCCCTGTTTGGGTATCAGCCAGCACATCAACAACTTAAATCTAGAAATAGTTTTCTAAGATCTACAGAGACACTCGCTGGAACACCTCAGCAAGCGAGAGTCCAAAAGTGGCAGGCTCAAACCCAGAACCTCAACCAATGGCTGATACCCAATGAGAGACTCCCCCCTGGGCACACAGAAAACTGGGCGACTTGGAAGGCGCTGAACAGACTGCGCTCTGGCACCACGAGATGCAGAGCCAGCCTTCAGAAATGGGGCCACAAAATGGAATCCACGACATGCGAGTGCGGAGAAGAGCAAACCACTGACCACCTGCTGCAATGCAACCTGAGCCCTGCCACATGCACATAGGAGGACCTTCTTGCGGCAACACCAGAGGCACTCCAAGTGGCCAGCTACTGGTCAAAGGACATTTAATCAACTACCAAGCTTGCAAACTTTGTGTTTTGTCTGTTTGTTTGTTTGTTTTGTTAAAAATGTAATACAACTGTTTGGTTACCTGACATGATAAATAAATAAATTTTCCAGTCCCAATTCAAGGTGCAGGTTATCACCTACAAAGCCCTGAATGGTTTGGGACCTGCCTACCTTTGTGATTCCCCCCCTACGAACCTGCACAATCCCTTCAGTCTTCAGGAGAGGCCCATCTCTCGCTCCCGCCTCCATTGCAAGTGCAGCTTGTGGGGATGAGGGAGAGGGCCTTCTCCGTGATGGCCCCTCGGTCTGAAACTCGCTCCCCAGGGAGATTGGGCAAGCACCCACCCTGGCAACTTTTAGGAAAAGCTTAAACACTTGGCTTTTCCGGTGTGCTTTTGAGGAATAAACTAATTCCCATACCATGTCTCGTGCCAATACTAATTTGTCTTTTTGATGTACTTATCTCATCCCTCAGTGAAGATTAACATTGTTTATCCCACTTGAGTCTTACACTAGACACAGCATTATATTTATCAATCTCCCCCAGGGGTTTTACAATTTTACCCTTCATATTATTTTTATTGCATTACTTTGTTATTGTTAACCATTTTATTTGATGTTATTGTCTGTTTGTATGTATTTTATTTTGCCTTATTGTGATTACTTGGGCTTGGCCTCATGTTAGCCGCCCCGAGTCCCTTCGGGGAGATGGTGGCGGGGTAAAAACATTATTATTATTATTATTATTATTATTATTATTATTATTATTATTATTATTATCCTTCCCCTTTGGCTTTGGCTCAGCACTTAGATCACTGTATGACGCAAATCTGATGTTCATCCTAATGTTGGCAAGGTCATTTAGCCCACTAGATTTGAGTAAATATTTTAATTGTCAAGATTCCTCTTAAGGTATCTCTAATATCCAGTACCATAGGTCTGAGCTTGCAATTTGCATGCAAAATCCTCAAACCATAGCACAGAAACTACTCACGCTTTTCTCTGTGTTTCTTTGGCCAGGGATCGCCGTTGCTCTGAAGCAAGCCATGACTCCCGAGTTCAAAGCCTACCAGCAGCAGGTGGTGGCCAACTGCAAGGCTCTGTCGAAGGCCCTCATCGGTTTGGGGTACCACATTGTCACAGGTAAGGAGACTGATTTTGAGCTCTACATCCTTAAAATGGGGTGGGAATCAAGTTACCCTCCAGATACTGTTGCACTGCAACACCCAGCAGCCCCTGTCCCCAATTCTGGATGCTGTGAGTGAATCTTTGGGGTTGTCTTTCCAGGGGGATCCGACAACCACTTGATCCTGGTGGATTTACGCAGCCGAGGGACCGATGGGGGCCGGGCGGAACGGGTCCTGGAGCTCTGCTCTATTGCCTGCAACAAGAACACCTGCCCAGGTGAGGCTGCGCAGGGTTCAGGTGGGGTCATGGCAGGCCATTGTCCAGCAGCTCCAAAGGTGAGAGCTGATACTGTGTGTGAAAGTGTGTGTGTTGTGTACATTGTGTGTGTATATACATATATATGTACATACATACATACAGGTGCATATATACTATATACACACATACTCTGTATACATGTGTATGTGCATATAAATATATACCCTATGTATATGTGTATGTGTGTATGTATATATATACTGTGTAGGAGTATACATATATATTCATACAGGATATATATACTATGTTTGTACATACATATGGTATATATACACATTTATACATATATGCACTTTATATATACACACAGTATATATACATATGAACATACACATATTACGCCTTGTATGTATATACATGTGTGTATACACATATATATGTACTGTGTGTATGTATGATACATATAAATATATATTCATTGTGTATATATACATGTGTGTGTTTGTATATATATATATATATATATATACACACACACACACACTATATACACACTTTGTATATAAATGTGTATATGTGTGTATAATACACAATGTAAATGTACATATATATACATACAGTGTGTGTGTGTGTGTGTGTGTGTATATATATATATAGTGTATCATATATATATATGTATATACTCACATACACACACATATATTTGTGGTGTGCATGTATATTCACACACACACACACATATACTCTTGTGTGTGTGTGTATCATGCAATCCTGAATGCCAATAGGGTAGAATGCGAAACAATACTTGTATTTAAATACACCAGAGCGAGTTTGCCATTGCCTTCCTCTGAGGCTGAGAGAAAGTGACTTGCCCAAGGTCAGCCAGTGGGTTTTCATGGCTGAGCCAGGATTCAAACCCAGGTCTCCAGGATCATAATCCAAACCAAAACATTATGCCACACTTGCTCTCTTGGGTGCTTTTACACTGTAGGAACAACACAATTTGACACAGCCCAGGCAAAGTGAAGTTTGGAAGAGAAGGCCAACAATGTTGTAAAACTACAGCTCCCAGGATCACACAGCATTGATCCAAGGCAGTTAAAGTGATATATAAAACTGGGTTAATTTTACACTGTGAGAAAGAATGGCATCAAAGGTGTCAAACTCCCATCTACTGGGTGGGAAAGGATCCCAGTACCCCTTTTTGTGCATTTCTTTCCCCACCTGGTCTGCTTCCCATTTTATCTCATTTATTGTGTGATTTCCTGACCTTTGCAGGAGACAAAAGCGCTTTGCGTCCCAGCGGCTTGCGGTTGGGGACACCGGCCCTGACCTCCAGGGGGTTCGTGGAGGCGGACTTCCAAAAAGTGGCCCACTTCATTCACAAAGGTAAAGGGACCGCTGGTGGGATTCAGTCCCCGACTTCCTTTCCCCATTTCCTTCCTTTCGATGCACATAGAGCGCTATCTGGCCTTGTTGTCACTCCAGATTGTCCATAGACTTATACTGCAAGACTGAAGTGTTCTCTCGGTTAAAAATTAGTGGGGTTTTTTTCATTTTCAGGTTTTTCCTATTATTATTATTATTATTATTATTATTATTATTATTATCGCCTTTCTCATGTCACTTATTATTATTCCAGAGCATTGCACAACTCCATGCTGGAATGTTTGGAAAAGTTAATTATTGTACTTGTATTATTATTATTATTATTATTATTATTATTATTATTATTATTAGAAACACAAGATGAGTCCACAGAAGACACTCTGCTGGCTGTTGTATTGAATCACACATCAGACACTTCCCAAGTGTCTAGGACTGTGTGATGCATTGGTGAATAATGCGTGCAGATCCCAGTAAGGTGGCCTTCTGCAGCTGGCAGATGGTAATTTTGTCAGCGCCGATTGCGTTTAAGTGCAGGCCAGGGTCTTTAAGCACTGTACCCAGTGTGCCGATTACCACTGGGACCCCCTTGGCTGGCTTGTGCCAGAGTCTTTGCAGTTCGATCTTTAAATCCTCATATCATGTCAGCTTTTCCAGTTGTTTCTCTGCAATCCTGTTGTCACCTGGGATTGCAGCATCAACGATCCATACTTTGTTTTTTAACAAAGGTCAGGAGTATTATTATTATTATTATTACTACTATTATTTGAAACACAAGAAGATGAGTGTACAGCAAACAAGACCACTATGCTGGCTTTTGTATTTGATCACACCTCGGATACTTCCCGAGTGTCTAGGACTGTGTGATGTATCGGCGAATAATGAGTACACATCCGAGTAGGGTGGCCTTTTGCACCTGACGGATGGTAATTTTGTCAGTGTCTATTGTTTTTAAGTGCAGGCCAAGGTCTTTAGGCATGCACCCAGTGTGCTGATAGCCACTGGGACCACTTTGACTAGCTTCTACCAGAGTCTTTACAGTTCAATCTTTAAATCCTCACATCGTGTCAGCTTTTCCAGTTGCTTCTTGTCAACCCTGCTGTCGCCTGGAATTGCAACATAGATGATCCATACTTGTGTTTTTTTCCACGATTATGAGGTTAGGAGTCTTGTGCTCCAAAACTCTTGTCAGTCTGAATTTGGAAGTCCCAGAGTAGTTTGATGGGTTCATTTTCCATAACWTTTTCAGGTTTGTGATCCCATCTATTATTATTATTATTATTATTATTATTATTATTATTATTATTATTATTATTATTATTATCATCATCATCATCATRATCATTATCATCATCATCATCCCCTTTCCTCTCCAAAACAAGACTCTCAAAGCCAGAAAATGTGATTAGGTGTGGAATCCCACCTATTATTATTATCATCATCATCATCCCCCCTTTCCTCTCCAAAACAAGACTCTCAAAGCCAGACAATGTGATCAGGCGTGGAGTCCCACCTCCTATTATTATTAATGTTATTATTATCATCATCATCATCATCATCATCCCCCCTTTCCTCTCCAAAACAAGACTCCTGAAGCCAGAAAATGTGATCAGGCGTGGAGTCCCACCTCCTATTATTATTATTATTATTATTATTATTATTATTATTATTATTATTATTGTCATCATCATAATCCCCCCTTTCCTCTCCAAAACAAGTCTCCCAAAGCCAGAAAATGTGATCAGGCGTGGAGTCCCACCTATTACTATTATCATCATCATCATCATCCCCCCTTTCCTCTCCGAAACAAGACTCTCAAAGCCAGACAATGTGAATGGCTGACTGTAATAACCATCATCCACTTCTCAATGCAACTGCAGAGGTTGGCCATAGGGTCACAGTGAACTTAAAAGAAGTGTTCTCTCAGTTTTAAAATAGTGTTTTTTCTTTACAGGTTTTCTACTTTTGTAGGTGTTGTATGCCAACAACAATAATAATAAGCCTTGATATTGTCATCATCTATCTCATGCCACTGATGATAATAATAATAATAATTCCTATCACTATTATTATTAAATGTATTGTTATTATCATCCCCTTTTCCTCTCTCAGACAAGACTTAAAGCCAGAAAACATGGCTGACTGTATTAACTATCATCCACTTCTGCGTTTCCTTTTTTAATTGGTATGAAAAAGGTGTGCTCCCCTCTGATACGTATACGATGGCAAGGGATGAAACCCTTGCAGGGTGAGAAAGGTAGGGTATAAATGAAGCAAATAAATAAATAAGGGATGATGGGAGTTGCAGTCTAAGCCTATCTGCAAGGACCTCCTATAATTCATCCTTTAAGAATTTGGAAACATCGATCTTAGTCCAGAAAAAAGGGTCCAGAAGCACTTCTTAAGGTCTTTTGACTTCAGGTGCACCTCTGTGAAGGTGAATAGGACTCTGGTGTCAATATTGAGATAACAAAGCAACAGTTCCTCAATTGGGGAAGGACTCTTTCATCCTCTCCTTTTAATAAATAACCAGCTTTTCCCCCTTCTGCTCCATCCATACTAGTGGGTGCTTTCAGGATATATAGCAGGATATGCCCCCAGTGGTGCAGCGGTTTAAACTGCTGAGCTGCTGAATTTGCTGACCGAAAGGTTGGCGGTTCAAATCCAGGGAGTGGGGTGAGCTCCCATTGTCAGGCCCAGCTTCTGCCAACCTAGCAGGTTGACGGTTCAAATCCAGGGAGTGGGGTGAGCTCCCGTTGTCAGGCCCAGCTTCTGCCAACCTAGCAGTTCGAAAACATTCAAAGGTGAGTAAATCAATAGGTATTGCTTTGGCGGGAAGGTAACGGCGCTCCATGCAGTCATGCCGGCCACATGACCTTGGAGGTGTCTACTGACAATGCCGGTTCTTCGGGTTAGAAATGGAGATGAGCACCAACCCCCAGAGTTGGACTCGACTCAATGTCACGTCAAAGAGAAACCTTTACCTTTGTTTACGTCTCAAAGTGGGAAAACTGAATACAAGGGGCTTTATCCTCAATCATGATCCTGTCAATCCCAGTGGAAGTACCTGTGCTTCCCAAATATTTTCTAGCATTTTCCGTGTCATCCTCACAGGTATAGAGATCACCTTGCAGGTGCAGAATGAGATGAGCCCCAAAGCGACGCTGAGAGAATTCAAAGAGAAGCTGCTCTCTGATGGAAAGTACCAAGCGCTGATGGCGTCTCTCAAGGAGGAAGTGGAGACCTTTGCCGATTCCTTCCCGCTCCCCGGTTTGCCCGTCCTGTAAAGGAGCATTATGGGATGTTGTACCCGGGACATTCCACAGATATATAAACCCCACTTGCCTAGTTTCCAACAGGCCTCACAACCTCTGAAGATGCCTGCCACAGATGTGGGTGAAACGTCAGGAGAGAATGCTTCTGGAACATGGCCATACAGCCTGGAAAACTCACAGCAACCCAATGATTCTGGCCATGAAAGCCTTCGACAACACATAGGATGCGTTTTCTGTCCCAGTTGTATAGCTTTGTATGAGAAATATCAACCCAAAAAAAAGGATGGTCCAGACACTTTTTACTGAGCACAATAAAATTAAAAGGGTGGCCACAAGGGTTCGAGAAGCTTTAAAAAATACAACAAATATACATATTTGTATTTCAAAAAATATTTGAACCCCAATAAATAATTTCGCTTCCAATGTACCCTTTCCCTTCCTGTGTGTTTTTTGATATTGTTGGTTGTCATCTTGAGTAGGTTCTCTTTGAATATCACGGACACACAAAAAGCATGCTGCTCTGATTTCGCCCACAAAGACACACTGTTGCTGTGGTTCTCCCTTCCAAGTACCACCTCGATGCATAGAATGGGAAAGATAGGAAATGTGAGTTTGCAAAACTGCACAGAAATACTGCCAACTCCTTAAGTATGGAGTCAGAAGGTCAGCAGCTCTCATTGTTGATGGCCTACATCCCATATAAATCATATATCATAGTTTACATCCCATGTTATGGCCTATCATCCTAAATAGTCTTCCTTTCTGATGTTTATCTCTAGCTAAATCTGCATTATAGTTAGTGTAGATCCATATAAGGCAGGCATGGGCAAACCGCGGCCCTCCAGGTGTTTTGGACTACAACTCCCACAATTCCTAACAGCCTACCAGCTGTTAGGAATTGTGGGAGTTGGAGTCCAAAACACCATGCCTGATATAAGGGCGATTTTTGAATGGCATATGAGTACACCATATAATAGCCTTTCCAAACTGCTTTATATGGCAGTGTAGATCCAGCTTCCATGAACCTGTTGCAAAGGTTAGAGCTAACTTCCTTTAGTCACAATAGCCTAAGAGCTTCCTGCTTCTGATCCCGTGCAAATGCCAACTTCCTTCCCTTCGATAGCATTTTAATGTGACGTAACAAACCTGCAAGCTTACAACTCGCTATGGTTAGCTTTAGGGACTTTTAAACCAGTTTGCTTCCTATTCGAAACAAGATATTCATAATATAAAACAAAGCGCCTCATCACACTAGAGAATGAATCCACTTGTGTGTGTTGTGTACATTGTGGATGTATATACATATATATGTAGACACATACATAAACATGCATATATACTATACATACACACATATATAGTATATAAATATATGCACTATATATATGAGTGTGTATGTGTGTGTGTATATATATATATATATATATATATATATATATAGAAAGAGAGTATTTATATACATATATGTGGACTGTAGGAGTATACACACATATATTCCCACAGGATATATATACTGTGTATGCATATAGATGTTACATATACACATTTATACATATATGTGCTTGATTTATACACACAGTATACATACATATGAACGTACACATATTACATCTTATGTGCATATACATGTGTGTATACACATATATGTACTGTGTGTAGGTATGATACATATAAATATATACATTGTGTATATACATGTGTTTGTGTGTGTATGTGATATATATATACACACACACACACACTATATACACACTTTGTATATACATGTATATATGTGTGTATAATACACAATGTGGGTGTACATATATACATAGTGTGTGTATATATATATATACATAGTGTATCATTATATATAGAGAGATATAGATATATACACACACATACATATATATATACACACACACATATATATATTTGTGGTATGACTCCTGCAGAATTCCGGGGTTTGTAGTTTAGGGAGGAGCCTTTAACAGCCTCACCAAACTACAAATCCCTGAATTCTGCAGGAAGCAGAAACCAGATTTAAAGTGGATTCATTCTCTAGTATGATGAAGTAGTAAGAAAGATGGGCGCGAGAAATTTGGGGGCTTTCTCATCTCACCTTCCAACCTTTTGTGGCAGATGGGAGATGAAATCAAGGCGAACTAATATTCTGGAAACTCATTTTGGGGGAACTTTTCAAACCAAGGAGACAATCTTGAGTCTCAAATTCTGCCGGTCCCATAATGGAGCAAGCAGTGAAGTAGTTAAAACAAGTTGGAAATACTCGTAGCCTTCAATAATTGCAGGATATAAGGTTTCCATTTCCTTTAGCAGGCTCTACAGTAGGATGAACTTGCAGCAGAGCATCCAACTACATGGGAATCCCTGTGACGCAGACTAGTATGGCATTTCCATACATGGTTCATCTTGGTCTACATGTTCCATAAACATTGGACAGCACAGCTGGAGCGATTGCAGGGAAGGCTCCAAATTTGTGTCAGAGTCACAAATGCAGGCAGGTTAATAAGACTGAAGCTCAAGTTTGGTCATTTCCTGGCTGGACTCCTATTGCAGGAGATGGGAAATATGGCTCAAAGGCAAAAGACAGAGGAGCACTAGATAGCATTTTGGGATGGAGAGGCTCAAAGTCTCCCATAATATCGATTCCACATCCAAAAACAAAAGAGACTATTTCAAGTTTAAGGAGCCGAACGGAAGCTCGACAACCTGGATTCTATATATTCCAGTATAAACACAGCAACTTTACCCATAATGTCTTAACAGCAGATGGCATTTGACTCAAAAGGATAATAAAGCCTTGGCTTTATGATCCAAGTTTGTGGATAGGAAGTCGTATAGTGATGCAACCGATCTCCATAAAACTTGGAAAGTTCATCCAAAGCGACAATTAGGACTATGACATGTTAGCCATTGGCCAAATTGTCTAAAAAACACACAATGTGTTTTGTTTTTTTCTGTAAATGGAGAACCAAATGGCAAAGAGGTACGTTCGTTTTTCCCCCAATAAAAAGCAGCAAAAGGTGTCTTTTGTGGGGTGTTTTTCCAGCAACACAATATATATTTTTCTTTACTGAAGGAACTCAAAAAGTGCAGCATAACAAGGCAATCTCCCTTTCAAACGGGACACTTTTTCTCCCTCCCTGCCCTGCCTCCTATATATTCATTATTTATATACAGTAGTGCAGATTTGCATCAAGTTTCCCAGAATGGGCCAAACATTAAACCCTTTGAAGCTTCCAGGAACTTTACATTCGATTTCAGAGCCCAAAAGAGGTTTCAAAACACACACACACAACACCTATTTTTCCAGTTATTCTTGTAAAACACGTGTCCCTCTGTCGCCAGCCGCTCGGTAACAGGAAGCAGAACAGTTCTTAAAAAGGGAAATAAAACCAGTAAGGCATTGCTCGATCCTTAAAAGTGATATCCAGTTGCGATATGCTGCCGGATTATTTATGTATATCTCTCCCCACAGCCACAAAGATGTCGGAAAGGTCCTTTCTGTAGTATTCAAGCAGAACTCCACAGAAGGACCCAAGCTGATAACGTAGCTTAGGGTTTTGGAGGATTTAGGGACCTAAAAGTCCTATTCTTACCAAACTGGATGGCCAGCAACCACCATTAACTCCCAGTGATGTTATTATAGAGGTAGTAAAACACTTGGAAAGCCATAGGGTTCAAATGAGGACACAGGGTGGGCGTTCACTGATTCAATGCAGGCTTCAGGCTGGTTATGGCAAAACAAAATCCAGTGTGGAGCAGAGGGAGTCTAACTCTAGCCAAATTCTGTTCCTGATGAAGCTTGACTGCTAAGGTGATGCTATAGACGGCTCCAGAGCACGTCCTTTCCCTTTGACAGAAGACATAGTTTTCTTTTCTCTCCAGAGCTACAGAAAAGACATGGTTCTAGGAACGGAGAGCCAGTCGTGGCCAACTCCTAATGGTTGACAGTCACACTGCTGGACCTCTGAAAAAAGGGAGAATGTCTCTGCTGTGATTGAGACCAGGAGAACCCAGAAATGCCCCACTGGAATGTCTTCCTCTCTGGCCTCATTTACCCTGTGGTTTCTTTTGTGGCTTCCTGCAAAGGGAGCCATTGCAATCCCCAGCAAATGTGGTACAGGAAGATGATGAACTTTCCATGATTGGATGGCTGAGAGCTGACCTGCCAAGATCTTTAGGGAGAGAATTGAACTCCATTTTCTCCAAAATACTGTATTTCCAATGAGTGCACCTCCAAGAATGCACTCCCTCCTCATCTTTCCCTGCTTATGCCTCTGACCATGTGCTAAGCGGCTTTCTCTCTCTTTGGGTGCATCTACACAGTAGAATTAATGCAATGTTGACACCGCTTTAACTGCCATGCCTAAATGCTTTGGAAACCTGGCAGTTGATGCCTTGCAAGATGTTTAGCCTTCTCTGCCAAACTATGACTCCCATGATGCACTGACCCATGGGAGTTAAAGTAGGGTCAACTGCATGCAGTCTACAGTGTAGACACAGCCTCTGATCACCCACCACTCCAAAAAGGCGCTACCCTCTGATTCCCCTTTGAAGCAGCAATAAGATAGCCTTAGTTCTTTCCGAAGAGGTCCGACCAGGAATCGGGAAGTCTTATTTTAATGAGGCTGACTGAGCTGCTCCCTCAGGCCCTGCACAACATACCGCAAGGACCGTGGAAACCTTGGAGGCCTGTAAATGATGGCAGAGCAGCATTGTGAGATGGCGAAGGAATGAGAAGGTCAGGCTAAATCTTGTACAAAGCGCTGGGCACGTAGTCAAACCTGAGCACGGGACTGACCCCTCGGACAGGATCCTGAACGAACTGAAGTTTCAGGAGCTCAGCGAGATATTGGACCACCTTGCTGTCCTCGTTGGCCAGGCCCAGGTGCATCTTCAGGAAGTTTAGCCGCCGGGAAGCCATGGAGGCCTCGGTCTCGCCCTCTTTGAGCGGCAGGTGCAGGTGGTGGCAGAAGGCGAAAAGGAAAGCCTTGGCGCTCAGCTGTGTCAGGAGTGTCTGGACGTGCATGAAGTAGGTGCTCCCGCGCTTGATCTGCGTCCGGTGGTCGGCCAGGCGCGGGATCAGGGTCCCCCGGTACTGCGGGCAGCGAAGGGTTTTGCTGTCGGCGTCCAGGATGCTGATGTACCGCCCATACCGGATGAGGGAGTGCATCATGCTGACACCGGCTGGGGAAGATGACCTGGAAAAGAAAGTTAAAGGGAGAGTTGGAAGGCAGGCTGCCGCAAAGAGGCAAAACTGTCGCCAAAGTAGAAAAGATGAGTTAAGAATTTACGTAGAGAATACATAGAGGCTCCACTTACGCTAACTATTTAATGCAGAATCAAACCGGTGTTTTGTGTGTGTGTGTCAGGAGTGACTTGAGAAACTGCAAGTCGCTTCTGGTGTGAGAGAATTGGCTGTCTGCAAGGATGTTGCCCAGGGGACGCCTGGATGTTTTGATGTTTCACCACCCTTGTGGGAGGCTTCTCTCATGTCCCTGCATGGAGAGCTGGAACTGATAGAGGGAGCTCATCTGCGCTCTCCCCAGATTTGAACCTCCGACCTGTGGGTCTTCAGTTCTGCCGGCACAGGGGTTTAACCCACTGCACCACCGGGGGCTCCAGTGTTGAATAAAATGTTTTCACTGTGCGGATGAGTTTATGTTCTTGTTTTCATGTTGATATATTTTATTTTATGCATTATGTATTTTATGTATGGCATCTTAATAATAGGTAAAACGTAAAGGTTTTCCCCTGACATTAAGTTCAGTTGTGTCTGACTCTGGGGGTTGGTGCTCATCTCCATCTTTAAGCCAAAGAGTCGGCATTGTCCGTAGACACCTCCAAGGTCATGTGGCCAGCATGACTGCATGGAGCGCCATTACTTTCCCGCCGGAGCGGTACCGATTGATCTACTCACATTCACATGCTTTTGAACTGCTAGGTTGGCAGAGGCTGGAGCTAACAGCGGGAGCTCACCCCGCTCCCCAGATTCAAGCCTGCGACCTTTCGGTAAGCAAGTTCAGCAGCTCAGTGGTTTAACCCACTGCACCACCGGGGGCTCCATCTTAATAATAATAATAATAATAATAATAATAATAATAATAATAATAATATAAAACTTTATTTCTATACGTCCCTCTCTCCCCAAGGGGACTCAGGATGGTTTACATATAAGAAGGCAAGACATTCAATGCCTAAGTGAGTACAAAACATACCAAAAACATATCAAAATACATGATAGAGCAGAATAATAACAGTGACTTTACTACGAAGGATTAAGCATTGAGATAAAAATATAACAGAATAGTCAGTAAGACATAATTAACTAAAAAATAAATAAACATTACAAAAAATATTCTCAAACCAGTTGAAAATACAGTTACATTAAAAATGGCTGACGCCGGTATTCCTTTAAGATGTATTGTGTGCTATTTCGTAAACCCCATGAGAGATGGTGCCGGGGTAGAAATAAAGTATTAGTATTATTATTATTATTATTATTATTATTATTATTATTATTATTATTATTATTATTAAGCCAGTGTGTGACTTGGATTTTGATGACACAAACCACAGAGCACTGATGCACATTGAAGGCTTCCTTTTGCCTCTCCTGGACCTAAACCAGTGGTTCTCAACCTTTCTAATGCCATGACCCCTAAATATAGTTCCTCATGTTGTCGTGACCCCCAACCATAAAATTATTTTAGTTGCTACTTTATAACTGTAATTTTGCAACTGTTATGAATTGTAATGTAAATATCTGGTATGCAGAAGGTATTTTCATTGTTACAAATAGAACATAATTAGTAATTTTTTTGAGATTAATCAGTGATTAATCTCAAAAACAATATGGGGAAGTATAGTCAATGGATGATGAGATTTGCAGTATTTTCAACCGATTCAGCTCTGGCTTCCACAGACCACTGAGACCCCCAAAAATGACAGGCCTGGACCAAACTTGGCATACAGAACTCCCATGACCAACAGAAAATACTGGAGAGGTTTGAGGAAAATAGACACCGACATGTGGGAGTTGGAGTTACTTGGATGTATAGTATACCTGCCATCAAAGAACATTCTGAACACCATCAACAATGGAATTGAACCAACCTTGGAATACAGAAGTCCCATCACCAACAGAAAATACTGGAGAGGTTTGGGGAAAATAGACCCTGACATGTGGGCATTGGAGTTACTTGGATTTACAGTTCACCTGCCGTCAAATAACATTCTGAATGCCATCAACAATGTATTGTCGAAGCCTTTCATGGCTGGAATCACTAGGTTCTTGTGGGTTTTTTCGGGCTATATGGCCATGTTCTAGAGGCATTTCTCCTGACGTTTCGCCTGCATCTATGGCCAAGGCGCCCAAACACGAATCAAGGAACATGAAAGGCACTGCAGACTACTTCAACCAGAGAATCAGCCATAGCAGAGCACCTGATGAACCAACCTGGACACAGCATTTTATTTGAGAACACAAAAATGCTGGACCACTCTCACAACCACCATGTCAGACTACACAGAGAAGCCATTGAAATACACAAACATGTGGACAATTTCAACAAAAAGGAGGAAACCATGAAAATGAACAAGATCTGGCTACCAGTATTAAAAAATTCTAAAATTGCAACAGCAAAAACAGCAGAGAGGAAACAGGCAGGGACATCTAATTACCTTTCAAGAAGAGTTTGCTCCAGGCACAGTCAGCCCATTGTATGCTAATCAAGGTGGTCAGTTGAAAGATTCACACCTAGCCCAACTGACAAAAGTCCTTTGTCTCACCCTGGTTATTCCACAGATATATAAACCCCCTTTCCCAGTTCCAACAGACCTCACCTGAGGATGCTTGCCATAGATGCAGGCGAAACGTCAGGAGAAATGCTTCTAGAACATGGCCATATAGCCCAAAAAAACCAAAAGAACCTAGCCATCAACAATGGATTTGAACCAAACTTGGCATACAGAACTCTCGTGACCAAAGGAAAATACTGGAGAGGTTTGGGAGGATTTGACAGTGATTTGGGGGCGATGTAGGTCCCCTACATCCAGAGAGCATTGTGAACCCAAACAATGTCCTACTGCAGTTATTTGCAACCTTTGTTCCTCCTCGTTATTTTAAACTACCCTGCCCAGAATTCCTGACAGTCGGTTGAGATAGCTAGAGCTTCTGGGAGTTGAAGTCCCAAACACCTGGAGGAACAAAGGTTGGGAGCCACTGTAGACAACTCCCTGGCACGCTCCCCTCAGCCTCCTTTCCCCCTATCTCCATGTTACAGAGCGCACCATGCAGGAGCACACCGGCCAGAAGAAGGGAGTGCTTGGATTGTGTCTTCCTGTCTGACAGAATGGGGCTGGAGTGGATGAGGTTTCTTCCAGTTCTTTGGGTTTCTTCCAATTCTAGGATTCAATGCAGTAGAATTCAAAGACATTGCCCTGATAAGCCAATACGATGTGCAAATGTCAATATAATCCCCTTTCAATACATCACATGGGCCTTGAGAAGCATTGGGGACTGTCTGTCTAGTAAAGGAAATCTTAGGACCTCATCATATGCCCAGAGACAAGAACGGAAGTCACTGAGTGTGTATTGATACACATGCACCTCCTTTTTGGCTGTGCGATGCCACTGCTAGACTTGCGAAAAACGGAGAGGCAGGGCGAAAAGCAACGGGTGCCCCAGCCTTGCCATTAGGAATAATTGGGCTTCCATTGCTGCTGCCCGCAGAAGGCTCCATCTGATGAGCTCCATACTGTTAGATGCCCAATTGTCCTGTTTCAAGTTCTGACGTCCCATTACACATTGCTCTCTATAGGTGTTCATCCATCATTGCCCATGTTTGGAAACATCACACAAAGAATCCATTTGTCTACCCTCCCTGTATTTTCTTTTTACCATTGACAGATCTGGCATTCAAAAGCAGTATTTTTAGTCCAGGGGGTCTGTCATGGAGACTACCGCACCTAACCTTCTCCAGGGTCGCAAGTACTCTGCTGTGCTTCTCCCTGGGTAGAAAGTGACCTATCTTCCTCCTTCCTTACACCACCTCAATGGCACCCGACCCATTCGGAACCCCTCCCCCTGATGGATAGTCTGATTGGAACTATGTGGAACTATGTCCTGGAGAGATTAGTCAGCTCTTCAAAACCAGAGAGCCACCTAACGAATTTATTTTACCAGAGGAGGAGGAAGAGATCTCCAAAGGAGATAGGGAGAAAGAGACATCTGAAATGGGGAGGGGGCTAAACAATGGGAGCGTGTATGGGCGGGATTGGATATTGGAAGAGGCAGGGATGGGCGCATAGGGAGGGAGTCTCAAAATAAAACTCTAACGAGGAAGGGGCTAAAATGGCAGGACTTTCTACCCTAATGCTGGGGCTTTAAGAAACCTGCGAATGTGACCTCAGCCTGACCACCAGTGGATCAATGGATCTACAAACACCTTTCTAAAAATAATGCCCCAGTGTTTTACTTGAGGCCCCAGTGAGAACAGCTCCTCCACTAGCAATCTGTCCTCCAATGAGATGAGAAGACACATAGAACAGTCCCAAGATTGGTCGTCTCTATAAAGCCAGTCGATGGTTTTGATCTTCACTTCTGACCGGCTTACCGATAAAATTTGGGATACAGAGATCTGGACCACTCTCTTTGATGTCCATTTGCCTCTGTTCCATAATGAGTCCACAGACAAGTTATTAGTCCCCAGGAGATGTTGACAATGGTGTGGAGTGTCCAAAGTTTGTTCAACGGGCTCAGTTGTTAACTTATTGTCTATGTTGTGCAAGGCAAAGCTTGCATTTTCCTGGCTCGTTCTCCCCCCTCCCCAAAAAGCCTCAATTCCTGACCTATCATCTATTTTCTGCTCCTCAAACCTATTTCTCTCCTGGCCTTCCGTTGCAGATACATCCTCAACAAGATTCTTCAACACAGCGGGTTCCGTTTCTAGAATGTCACCAGGAGTGGGATTTTTCACAATCAAAGAAATTCCTTTAGAGAAGGTGGTCAATTTTCTTATTCGGGGTCTCAATCTGTTGCAGCACGAGGCTGAACGATTTCCCCAAGAGATCACATAGAAAGATTGTTGTTCCTATGAGTTTCCGACATACTTCTTTCCTATCACAGCCAAAAACTTTCCTATAGTACCACTCTAATCCTTCAAATTCCTACGCAACAACACAATATTCCTGTTTCCTATTACAAACAAAACTTCCTGATATACCTTCCACAATTCAACATACAGATGCAATTAATCATATTCCAAAACCCTACTCAAACCATCAAACACATTCCATAACCATCAAAACCAAAGCAATTAAACTCAAGGAGCTCTCAAGGGAGAAGGTAAAATCCCCCCCCCCACACCTCAGATTCCTATGCGATCACTTCCTATGACCTCAAAAACCACCCCCCATCCTATCAACTCGAATGCGTCTCCACTGTTCCTGTAAAACTTTACATTATTATTACTCTATGTACACTCTGTATATACTCTATATTCACCCCATAAACACTCGATACTTCACCCCATAAACACTCCAGTCTCGATAAAATAGTAAAGAGTAGAAACATCACACTGGCAACAAAGATCCGCCTAGTCAAAGCCATGGTATTCCCTGTAGTAACCTACGGATGTGAGAGCTGGACCTTAGGGAAGGCTGAGCGAAGGAAGATCGATGCTTTTGAGCTGTGGTGTTGGAGGAAAGTTCTGAGAGTGCCTTGGACTGCGAGAAGATCCAACCAGTCCATCCTCCAGGAAATTAAGCCCGACTGCTCACTGGAGGGAAGGAGACTAGAGACAAAGTTGAAGTACTTTGGCCACATCATGAGGAGACAGCAAAGCCTAGAGAAGACAATTATGCTGGGGAAAGTGGAAGGCAAAAGGAAGAGGGGCCGACCAAGGGCAAGATGGATGGATGGCATCCTTGAAGTGACTGGACTGACCTTGAAGGAGCTGGGGTGGTGACGGCCGACAGGGAGCTCTGGCGTTTGCTGGTCCATGAGGTCACGTAGAGTCGGAGACGACTGAATGAATGAACAACAACAACAACAAACACTCCATGTACCCTCCACATATATTCTATATACACTGATTTACTTATGAACTATATACGCTCTTTTTTAAAAATAATCTTTATTAGGGGGGTTTGTGTATATTGTTTGTGAGACTTACTTTGGATATAACAAAATCAGACGAATAAGAAGAGAATAAATAAATAAATACATACATATATACATGAAATAAAGGAGAGATAAACTAACAGACAAAACATACACCAAACCAGGAGGGGGAAAAAAGAAGCACGTTGAGATGTAGGGTTGTAATGTGTGATCTTCCTGTGAATCCCGAGTGTCTATTTATCTTCCTCCTTCTGTGACAAGGCTGCTTTCACGCAGCCTTGTGATTGGTGTGGGTCAAGGTAGCGTCTAATCAGGGACCAATCCTTCCTTGCCTTTTGTTGACCCTTGAGATGTTGTGTTAATCAGTCCATGTTTATAATGTCAGATATTTTAAGTAGCCAGTCCTCAATTGTTGGAGATTCTTTAGACTTCCATTTCTTCACGTAGACTATTCTCGCCGCATTTTCCCCCCAATCTTTTTCTCGTACCAATGGTACACGTGCCACCCACTTCTTAGGTCGTTACCTTCCAATGCAAGTTCTTTAACTTTACTGAGATTTGTCCAGTCCCTTACCCACATGAGTCTGCACGCATCATGGTATAACTTCATGTCGGCTAACCCAAGTCCCCCTCTTTCTCTCTCATCGGTTAAATTCAGAAATTTTATACGCGGTTTCTTCCCTGCTCAAATGAATTTGGATATCTCCCTATTCCAATTTTTTAAAGTTTTGGCATTCCTAATTATTGGGATGGATTGAAAGAGAAATAATAGTTTCGGAATTACCGTCATTTTAATAGCCAAGATTCTGGCTAAATGATTTAGGTTTTCCTCTTTTTCCAAGTCCCTCTTAATTTCCTTCCATCTGTTCTCATAGTTGTTCTTAAGAAGCTGTGAGTTCTTTGTTGTTAAAGTTATTCCAAGATATTTAATTTTGGATACTACTTGTATACCTGTTATCTCCTCTACTCTGTTCTGTCTTGCTTTTGATATATTCTTTGTCATTACCATTGCCTTTTTCTTATTTATTGTGAATCCCTTTCCTCTCCCTTGCTCCGTTTTCTTTCCTGCTACCCTTTGGCTCTTCTGATCGTTTTGCAGGGCCCCTACCACTCTTAGGCTGTCGTTCCTTCTCTCCGGCCTCTCTTTTGGAGGTTCTCTCCTGGCTCCTTTTCCTTGCTGGATGGGGCTGCCCACTCCCTAGGTCTTGGTAGGAACGATAGGAGCGACGGACACACGCAGAGAACAAGGAGGACCAAAAGTTTCGGAGGGAAAGGTGAAGAGAGGCTCCCAAAGACCGCAGGAAGCTCTCCAAGGAAGGGTCCTTTGTTGTAGTGCGGGCACCCACCTTGCTCTTTTGCGAGGAGGAATGGGGGCTCTCCTGTGATGAGCCCTTCCTTGGGACCTTGCCTTTCACCCTGGAGGCAAGCATTGATTCTCTCTGCACCTTTGCAGAGCCACAGTCCACAGGCTCGTAGGCTGTGTCATTCCAGTCTAGATGCCCTTGATGGGTCACGCTCACTTCCAGGTCTGTGTGTGCCTCTGTGGGTCCCCTGCCAGCATAGAATCGCGGGTCCTGCTCTCTGGTCCTCCTGTGTATAGTTTTCCGGAGCTTAGCCTCTGCTTGCTGAGTCAACCCTACCACCAGCTCTTCATAGATAATGTCAGCGTGGTGGAGAAAGGGCCCTCGAGCTCGGTGGTAGATGCGTGTCCGGTGCATGCGATGCGGGGCTGCTCCTGTGGGCTGGTGGAGGTCCTCCTGGGAAATTCTATTCTCTACAGATGAAAAACAAGGATGGAGGAGACCTCCCTGGTCAACAACAGAGGATGAGCAGGTGCATTGCAGGACAGCGGGGGAGAGAGAACCCTGCTGCTCTTCCCAGTTGGGCCTTGGAGGTTCCCCAGCCACAGGGCATGACAGGGCTATCTGGATGCTGCTGACGCCACCTGCAAGACTGGGCTCCAGGGACAGCTGGCCACTCTCCACCTCGCTGGGTGGAGGAACTGGAGGACATCCAGTAGTGTTTCCACGGTCTTCTGTGGTCTGTGAGGAGGTATAGATGTCAGGGACAGTATCCTGCTTAGCAGCAGGTGGGCTCTGTGGCTCAGGCCCACTCTTGTCCACTGTGGATTCTGAGCTCACTGCTGGGGTTTCTCTGGAGGCATCTTCTTCCTCCATGATCAGTGGCCCAGGGCTGCCTGTGGCTGCCGTTGCACAGATGGTTGTGTGGCTTTGTGCCCTGGAGGTTGTGGATGGGCTTTGTGAATCTGTAGCATCTGCTTTGTCCCATAGTTGTGGGCATTGCCCAGGCCACACTCTTGTAACTGCATGGCTTCCCCCTGAGGTGGCCCTTTCTTTCTCTGTGGTCTCCAAGGTCCCTTCCTGAGAGGTCTCTGAATTCACCTGGAATGTGGAGTCTGGTGGGCAGAAGGCTGTCAAAGAGTTCTGCACAATATGTGGAAGGCCCCACCGGTGGCAGATCTTCTTATGCATGATGTGGAAATCTAGCAGTCCCCAGTTCTCTTCTTGGGAGGCTTGGAGATCCATGGCCTGAACACCTGTGGATGCTTTTGCCTTCAAACATCTCCCATGGTGTTTTCTCTGGTGTTGGTCCTTTGGTTCCTCTGTGACCCGTGGACTACTGTCTCCAGAGACAGCTGATCTCTCATCCACATTAGCACTCTCATCACTAAGCATTCCTTCAGAGATGGTTGATGGGCTTTCTAAATCTCTGGCATCCACTTTGTCCAATGTTTGGAATCTCTGATCGGTCCATTCCACTGTGATTCCTTGGCTTCCCTCTGAGGAGGATATCTCTTCCTCTGTGGTCTTGAAAGTTCCTTCCTGTGGGGTCTCTGGGCTCACCTGAGTCTTCAGGTCAGTTTTGTTGAAGGCTGCTGAAGAGTTCTGGATCTCTAAAGAGAGGCCCTGCCGGTGGCAAATCTTTTTATGCATGATATGGAACTTGCTCAGTTCCCTGTCCCCTTTGTGGGAAGCTGAGGAGTCCACGGTCTTCCCTCCTGCAGGTTCTTCAGCCATGGGTCTTCTTCTTGGTTGGTCCCTTACCTCACGTCCCTCTGGGACCATCAGAACCCTACCTTCCCCCAGTGTTTTGGTGGTGGTCAGTACCTTCTTGGCCTCGGGTCTGGCTTTTGCCCTCCATTCTCTCAAGTATAAGGAGTCCGGATGGTCACTGGGCAACCCCCAGAGGTACCTCAGGAACTTGTGCCGGATGTTCATGTCCACTTTATCCACCACATGCTCCTCCAGGAAGGGCAGGAATGGGCTCCTGAGCTGCTTCTGAATAAAGGTAGGATCCAACTTAGGAAAAGGGCCACCAAAAGTGTCCTTGCAGTCTTCCACGGTTCGGAGTTGTTTTTCCACCGAGTTTCTTCCCAGATGGAATGCCAGTGTACTGATCATTCGAGACGGATCTTGAGTGGCAGCAGAAGAAAGAGCTGTTGGTGGTTTGTGGGATTCTTCTTTGGGCAACCTTTGGACTTCCTTCTGAGGAGGACCGTCTCTTGGTGGTGTCCTTTCCTTTTTATGTCCCTGGCCTCCTCTTGCGGATTTTGACGATCCAGCTTCTTCCTGGTAGGACCGTTGTGCCCCAGTGCCTGGGGCAGCAGGCGAGACTGCACGGAGAGAATCCTGGACCTTTTTGGGAAGCCCCCACTGCCGCCGAATGGCCATCTTCTTCACACTGGCCTCCAGTTCCTTCTGGATTGGATCAGAGATGAAAGGTGGCTCACTGGTCTGGATCTCTACTTCCTGGACACTGCCAACCGGGTGATCTTTTGGCATTGGCACAGGCAGTGCGGGTGAGAGGAAGGCCTGAAGAGACCTTTGGATGGTAGTGGGAAGACCCCACTGGTGTTGAAGCTTCTTCCACTGAATATGGCATTCCAGCTTTTCCTTTTCCTCAGCCTGGAGAAATGGGATAGCCACTTCCTGGAAAGGAGCCATCACTATACATCTCTTGTGCATTTGTTCCCTTTCCCCATCCAAGTCTTCCTCTGCAAAGTCTTTCCTGGAAGAAGGGTGGAACCTTGCTGGGTGTGATGATGGAAGAAGGTTTTTCAATGACCTCAACACTTGCTGTGGTAAGCTCCAAACATGCTCCACCTTCCGCCTCTGAAGGTGCCGCTCCAAGGAGGTCCTGGTGACTTCAGGGAGGAACAGGGGTTCTTGCACCGAAACATGGACCTGAACCTCCTGCTTTTTAGGTTCGAGCCATGAAGGAGCGTTGCTCACGAACCCCTCAAGAGACCTCTGGACAAGGCCTGGTAAGGCCCATGCATGGTGGATCCTCTTCCATGTCACATGAAGTTCTAGGGCTTCTCTCCTCTCCTTTGGGAGGAAGGGTGTCTTATTCTCCAAGAACTCAACTTCTACCTGTCTATACCTGGGGAGCTGGATGGATAACCCTGGACCCATTCCTGCAAGCCCCTCTATGTAAGTCTTGCCCAGGCCCCACAGGAAAGCCAAGTGACGGCGCCGGACAGCCAACTCCACCCTCCCCATCTCTTTGTGGGATACCATGGGCAGAGCAGTGCTTCGGGGCTGCCTGGTGCCATGGCCAGGACAGATCAGCTTGGGAAGGGGTTGTTTTTCCAGGGGACCTCCATCTTCACAAGAGGCTCCAGTGTCCATTGAGGAAGTGCTGAAATGATTCTCCATGTGTTTCTTAGCCACATGTTGCTGCACCTTCTTCAATATCTCAGCATCCAGCATTGGCTCTGCCCCTCTTCTTTTCCGGATGTACTTTTCTGCACCTGTTGCTCCCATTGGCCAACTTCCAATGGGGCTTATCCCAAGGTCAGGCCCTCTGAGGGAGCTWCTCCTGCTCTGGCRATCCAATGGTTCTTGGTGAAGACCACTATCTCTTGGTGCCATCAGGCSGATAGACTGAAGCACCCTCCTGGGCAAGCCCCACTGATGCTGGAAAGTTCTGTTARGAATGTGGAGTTCCAAGCAACTGGAGACTTCTTGGGAAAGGAATGAGAGCTCCCCTGGAATGATGTTAATGTCGATCGTAGTCTTTTGGTGGAAGGGTGCTTGGGGAGGCTTTGTTACAAAAGCCATCACAGACTTTTGGACAAGACCCGGTAATACCCATGCCTGGTGGATCCTCTTCCATGTCACATGAAGCTCTAGGGCTTCTCTCCTCTCCTTTGGGAGGAAGGGTGTTTTATTCTCCAAGAACTCACAATCTACCTGTCTATACCTGGGGAAGTGGGTGGATAGCTCTGGAAACATTCCTGTGAGCCCTTCTATGTAAGTCTTGCCCATGCCCCACAAGGAAGCCAAGTGATGGCGCTGGACAGCCAACTCCACCCTCCCCATCTCTTTGTGGGATACCATGTGCAGAGCAGTGCTTCGGGGCTGCCTGGTGCCATGGCCAGGACGGATCAGCTTGGGAAGGGGTTGTCTTTCCAGGGGACCTCCATCTTCACAGGAGGTTCCAGTGTCCATTGAGGGAGCCCTGAAATGAATTTCCATATGCTTCTTAGCCACTTGATGCTGCACCTTCTTCAATATCTCAGCATCCAGCATTGGCTCTGCCCCTCTTCTTTTCCGGATGTACTTTTCTGCACCTGTTGCTCCCATTGGCCAACTTCCAATGGGGCTTATCCCAAGGTCAGGCCCTCTGAGGGAGCTACTCCTGCTCTGGCCATCCAATGGTTCTTGGTGAAGACCACTATCTCTTGGTGCCATCAGGCGGATAGACTGAAGCACCCTCCTGGGCAAGCCCCACTGATGCTGGAAAGTTCTGTTATGAATGTGGAGTTCCAAGCAACTGGAGACTTCTTGGGAAAGGAATGAGAGCTCCCCTGGAATGACATTAATGTCAATCGTGGTCTTCTGGTGGAAGGGTGCTTGGGGAGGCTCTGGCACAAAAGCCATTGTGGACTTTTGGACAAGACCCAGTAATGCCCATGCCTGGTGGATCCTTTTCTTTGTCACATGAAGTTCTAGGGTTTCCCTCACCTCTTTCAGGATGAAGGGCGTTGGCATCTCCAAAAACTTAACATCTGCTTGTCTATACCCGGGGAACCGGATGGATAGCTCTGGAACCATTCCTGTGAACCCCTCGTTGTAGGTCTTGCTCGTGCCCCATAAGGAATCCAAATGATAGCTCTGGACACTCAACTCTACCCTCTCCATCTCTTTGTGGGAAACCATGGTCAGAGCAGTCCTTCGGGGCTGCCTGATACCATGGCCAGGACGGATCAGCTTGGGAAGGGCTTGTCCTGTCAGGGGATCTCTATCTTCACAGGTGGTTCCAATGTCTGTTGACGGACGCTCAAAAAACATTTCCATATGCTTTTTAGCCACTTTTCTCGAGATCTTGATGTCCAGCTTACATTCAGCTCCTCTCCCTTTCAGGATGTCCTGCTCTGTGTCTCTTGCATCCATTGGCCGAAGCCCAATGAGGTTTTTCCCATGGACAGGCCATCTTTGGGGGCTCCTCCAGCTCTGCTTATCAGAAAGTTCTTGGTGATGACCTCCATCCCTTGGAGCCAGCATATAGAGAGGCCGGAGCACCCTCCTGGGCAAACCCCATTGTTGCTGGATGGTCCTCTTGTTAATGTGGAATTCCAAGCCACTGGAGATCTTCTGAGAAAGGAAGGAGAGCTCCCCTTGAAAGATATTGATCTCGATCGTGGTCTTCGGATTGGATAGTGGAGGAGGAGGCTCTGGCACAAAAGCCATCATGGACTTCTGGACAAGACCTGGTAATGCCCATTCATGGTGGATCTTCTTCTTTGACACATGAATCTCTAAAGCTTGCCTTTCCCCCTCCAGAAGAAAGGGTGTTTCTAATTCTGAGAAATCAATATGGCTCCCTCTGGGTCCTGGATGCTTAGGAGTGGGTTTGGGCTCCATCATTCCACTCAAAGCCTCTGCATAGGGAGACCCCAAGCCCCAAATGAATGCCATGTGGTGGTACTTCACGGACATCTCAATCTTGTCCATTTCCCCTGCATGGAGAAATGGGAAGGAGGCAGTGCGGAACTTCTTCTGCATTAATCCCGGAGGGATATTTTTGAGGAGGGATTCCCTGGAAAGGAGAGGCACCTGCAGCCAAGAGCGCCTGACCATATCTGGAACGGATTCCAGGTGCACCTCCATGTACTTTCTGGCCAAGTATACCTCCATCCTGTTCATGATTTTGGATGCCAACATGGGGTGAAGATTCTTTTTTGTTCTCCCAGGGATGGAGAGCCTAGGATCCACACGATGAGCAGGACCCTGGGAGAGTGCCACCTCATCTTCCGTCTGCTGGGCATCAGGGGGTTCCACTATAATCCCTGGGCAGAGACCCTTCAGCGATTCCAGGATCCTCTTGGGCAGCCCCCACTGCCATTGCAGCTTCATTCTCTGAAGATGGAAGTCCAAGTGTCTGGAGTTGCTTTGTGGAAGAAAGGAAGGATCCTGCCACAGAACATTGACATAGATATACGCTTTTGAGTGGCTTGTCTGTGAGCGGGGGCCTGGCCTGAATGCTGAAAGTGACCTCTCAACCAATCCGGGCAAGCGCCATTCATGCTGGAGCCTCTTCCTTTTAACATGGAGCTCCAAGGCTTCTCTTTCCTGCTTTTGGAGGAATGGGGTCTCCTCTTCTGCTAATGGGAGGGTCTTTGCCTGCTTGGGCCTGAGGGGCTGCAAGCAGGAGTGGGCACAGGGCGCCCTTGGACCTAGATCCTCGATGAAACGAGTGCCTCGTCCCCAGAGGGACATCAGATGCTTGCGCCGCAGGTTCAATTCCAGGTGGTCCATGTCCTCCTGGCGCCCAAAGGTTAGGAATTGGCTGCGCGGTTCAGGGCATCTCTGGCCAGGGAAGATCCTTTGGGGCAGAGGCTGCCTCAAAGGGGGTGAGGGGCATTGCCGGGATGATTGAGTCAAGGCCTGAGAGACTCCCAGGTGCATCTCCACACACTTCTTCTCAAAGTGGAGCACCATCTTCTCCAGGGCTTCACAGCGCAGCATGGGGAACACCCGAGGTTGCCGTGGAGCTGATTCCCTCTGTTTCCTCAATCTGTGCTCCGTATCTGTGGTTCTAACCATCTCAGGGCAAAACAGAAAGAGGGAGTTCAGGACTCTCTTGGGCAGGTGCCATTCCCGGAAGATGATCCTTTTCTGCACATTTCTCTCCAACTGTCGTTGGATGGCCTCGCTGAGGAAGGGGAGCTGAGAAGGGAGCACAGCCACGTCCATCTGCCCAGGTCTCTGCATGTGTGGGGCTCCTGGGGAAAGCTTCCTCAGGGACCTCTGGACAAGACGGGGCAACCCCCACAAATGCTGCACCATCTTCCTTCTGATGTGCCATTCCAACTCCATCTGTGTTTCCTGGCCAATGAACAACAGGGTCTCTGTGGAAGGGAACCCGACCCTTGTGCTCCTGCAAGTTGAGGAAGGAGGAGCTCCCTGAGGCCTGACATCTGCAGACAGGAAGGAGAGGGATGTTTGGTAGAGCGTGGACAGGCCCCACCTGAAAATCAAGTCTTTGTGGATGAGGTTGAATTCAAGGCGGCCCAAGGCTTCACATTCCATGAAGGAGAGCTCTTGGATTCGCAGCTGATGGGTTTTCCTCCCATGTGGGATCATTTTTGGAAGTCTGTGGCATTTCCTGACCTGGTTGGCAGTCTCTGGGGACATCTCAAATGCTGCACCTGCCAGTTCCAGGTGGATCTCCACTGCCCTTTTGGCCACATGTCTTTGCAGCATTGTGCACTGGTTGCATTCTTGACATTGCCTTTGTAAGAGTGCCTCATCTGAAGGAGACATCCTCCGAGGTGTCTTGCCTTGAAGAGACCTTGAGGCCTCCCTGCTATCCCTAGCCACGTCTGGCATTGCAAGGGGGCCTGACATGAAGTTATGAAGAGAGTGCATGACCCTCCTGGGAAGGCCAAACATCCTCTCTGCAATCTTTTTCCTAATGTGGTTGTCCAGGCGCTGTGCAGTCTTTGAGCAGATGAAAGTCAGGGAGCTGCTGAAGTACACTTTCACGTCTATGTCCGGCAGAGGCATCCGACAGAAATCAGGCATCTGTGCCTCTGGAAGGAAGCTCTCCAAGGACCGTCGTACCAGCCTCGGCTGTCCCCACTGCCGCTGGAGTTTCTTCCCAATGACATGAGACTCCAAGAGCTGGCGCACACGGTGGAGCAGAAATGGTGTGTCTATACCTCTGAATTCAATGACGGTCTGTGTCTGGGGTGGAGTATATGGCGGTGGTTGAGAAGGAGCAGGTGCTGCCTTGGGCAGGGACTGGAGGCACTGGGTTTGGCGGTTCCATAGGACCTGGAGGGACTTGCACTTCAGGTTCATGGACACTCGGTCGGTCCTCTGCCGTAGGAGGAGGCTTGGTCCACTGTGCTCCTGTGGGCGGCCAGTAGAAGTGGCCAGGATCAGCTTGGGCAGAGATTGCTTCCCCTCCTCTTCTGGGGCAACGACTTTCTGGGAAATCTCTACCCGTTTAGAAAGGGCCTTTTGTCTAATCTGGAGCAAGTTCTTCCCAATACGAATCAAAGTTTTGGCTTGGGAAGAGCTATGGGACCCCTCACTGGATGTGGAAGCATGGCAGGGACAGCGCTGGTGAGTCATACTTGCTCCTGCACCCCTCGCTCTAGCACAAGGGCACTCCTCCTTGAAGACAGGCATGGACAAACACCTGGAGGCCAGCATCTCCCGGATTCTACTGGGAAGTCCCCGTTGCCTCTGTTCAACCATCTTCCTCAGGTGTTCTTCTAGGATCCTCCTGAAGGTTGCATTCCGGAAAAGGATCGGATGATGCCTTGGTCCCACCACGACTTCCCTTTCGGAGGACAATCGGAAAGTGGGCTTTGGAGCAGGTGGGAAAAAGGCCCTCTGCGATTTGCGGAAGATGGAAGGCAGCCCCATTTTTTGCTGTAGTCTCTTCATGAGCTGGTGTCTTTCCAAAGTTTGCCGCACAGAGTCAGGCACAAAGGGAGCCTCTGAGACACCAAAAAGAGCTTCCGGAGATTGGCTGTGGCTGCTTTCTGATGAGGACCTGAAATAAAGCCTTTGTACAGGAAGGCGGTCTTGGCCGTCTTCATCTTCTTCCAAGGAAGACTCTTCGCTCTCTGAAGATGTCAGGGAAGAGCAAAAACTCAGAAACTCATCCTCATCCTCTTCTGACCAAAAAGACTCCATTGACTTGCTCTTCAAAGATGTTTTGAAGCTGTCAGGAGACTTTCGGGATGCCCAATGTTTGAACATCCTGAAGACGGCATAGCCGAAGAGGATAAACAGAGTCCCCCAAATAACAATGCAACAAAACATCAATTCGTACAGGGAGAAATAAGGGTAATCACCCGGCTCCATCTTTCTCACCTGTGAAATGGAATCTCTCCCAACAAAGACTGCTCTATCTACTACTGAACCAGAAGTGGGTCACAAAGGAGACATTCTCCTGGCTTTCTGACATTGGCAATCCAGAACCGATTCTCCATCCAAACATTCCATTCCTATGGATGCAGCCCGGGATCAACATTGGCCTTTTAAAGGTTCTGCGTGGCACTGATGACGCCTAACAAACAACATGACTTGCATATGAACAGTGTGGGTGTGGGAGGGTTTTTGCTTTTTGCACAAACAAACTTTTAAAATAAAAGCCTCAGAGTGTGAGAAATGATTCCCAAACAGACAAAACCTCTTGTAGCTCCATGCAGTGAAGAGGGAACTTTTAAAAAGTACTCTGTTTTGCAAGCACAGTGCCATCAATTAGGGTCTAATCCAGTGTTTCCTAACCTGGGGGTCACAATTGTCATCGAGGGCATCCCAGGCCCCTGCCTTCAAGCTGGTTTGACCTGCAGCGAGGAGTTCCACAGTTCCAAGTTGGGCCAAACTGATGAAATGTGCCCCAGCAGCAGCCTCAACCAGGGACTCTTCCCAGCCATATGCTCTCTCCTTTCACTTCCCTTCCTAGCCCAAACTATGTAACAAATCCCCAAATAAGAATAATCAAATTGCAACTTTAAAACTCTCTAGCTTGATACTTTGTGTCTCTTTTCTTGCCTGGAACTATCCAAGTGCATGAAACTAACCTTCTCCAGACCGCGGGAGACTACAGGCCTGCCCGGGATGCTTTCCTGGCTTTCCGGGGAGACCGAATCTGCGCTCCCCCAAACCGCGGATACGGAAAGCCCCAGGGGCCCCTGTATCCGCGAGATGGCGGATCGACTCCATTTTGATGGCATATTTTTCTTAGCTAAATTCTAACACTATCTGCTATCTCGCTTTTTGCATTTCGGGCTTCTACGCTTGGGGAATAACCTTTTAAGTTTTAAGAATATAATTTCAAGGAAACAGCTGATTGTTAAAAGACCGGCCTCGCTGCTGCTGCGCTGCCGCTGTGCCTCGTCGTTTCTTCACCTCTGCCAAGCCCCTGCCCTGGAGACTCAGTGCGGCTACCCCACGAAGCTTTCGGGGAAGAGCCTGGCCTTGGGGTCCCAGCCCTTAGAAGATTATAGTTTCCCAAGGACCAAGGACCGGCTTGATCTCAGCGCTACAGGAATTCATCCTTTGGCTCAGTGGAAATCACCATGCTCCTTTTGTGACTGTTGGACTTTCTACAAAACATTTTAGACTCTAAGGAACTCATTTTCACATATGAATTTCCCCTGAATGAACTATGGACTCATGTTTTTTCTGAAATTATTACTTTAATCAATTTCTCTGGCGGATGGGATGGGGGGGGGGTGGGGGTGTCTGTTATAAATTTCTTGTGATTCCTATATTTCCCAAGTATTTTCCCTCATATTTCTGACCTGGCCCTGAACCCTTTGCCTCCTTCCCCTCCCCTTGGGGGAAATCAACCAGGAAGCTGCCAGCTGTTCTGAAAAGGCAATCAGCAACCACAAAAGAACTCTTATCTTGATACTTGTGCATGGAAACATAGAACCGAAAGCCTTTGTTTGATTTCGGAGTCGGGCCGTCAGACAAAGGGTTTTGCTTGGCAAACTTTTTATCACTTCACACTGGGGGCAAAAGACCCTCAGAAAGTCTCTTTCCCCCGAAACTGTTTTTTATTCAAAACTCTCCACACGGACATCCACCCCAGCTTCTTCATTGTGTCATATCTGATGGTGACAGGAAAACCTGGATTAAGTAATCATTACTTATCGCAGACCAATCAAAAGACAATAGACCTGGCTTCTTTAGAAGGCCGGTTTCTCGCACTCATGGGCCCCAAGGCATGAAAATCCTATAATCCACTCATGAAAGCATTGTTTCTTCTTTGTCCCGCCTCCCCTCCTCCTGATTCGCCAGAGCGCCGAGGCAGTGGGAGCTTTCTGATATAGTTATGAAGTAGCAACGTAAATATGGTGTGGGAGTTGGAGTTACTGGGATATATAGATCCCCTGCCATCCAAGAGCATTCTGAATTCCAACAAAAATGAAATTGAACCAAACACAGCATACAGCACACAGCAACACCCAGGACCAACAGAAAACACTGGAGAGGCATGGGGAAACTAGACCTTGGCATTTGGGAGTTTCTGGAATGTATAGTTTCCCTGTTATCAAAGAGCATTCTGAACTCCAACAGAAATGGAATTGAACCAAACTTGGCATACAGAAATCCCATGACTAACAGAAAATACCAGAGAGGTTTGGGGAAAATAGACCTTGGCTTTTGGGAGTTCCTGGGATACATAGTTCCCGTGCCATCAAAGAGCATTCTGAACTCCAACAGATATGGAATTGAACCAAACTTGGCATACAGAAATCCCATGACTAACAGAAAATACCAGAGAGGTTTGGGGAAAAATAGACCTTGGCTTTTGGGAGTTCCTGGGATATATAGTTCCCCAGCCATCAAAGAGTATTCTGAACTCCAACAACACTTCAATTGGACCAAACTTGGCCTGCAGCTCCCATGACCAACAGAAAACACTGGAGAGGTTTGGGAAAAATAGACCTTGGCATTTGGGATTTCCTGGGATGTTTAGTTCCCCAGCCATCAAAGTGAGTAAAATAATAAATGTAACAACAACAAAACCAATAAATAATATAAAAACCACCATAGTTTTATTTTAATTACAGTATACATTTTGGGGAAAAGGCTGTGTGTATATGAATGAGAAAAGTGGGACAGACTGACTTGGGAAGGGGGTGGGAAAGAAGGGCTGGAAACAGAAAAAGTTGGAATGGGAAGGAGCATTTGCAAAGGTGGGAAAATGAGGTGGAAAGAGGATAGTTGGAAAAGTAGGTCAGATTGGAGTGGGAAGGGGGCAACTGGGGATGGGGGAAAGATTAAGATGGGAAAGGGGGGATGGAAAGTGGGAAACTACAGTGGGAAAAGAAACAAGACTTGAAATGGGAAAGAGATGCTGGAACCTGGGAAAGGCTGGGAAGGAAAGTGGAGAGATAGGAGCTGGGGAATGGGTTTAGTATAGGAAGGGGAAAACTAGAAAAAGGAAAGGCAAGTGTAAAAAAGGGGTGCTAAAAAAATAGGGGGAAACCTGAGGTGAGAAGGGAGGAAGGTGTCCTCTGGCTCAGCCAAGGAGAGGCAAATCCTGGAGGAAGAAGAGAAGGGACACTGCTGCAGTTCCTCCTCTTCGATAGCCAGTTGGAGAAAGAGAAACAGCAGCAGCTCCCCTTCTCCTCTTCTTCCTTCTCTTGCTCCTCCATGGCCAGCCGTTTATCTTCCGAGCCCAATTTAAGGTGCAGGTGCTTACCTACAAAGCCCTGAACGGTTTGGGACCACCCTACCTGCCGTGACCGCATCTCCACCTACGAACCCACGCGTTCACTTCGGTCATCTGGAGAGGCCCTGCTCATGATCCCGTGCGTCGCAAGCGCGCTTGGTGGGGACTCGAGACAGGGCCTTTTCTGTGGTGGCCCCCCGACTCTGGAACGCCCTCCCTAAAGATCTTAGAAAGGCTCCTACATTGACAGTCTTCAGAAAGAACTTGAAGACCTGGCTGTTCCGATGTGCCTTCTCAGATTAGGAATCTCCAATACCAAGTCCAAAAACACTTTAGTAGAACTAAGATTGCTGCACACCGCACACTGCACTTACTTATAATCCTACATACCTCCTGCCACATCAGCACTTTTAATCTTGTACCCATTACTCTGGCCCGGCCCAGTTTTATAGTGTCTTGATGTATCGTTTATTGTTTGTTGTTCATACTGCTTAACTGTTTTTAATTTGCGTTAGGTATTGTATTGTTGTATTGTGTTTTGAGGCCTTGGCCTATGTAAGCCGCATCGAGTCCTTCGGGAGATGCTAGCAGGGTACAAATAAAGTTATAATAATAATAATAAGAGGGGAAACAGCGGCAGCAGCCCGTGCAGCAGCCTGTGAGGCCTCCACGGTTTCTCCTCTTCTTCCTCATCTTCTTCCTTCATGGCCAGCTGGAGGAGGAGGAGGATTGTTAGGAACAGCAGCAGCAGCGGCATAGGAGCCTCGCCTGGGGGCCCCTGTGCCACCTCTGCCGCTTGTCCTCCTCCTCCATGGCCAGCTGGCTTCAGAGCCTCGCCTCCAGGCTCCGTTGCTGGCTTGACCCGAATATAAGCCGAGGGAGGATTTTTCAGCCCAAAAAGGACTGAAAAACTCGGCTTATAATTGATAGGGTAAACTGGACTAAACTTGGAACACATATTGATATGCTGAGATTTGCTTACTGGAGGGCTATAGGGGGAACTGACCTTTGTTTCTGTGAGTTGTAGTTCACTCACACCAGAGAAATCAACCTCCCCCGATGATGGACCTGGATCAAACTTGGGCAGCAAGAGCCAGCCCATACAGGGAGCCTTCTGCCCGACCCCCGCCCCTTCCAAGCTAACTGAGGTGCTGTGACGACCCCCAGAAAATGGCCCCGCGACCCCCCTGGGGGTCGCGACCCCCAGGTTGAGAACCGCTGACCTAAACTGTTGCAGGAAAACCCCAAAACATATAAAAATGCACCTCTGCAGGCTGTTTGAGGGCAATAGATAGCATACACTAAAAGAGAAAAGGAGTTTATGATGGAGAGTTCCAAAGCGGAGGAAAAACAGAAGGTGTCTAAAGAAACTGGAATGGATGTCTAAGAGACTTTCAACTGAGTTTAGAAGGGGGAAATTAGCAAAGAGGAATTCAAATGAATAGCCAGATTCTATGATTTCAGAACCAAAAAATGTTGATGGGAGGGTAGTCCTCCAACATCTCTTGCGAGAGGCAAGGGGAGGCTAATGCAGTTTCCTAGCTTTCCACTGTCACCAACCCCTGATTCTCATCTCTCCATACAATATAAGTAAAAGACTTGGGTGGGTTACATTTTTTTCATTACCTTTGCATTCCAATCAGTTTCCACTTCTGGAAATCAGTGATGTTCAAGGTAGACACAGCCCAGTGCTTCACAGGCTTGGCGTACGACCCGCAGTTGGGGACGAAGATGGAGAGGGCAGTCACCAGTTTCTCCACAATGGCTTTCTCTTCCCCCAGCACCACCAGCGTCCTGCCGCTCAGCAGAGAATAGATGGCCGGGTGGGCGAAGGGATACTGCCGGATGAAGCGCAGGGCGTTCTGCCCAGCCTTCTTCTTCTGCCGCTCCCCGAAGTGACTTCCACCGCCACAAAGAGGAGACGGAGAGGGCGTCCTGTCCGAGCTGGTGGATGCTGTGCTGCTGATGTAGCTGGTGGAGTCGGAGCATTTATCCAGGCTCATCTTACTCACTTCTCTGTGGCTGGAGTGGTAATGCGGGTCAAGCTCGTAGCCCAGGAGGCCCCCCAAGACACCGTCATGTGAAGAGCAGTCTGTAAAGTTCACCTGGAACCCCAAATCACCTTGCCGAAAGGGCTGGGGAGGGATACTGACCACACCGTCGTCATCCTCGCAATGCTTCGGGGCCAAACCATTTGGCGGCTCGAGAAAGTTGGGACTCTCCTTCCCGATGCAACAAGCTGAGTCCACAGGAAGCTGGTTCCCCAGTTCGAGGTTGCCTTCCACCCCTTCAGGGTCAAAGTGAAGGCCTTCCTCTTCCTCGTCGGCGTAGGTTTCCTCATTAATGGCGCTGGGGTAGCTGGCTTTGAAGTCATCTGGGATCAGGGCTTCCGAGGGGCAGGTGCTAAGGACCTCAATGCTGTCCTCACTGATGGTCCTCCGACTGACTGCTTTGTCCCTCGCCAGCTGAGGACTCGCGTTCGCTTGGGGCAACTGGGCCTGGCTTTCGGCTTGAGCCAAGGCAGACTTCTCTGTCCCCAAAACCTCAATGCTTTCCCCACTGCTGATGCTCCCTTTGAGATCGGCATCAAGATATTCAACATTGTCCTGATCGTCACAAGCGACAGGATCGGCAGCTTCTGTTTCTTGAGGAGCTTCGGTCTTCGGATCCATCTTAATGGGCACAGACTCAACACTGGATTTGTATGAGCCGATTACGGGTTTCAGGAGAGGGCAAACGTCCAAAGATTTCTCACCCGGGTTGTCGGGATGGACTCCCTGGTAGCCATTCAATTGCCTTTCGGGTTCTCTTTCATCCAAAGGGAATATCTCTTCAAAAAGGAAGTTGGTGATACTCTGCTGCTTCAAAAGCGCTCTGCTGATCTGGTGGGTCAAGAGGTAGCACACGTCGCCTCTGAACGTCTTCTCAATCTGGTGCAGCTGATCCAGCGTCTGTGTGAAAAAATACACATCACAAAGTTCCTGAAGGGTTTTGAGCTTCTTGTCAAAGCATTTGGCCGATTTGGCCTTGATAAGTTTCGGGGTGTAAGAAGACCGCCGAGAATAAAGGTGTGTTTTTCTAGGTTCGTCAGGTTTCGAGGTAGTAAATCCTTGTTGCTCTGATTCTTCATCGGCTGGCTCATTTGCACACTCTGGCTCATAAGGGTGGAAGTCAGAATCTTTCAGCTTACTGTAGGGATAGGATCGGATTTGCTTCAAAAGATCCTGATGCTCAATTATGGATTTTTCGACGCTGGCCAGTTCGTTGGCTTTCTCGATGGCCTGCGTGGTGTAATACCCTTTTTCGTTGTTTTTCTTCTGGATCTCTGTCTCTTTGTGCAAAACTGTCCTGGTGTAATCAAGGTCCTTGAGCTTTTTTTCCAGTTCATTGGCAAAAGCTTTCCGGTTGCCTGTCTTCAGGCATTCAGAAGCTTTGGAGAACTCTGCAGAGAGCTCCTGGAACATCAGCATGATTTTGTGCTCGTCGGCGGAGATGTAGGCCATGCAGAATGGCCGGACAAAACCCCGGGCTTCAAGGTCGTACAGGGTCAGGTGGTGGACGTAGGCGAAGGCCCCTTCCTTGGAGTCGCCCAGCACCACTTTCGAGTCCTCCACAAAGTTCAGCTTGGGGTAAGGACATCCTGGCGGGTGGCCCACGAAGGAGGCCTGGTAATCCACCGACATGATGCGGAGGGAAAAGTAGTTGAGATCGAAGGTGCCGGAGACTTTGGCGTCATCCGGGATGGTGAGCAGCGGCTGGGGCCCCACTTGCTCTGAGAATTCGGAGATGAGGATGAAGTCCCGGGTGAACTTGGCTCCTGAGAGCTTGGACCAGGGGTTGGCTCCCTGGCTGGCGAAGGGGAAGAGCGGCACAGAGTACTCCTCAGGGAGAGCCGGCTCGCTACTGCTGTAGGCCTCCTCTTCGTACTCATCCTCCTTGGTGAAGGCCACCACGTCTGGTGCACTGATCATATTTCCAGAGGCAAGGAGAGTGGCGCCTCAATTGGAATCCATCGACTGAAGGCACAATGAAAGGAGTGAGTCTTTCTGGTCCTCTGTCAATTTGTCAATCCCCACTCACTTTAACCTCCCTCAACTAAGAAGGGATTGTTACCTTGGGATCCTAAATTATCTCCCCTTTGCCACTCTCAAAAAGGGAAGCCATTGCCAACAAAAGGAATCCTCTCAGTCCTATATTTGCATCCCCACTGACTTTAACATCCCTCGACTGATAGTGGGATTGTTACATAAAGGACCCTAAATCATGCCCCTTTTGATCAACAAGACAGGAGCCACCATACTTATTTCCTAGTTTCCTCCACACTTAGGGGACCCTATTGCACTCACCCTCTTTTAACCCCTTTCACTCAGGGGTCCTTTTGCTCTCCACTGAAGGAGCCAGCCCTCTGCGGAGTCTAAAGAGGCAAAAGGATCCCCAGCTATAGAGCTAGCAAGACTAAAGGGTCAAAAGCTGTGAGTTTAGCGAGGCCAGTAGGGCAACAGCACCCTAGTTGGGGAGTCAAGGAGCAGGGTCTCTGGTTATGGGGCTATTGAGACCTTGCTGTAGAGCTCTTGAGGCCAGTAGAACAACAGGGTCCTAATTGTGTGGCTATTGAGGCAACAGGGACCTTGCTATGGGAATATGCCAGAGATCCCTTGCTATGGAGGCAAGGGGCCCCAAACTATTTGGCTAGAGATGCAAGAGAGTCCCCCTGGCTATGAGGTCATGGAGCAAAGAGGGTCTATTAAGGCAAGATGGGCCTGGGCTATAGGAATATGAGGCCAGAGATCCCTGGCTATGGTGTTAGTGAAGCAAGAGGATCCTTAATGTGGGGCTGGAGGTGCAAACGAGGACCCGGCTATGGAATTTATGGGGCAAAGTAGTCTCTACTTGTGGGGCTATTACAACAAGAGGGGCCTTGGCTATGGGGATATGAGGCCAGAGATCCCTGGCTATGAGGTTAGCAAGGCAAGAGGAGCCTTAATGTGGGGCTGGTGGTGCAAAAGGGATTTATGGGGCAAAAGGGTCCCTATTTGTGGGGCTATTACAACAAGAGGGGCCTTGATTATGGGGATATGAGCGCAGAGATCCCTGGCTACGGGGTTAGCAAGGCAATGGGGTCCTTAATGTGGGGCTGGAGGTGCAAGAGGGACCCTGGCTTTGGGATTTATGGGGCAAAGGGGTCCCAACTTGTGGGGCCTTGGCTATGGCAATATGTGGCCGGAGATCCCTGGCTATGAGGTTAGCAAGGCAAGAGGATCCTTAATGTGGGGCTAGTGGTGCAAAAGGGACCCCAACTATGGAGTATATGGGGCAAAGGGGTCCCAACTTGTGGGGCTATTACAACAAGAGGGGTGTTGGCTATGGGGATATGAGGCCAGAGATCCCTGGCTATGGGGTTAGCAAGGCAATAGGGTCCTTAATGTGGGGCTGGAGGTTGGCTATGGGGATATGAGGCCAGAGATCCCTGGCTATGGGGTTAGCAAGGCAATAGGGTCCTTAATGTGGGGCTGGAGGTGCAGAAGGGATTTATGGGGCAAAGGGGTCCCTATTTGTGGGCCTATTAAGGCAAGAGGGGCCTTGGCTATGGGGTTAGGGAGGCAAGAGGGGTTATTGAGACAGATGATCCAGAGCAATGGGGCTAGTGAGAGCAGAAAAGCCTAGCTGTGGGGCAACTGAAGCCTGGGATTATGGAGGCTATGGGGCGAGTGAAGCCAGGGACTATGGAGGCTATGGGGTGATGAAAGGAAGGGGATTACTGAGACCAGAGATCCCTGTCTATGGGGCTTTGGAGGCAAGAGGATCCTTAATATGGGGCTAGCGATGGGAGAGAGATGCTGGCTATGGGGCTATGAAAGGCTCAGCTTCCCCCCTTCCCTCTTGCTTGGTTGAGGTTTTACCCTTCCTGGGGAATGGGCCTCCCTTCTCTCCCTCCCAGTCCCGAACCCGGCAAGCGCTAGGACCGGCCCGGGAGCCCTCCCTTCTCGCCTGCCTTCCTCTGCGAGGAACCGCCGCTTCCCCTTCACGGCCGCGTTCGCCGCTGCTGCCTGGCAGCCATCTTGGAATCACATGACCTTCGCGGAGGTGACGCGGGTGACGTCACTCCCAGGTGCCGTAAAGCAAGCCAGAGCCGAGTGTAAACAAACCGCTTTTCCCTCCACGTGTGTACGACAGCTGGGCCGGCGCGGAATACGGCAGTGAAGCGGGAAATCTGTCTGTGGAGAAGGAAGGGAAGGGAGAAGGAGAAGGACAGCCTTGGGAAGCGGAAAGGAGGCATTCAATCGGGCCTGGCCTCAATTTAGGGAGGCCCCAAAAGGAATAGGCCCCAAAGGAGAACCTGTGGAGGCAGAAGAGGGAGGGACCCAGCCCAGTGGCCTTGGAAACTGAAGCTGGCAAGGAAAGCTCATTTGGGTAAATATATGTGCATTAGGTGGTTGTAGGTTTTTTCGGGCTATATGGCCATGCTCTAGAGGCACTCTCTCCTGACGTTTCGCCTGCATCTATGGCAAGCATCCTCAGAGGTAGTGAGGTCTGTTGGAACTAGGAAAAAGGGTTTATATATCTGTGGAATGACCAGGGTGAGACAAAGGACTCTTGCCCCATAAATACCATAGCCAGGCCCCCTCTTACACCTCCAGCCCCCCATTAAGGATCCTCTTGCCTTGCTAACCCCATAGCCAGGGATCTCTGGCCTCATATCCCCATAGCCAAAGCCCCTCTTGTTGTAATAGATAGGTTCTTGTGGGTTTTTTCGAGCTATAGGGCCATGTTCTAGAGGGATTTCTCCTGACGTTTCGCTTGCATCTATGACAAGCATCCTCAGAGGTAGTGAGGTCTGTTGGAACTAGGAAAAAGGGTTTATATATCTGTGCACCACCAGGCCCACATTAAGGATCTTCTTGCCTTGCTAACCCCATAGCCAGGGATCTCTGGCCTCATATCCCCATAACCAAAGCCCCTCTTGTTGTAATAGCCCCACCAGTTGGGACCCCTTTGCCCCATATATCCCATTGCTGGGGTCCCTTTTGCCCCACCAGCTCCACATGAAGGATCCTCTTGCCTTGTTAACCCTACAGCCAGGAATCTCTGGCCTCTTATTCCCATAGCCACCTCCAGCCCCACATTAAGGACCCCATTGCCTTGCTAACCCCATAGCCAGGGATCTCTGGCCTCATATCCCCATAGCCAAGGCCCCTCTTGTTGTAATAGCCCCACAAGTAGGGACCTCTTTGCCCCATAAATACCATAGCCAGGCCCCCTCTTACACCTCCAGCCCCACATTAAGGTTCCTCTTGCCTTGCTAACCCCATAGCCAGGGATCTCTGGCCTCATATCCCCATAGCCAAGGCCCCTCTTGTTGTAATAGCCCCACAAGTAGGGATTCCTTTACCCCATATATCCCACAGTTGGGGTCCCTTTTGCACCTCCAGCCCCACATTAAGGATCTTCTTGCTTCACTAACCCCATAGCCAGGGATCTCTGGCCTCATATCCCCATAGCCAAGGCCCCTCTTGTTGTAATAGCCCCACAAGTAGGGATCCCTTTACCCCATATATCCCACAGTTGGGGTCCCTTTTGCACCTCCAGCCCCACATTAAGGATCTTCTTGCTTCACTAACACCATAGCCAGGGATCTCTGGCCTCATATTCCCATAGCCCAGGCCCATCTTGCCTTAATAGACCCTCTTTGCACCATAACCTCATAGCCAGGGGGTCTCTCTTGCATCTCTAGCCAGATAGTTTGGGGCCCCTTGCCTCCACAACAAGGGATCTCTGGCATATTCCCATAGCAAGGTCCCTCTTGCCTCAATAGCCACACAACTAGGACCCTGTTGTTCTACTGGCCTCAAGAGCTCTACAGCAAGGTCTCAATAGCCCCATAACCAGAGACCCTGCTCCTTGACTCCCCAACTAGGGTCCTGTTGCCCTACTGACCTCGCTAACCCCACAGCTTTTGACCCTTTAGCCTTGCTAGTTCTATAGCTGGGGATCCTTTTGCCTCTTTAGACTCCGCAGAGGGCTGGCTCCTTCAGTGGAGAGCAAAAGGACCCCTGAGTGAATGTTTCAACTGAGCACCTTGATTAGCATTTGATGGCCTGGCAGTGCCTGGGGCAATCTTTTGTTGAGAGGTGATTAGCTGTCCCAGATTGTTTCCCCTTTGCTGTTGTAATTTCAGAGTTTTTTAATACTGGTAGCCAGATTTTGTTCATTTTCATGGTTTCCTCCTTTCTGTTGAAATTGTCCACATGCTTGTGGATTTCAATGGCTTCTCTGTGTAGTCTGACATGGTGGTTGTGAGAGTGGTCCAGCATTTCTGTGTTCTCAAATAAAATGCTGTGTCCAGGTTGGTTCATCAGATGCTCTGCTATGGCTGACTTCTCTGGTTGAAGTAGTCTGCAGTGCCTTTCATGTTCCTTGATTCGTGTTTGGGCAATGCTGCGTTTGGTGGTCCCTATGTAGACTTGTCCACAGCTGCATGGTACACGGTAGACTCCTGCAGAAGTGAGAGGATCCCTCTTGTCCTTTGCTGAACGTAGCATTTGTTGGATTTTCTTGGTGGGTTTGTAGATTGTTTGTATGTTGTGTTTCCTCATCAGCTTCCCTATGCGGTCAGTGGTTCCCTTGATGAATGGCAGGAACACTTTTCCTCTGGGTGGATCTTCATCTGTACTCTCGTGGCTTGTTCTTGGTCTTGCAGCTCTTCTGATGTCTGAGGTGGAGTATCCATTGGCCTGGAGAGCCCAGTTGAGGTGGTTCAGTTTATCTTGGAGGAGGTGGGGTTTGCAGATTCTTTTTGCACGGTCTGCCAAGGCTTTAATGGTGCTTCTTTTTTGACTTGGGTGATGGTTGGAGTTTTTATGTAGATATCTATCTGTGTGTGTGGGTTTGCTGTAGACGGTGTGACCCAATTGTTGATCTGGTTTGCGGATGACTAGAACATCTAGAAAAGGCAGTCTTCCTTCACTTTCTTTTTCCATTGAATTGGATTTTTGGGTGGATGCTGTTAAGATGGTCCAGGAACCTGTTGAGTTCTTCTTCTCCATGGCTCCAAATGGTAAAGGTGTCATCCACATATCTGAACCATATCGTGGGCTTTTTGGTTGCTGTCGCCAGGGCTTGTTTTTCAAAGTGTTCCATGTAGAAGTTAGCTATGACCGGGCTGAGAGGGCTCCCCATAGCTACTCCATCTTTGTGTAGATAGTTTGTATGTTGTGTTTCCTCATCAGCTTCCCTAGCTTGGGTACCCGGTGATGCCTGGGTTATTTGAAAAAAAGCATTGTTTGTTTTGGGGTGTCAGGTAATATCATTTAGTTAATTAGTAACATTGTTTATTAGGAAAAAGCCAGAATGTTATTTTGTTTTTCATGAACGCTCCAAATAGAAAATACAGAACAATGTGGGTTAACTACAATTCCCAGAATCATGGGTCAATCCTCCCCAAACCAGGCCTGTATGTACAGTTGGCCATGTTGGATCTGTGTGCCAAATTAGGTCCAGATTTGTCGTCGACTGGGTTTATCGCTCTCTGGATGATGATGATGATGATAATAATAATAAACTTTATTTATACCCCGCCACCATCTCCCCAAAGGGGATTCAGGGTGGCTTACATGAGGCCAAGCCCAGTAGTGCATACAATGCAATAACATAAAAAGCATAAAATAATATCACAACAAAATGAAACAAGCATAAAATACATTAAACAGAGCAAAGTAATGCAATAAAATCAAACACAGTCTCAATGAGCAGGCCACATGTGCAAGAAACAGTGAAAAAAACAGGATGAGATAGAAATAAAACATACATTTGTAAGGGAAACTCATAAACAGGATAGTGGAGAAAGTCCTTCATATGGGCAGGAGGCAGTGAAATATGAGGGCACCCATTTTTTGAGGGAGAATGAACAAAATGGAATGTAAAATCACTCTCCAAAAGCGCAATGGAAAAGCCAAGTTTTGAGGGTCTTTTTGAAAGTTTCTAGGGTGGGGGCTTGCCTAATCTCGCTGGGCAATGCTTTCCAGAGTCGGGGGGCCATGGAGGAGAAGGCTCTCTCCCTTGTTCCCGTAAGTTGGGTCTGTGATAATGGAAGGGGCGGAAGGAGGGCCTCCCCCGAAGAGCAAAGCGATCAGGCAGGGTTGTGAGAGGATATATGATCACGAAGATAGGTGGGTCCCAAACGTTTAGGGCTTTATAGGTGATGACCTGTACCTTGAATTGGGACCGGAAAATAAACGGCAGCCAATTGAGCTCTTTGAACAGGGGGGTTGATAGCTCCCTATAATTTGCCCCCATTATTAAGGGTGAACTACAACTCCCAGATTCCCAGGCTAAGCATCCCCAAATCACTGGCTGCCAGTCTGCTACTGAGCACAATTCAAAGTTCTGGCTTTAGCCTATAAAGCCCTAAATGGTTCTGGCCCTGCTTATCTGTCCGAACGTAACTCTCCTTATGAACCATCTAGGAATTTAAGATCTACTGGGGAGGCCCTGCTCTCGGTCCCACCTTCTTCACAGATTCAGTTGGCGAGGACGATAGGGTCTTCTCAGTGGTGGCCCCTCGGCTGTGGAACGCCCTCCCTAGGGACATTAGATTGGCCCCCGGCCTCTTAATATTTCATAAAAAAGTCAAAACCTGGTTTTGCGAGCAGGCTTTCTCAAATGCAGTGTAGCAGATAACTTCTTGACCTTGGAACGACCGAACAATTTTGATCGGATAACAATTTTGGTATTGAGATGCTTTTATGCTTTTATTGATTTCACTGTTTATGGAATTTTATGTATTTTATATGCTTTTAACTGGTTTTATATTATTGTGGCATCGAATTGTGCCATTTTGTAAAGTGCCCTGAGTCGCCCTCAGGCTGAGAAGGGCAGTATAGAAATATAGTAAATAAATAAATAAATAAATAAATAATTATTATTATTATTAGGGGCACAGGAAAGCCTGCTTTTCTCAATAGATAAACATTTTATATGAAGGCTTTATCAGGGGATTAAAGGTTATGGAAAGAAGATGAATGAATGAGGAGAAAGCAAGGGAAGGAGACTGGAACTGAAGGGAAGGTAGATACAAGCTTGTTTTTGTACAGTGATAAATACACTGGTTGTCATATAATTTAAAGCCTGACATTTGAGGTCCAGTGCGTTCTAATGAGATCTTTTATAAATATCTATCACACACACACACAAATGTAAAGCAGGAGAAGAAAAGGTACGCTGTAGGTTTGTTTTCAAAATGAACTTGTATGTAAGTCAAAACAGGTACATTTTTAAAGTGCAACTCTAGCCAAGGTTTGGAATTTGGATAGTATAGGGAAGGGCTCTGTGACCCTTTTCAGAAGATTCCACCTCACTTTCTGTCCCTGTGATAAGAGGATTTTGAAAAAATTGGCTTGTTGTGGAATAATAAATTGGAGATAAAGCTCCGGTGGAGACCCCTGTCCCCCATGGTGATAACTCTTTCAGGGGTGGATTTCCCTTCCTAGGGGTAGGTTTCTCTCACTTCCTATTGTCTTCATAACTATAAGTCATATGTAAGTTGAATATTTGTAACTCGGGGATTGCTTGTAAAGGATTCCCTGGAAATGAATACATCCTGAAATTGGTTTTAATTGCACAGTCCTAGGGCTTGGAATCTTGTTCCACATCAATATGGAGGGAGCAGCCTGTTGATGACCTTGTGATGGAGAAGAAGGTTCTGCTTGCCCTTGAAATTCGTAATAAATGGATCCGTACATCCGGCGTTTCTGCAGCTTTTAACGGCGGCTCTGCTATGTCTTGGCTGGCTGGGACTTGGGCCCAGCTCTCAGGATGATCGCTTCATCTCTGTTCTTTGTCTGTCGTGGAGTCCGATCAGTCTCCCGCTCCTGGACTCGTTGCTTCTGTCAATCTGCTGAAGGGGACATGACGTTCCGGAACATCCAAAAGGTTCTCTGTGTGGCAGAGAAAAACGACGCGGCCCGGGGGATCGCAGACATCCTTTCCAACAGCAGGATGCGGAGGGTAGGAGAGTACGATAATTCATATATACATTATTTCTTTGAATTCAAGGCTTGCTCTCAAAGGCTTGTAGTCACAAACATGGATATGCACACTGTTGCCTCTATAGCAGTGGTTCCCAACCTTCTCCCCCCCCCCCACTAGCACCTCTATAATCCTGATCCCCCCTGACATATTCTTATTATTCAAAAAGTGAGCTCCCATTTATTCACATGCCATGAACTTGGTTTTAACAACGATTCCAAAGAACATGGCATCAATGAAAGAGAAAATAAAAGGGCAAATGGATGGGAATAAATTATGCATCAAATTGAGTTATTTAAATGTCCAACTTCATTGCGCATCATCCTCACATTAATTTTCTTGTGTCTGATAATCTTTTTTTTCCATACAAAAATATTGACTTACCTATGAAAGTAATAATTGTGATTTTTTTTCACAGAATTCTTGCTACATTCATTCATATGCAGAACAAAAATAAGTTATATATGTGTGTGTGCGTGTGTGTGTGTATATATATATATACACACACACATACACACACACATATGCATATGTATGTGTGTGTGTGTGTGTGTGTGTATATGTATATATATATATATATATCACTTCCAATGTTAAAAGAACCATGAGGGTGGGGCTGTTTGGAAGAAAGATGCCTCTCGTTTCTGTGTTCATGTACTCTCTAGTTCATTCTATGTTCTCTTCACTCCTTCCTCACTATGAGCAGGCTCTCCATGGTCAACCAGCTGACTGCCTTGGACATTGGATTAAAATGTTTAAAATATGACTGTCACGTAAAAGTTTCCCCTGACATTGTCCAGTCATGTCCGACTCTGGGGGTTGATGCTCACCTCCATTTTTAAGCCGAAGAGTCGGCATTGTCCGTAGACACCTCCAAGGTCATGTGGCTGGCATGACTGCATGGAGAGCCATTACCTTCCTGCTGGAGCGGTACCTATTGATCTACTCCCATTTGCATGTTCTCGAACTGCTAGGTTGGCAGAAGCTGGGGCTGACAGCGGGAGCTCACGCCACTCCCTGGATTCGAACCTACAACCTTTCAGTCAACAAGTTCAGCAGCTCAGTGGTTTAACCCACTGTGCCACTGGGGGAGGGGCTCCTCTCTCTCTCTCTCTCTCTCTCTATATATATACATATATATATAAAACAGTGAATTTTTGCATTTATATCCTATCTATCTCTATCTATCTATCTATCTATCTATCTATCTATCTATCTATAGGATATAAATGCAAAAATTCACTGTTACTAATTCCCTAATTGTCCCGCTTAAAAATCAGATTGCCCCATTTTGGGGGGGGGGGGGGAAGACACACACACACACATTGGGAACCAGGGCTCTAGAAGTTTTGGACTCCCAAATGCCCCAGTCTGCATTATCACTGGTCTTGGACATGGGAGCTGTAGTCCACTATATCACCATAGCTTACTTAATCCAATATATATTATTATTGTGTACTTTTAAATTCTTTTCTGATTGAAAGCAACCCTATTGTTTCATTTTTTGGCAAGATTTCTTCAGAGAGGATTTTTTGCCTCCCTCTGAGGCCGAGAGATTGAGTGAAGTCACTCAATAGGTTTCCATGGCTGAGTGGGATTTTGAACCCTGCTTTCCTAATGTTTTACTCCAACACTACATCTCAGTATTGCCCTGACTTCTATTTGTAAAGTAACTATGTTTAAATTATGATCTAAAAGATAGGTTATTCCACTCTAAACATTGTAACTCTGCCTTTAAAGGGGTCTGTAATGCATATGTTCAGGATATTTATTTGCCTTCCCTATGTATTGATGCAATTCATTAAGAATCGGCAGTTTTTAATGCATGGAAATTGTTCCTCCTTTTTTTCCTTCCTAGAGAGAAGGATTTTCTAAATTCAACAAAATCTATGAATGCCAGTATCACCTACTTGGTCAGGTATGTGTCAAACGGTCTTCCATCTTCTTGTTTCCCTCTCTGTCAGTTCATCATTATACATGAACAGACTGCTGGAAACTTGAAATCAGCATTATAGAAGGGAACATTGTTTTGTTTTCTGCAGAATGTAACCGTGGTGATGACATCTGTGTCAGGACACTTGCTGGCTCATGATTTCAAGCTGCCGTTTCGAAAATGGTAAGGAATAGAAGATGTCTGAGGGTAATCACATTTCCGTAATCGTAGGAGAAACACTGACAGAACTGTGTCCATTAGCAGATATGTTGGGCTTGCAAGCCATGGGAGCATTTGCCATCTCTTTACCTGATGCCTTGCTGTCATTTCTTTTGCACCAGGCACAGCTGCAACCCACTTGTCCTCTTTGATGCTGAAATTGAGAAGTTCTGCCCTGAAAACTACCTGGATATCAAGGTGAGCTTTGTAATATTTTATTTATCATGTCAGAAACAATTTGAGGGTACAGTACATTGCAGTTGTAATGTATTTAAAAACACAAACAATGTTAAAACTTGGCATATTACTAAACATTTTTTGACCGGAAGCTGGCCACTTGGAGTGTCTCTGGTGTCGCTGTCAGAAGGTCCTCCCTTGTGCATGTGACAGGGTATGGACTTCATTATAGTAAGTGGTCTTTGGTTTGCTCTTCTCTACACTCGCATGTTGTTAACTCCACTTTGTAGCCCCATTTCTTAAGATTGGCTCTGCAACTCATCGTGCCAGAGTGTGGTCTATTCAGTGCCTTCCAAGTCACCCTGTCTTCTGTGTGCCCAGGAGGGAGTCTCTCATTCGGTATCAGCCACTGATTGAGGTTCCGGGTTTTAACCTATCACTTTTGGACTCTCTCTCACGTGTTCCTGCAAATATTTCTGTAAATCTTAGGGCCTTTCCACATAGCTAAAGTGTTGGCTTTAGCCTATAAAGCTCTAAATGGTTCTGGCCCAACTTACCTGTCTGAACGAATCTCCCCTTAAGAACCTGCGAGGACTTTAAGATCATCCGGAGAGGCCCTGCTCTCAGTCCCACCACCATCACAAGTACGGCTGGCGGGGACGAGAGACAGGGTCTTCTCAGTAGTGGCCCCTCAGCTATGGAACGCCCTTCCTTAGGGAGATTAGATCGGCTTCTTCGCTCCTATCATTTCGGAAGAATCTTAAGACATGGCTATTTGAGCAGGTATTTGCGAAGTAACAGTTATAATTTACTGAGTAACAGATATAATAACGGAACAACTACATGTCGGGACTGGACATTGTTTTAATGAGCATTGATTGAAGTATGTTTTATAATGTGATGATTTTATTGTTGTTGATCTTTTATACTGTATATTGTATTTATGTTTTTGATGGCATTGAATTTTTGACTTGTAAACCGCTCCAAGTCGCAGAAGGCTGAGAGGGACGGTATATAAATATACTAAATAAATAAATAAATAAATAAATAAATAATAACCCTATATCCCAGAATATCAAGGCAGAAAATCCCACATTATCCGAGTGTGGACTCAGATAACCCAGTTCAAAGCAGATGCTGTGGGATTTTGATATTCTGGGATATAGGGCTTTGTGGAAGGGCCTTTAGAAAGCTATTTCTTGATGTAAGGCATTGGCTTGCTTGCTGATATCCGAACAGAGGATGGGCTGGAGATGTCAATGCCTTGGTCCTTTCATTGCTGGCTGCTACTTCCTGGCAGATATCAAGTGGTGTACTACTGGCTAACCAGTATAATTTCTCCAGTGGTGTGGGGCGTTGACATCCTGTAATAATGTGACATGTCTCATTAAGAGCCACATCAACTGTTTTAACATGGTGAGATGTGTTCCAGACTAGGCGTATTCAGCAGCAGAGTAGCAAAGCGCAACGACAGATGTCTTCACTGTGTCTGGTTGTGATCCCCAGGTTGTGCCAGTCTCTTATTCCTAGCACCCACTTTTTGCTTGATAGTCAAGCAGTGCTTCTTGTAAGGCAGAACACGGTCCAGAGTGACTCACAGGTATTTTGTTGTGCTGCAGTTCTCCTGTGGGATTCCTTCCCAGGTAATCCTCAGAGCTTGAGATGCTTGTTTGTTCTTAAGGTGTGTTTTAGATGGATTAGGAATCAGCAGGCTTTCCCTGCAATAGGCAGTAAGAGCACCTAAGCTTCAGAGAGCTTCTGTTCAACCATTTCAAAGCTCCCTGCTTGGGCGGTGATGGCACAATCGTCAGCATAGATGAAACTGTAATAAAAACAGCTTAACTCAAGCATAGCACTCCTTAGTGAATAAGTAGGATAGGATTGAATCAGATTGGAGGGATTTTTTCCCCATGGAATGAAACAGGTCTCTTGTTTCGACTCCCAAACCCTTGTTGACATCTGAGGAGTTTCTTTGACATCTGAGGAGTTTCTCCTTGAAGTCCCTGTTGGGATTGTTGGTGCACAGGTATGAGCCTTCCAGTAGCTTTTGTCAACCCCATGAATTTCTTAGGCCATTTCTAGACAAGGAATCTTCAGAAGTGGTTTTGCCAGTTCCTCCCACTTAAATATATAGCTTACAGATTCCATCTCAGCCCCACATCTGGAGTGTGGCTTCTCAGCATAATAATATCTTTATGTCCCCCTTATCTGCCCTTTATGTGGCAAGCTGTAATGAAATTCATTGTGGTTGCAGCCTTTTCTCACTTTTCTCCATGACTCCTTTCAGCGAACATTGGAACGAGAAGTGCAGCAATGCCAGGCGCTGGTGATTTGGACCGATTGTGATCGTGAAGGAGAGAACATCGGCTTTGAAGTCATCGATGTTTGCAAGGCAGGTATGTGGCGGCTCTGGACATGTAAAATTGTTTGCCATCCTTTGAGATTCTAAAGCAATCCTCTGGAACAGAAATCGTAGACAAAGAGGGGGCCCTTCCTCAAAGCGGAGCCTTCTATGCTTCAACCCATTTTTGTTGCTCTATTCATGCAACTGCTTACAACCTGCCTCGAATTTCTCTCTCTCTGGACAGTGAAGCCAAGCCTTCAGGTTTTCCGTGCCCGCTTCTCTGAGATCACACCCCGTGCCATAAGAACTGCCTGCGAGAATCTCACTCAGCCTGATCAGAACGTAAACGATGCTGTGGATGTCCGGCAAGAGCTGGATCTCAGAATAGGTAAGAATGGGGTCGGTTTATAGCAGGCAGGGGCAAACTTCAGCCCTCTGGTGTTTTGGAATTCAACTCCCACAATTCCTAACAGTAGGCTGTTAGGAATTGTGTGAGTTGAGGTCCAAAACACTTGGAGAGTTGAAGTTTGCTTGTGCCTGGTTTATAGGCACTTTCTCCTCTCCCTGCCCAGATGGAGTTGCAAATGAGATACTAGTAAGGATGGTATAATTTGAAACACTTTGCTGCATTTATTAACACGTTGTGCACCAGAATAGACATTTTCCTCTCCTAGTGTTACCTTTCGTTGTTGGATCCATGCAAAACACAGTATATGGACATTCTGTGACATTATAGACAAATTCCACAAGTTTCACTCACTTCCCAAATTTTATTTCTATTTACCGTATATTCTCGAGTATAAGCCAACCCGAATATAAGCCGAGGCACCTAATTTTACCACAAAAAACTGGGAAAACGGATTGACTCGAGTATAAGCCGAGGGTGGGAAATGCAGCAGCTACTGGTATATTCCAAAATAAAAATAGATACCAATAACATTGCATTAATTGAGGCATCGGTAGGTTAAATGTTTTCGAATAAAACTGTAAGTTAAGATAAGACTGTCCTCTGATTAAAGCATTATTCTAACCTTCTTCGGAGTAAATGTGTTTACATATCCCTCCAATAATAATAGAGTAAAATAATGGAAATGTAATAATAACAGTAATAATAGAGTAAAATAATAAATGTAATAATAGCAATAATAAAGAATAAAATAATAAATGTAATAATAATAGAGTAAAATGAGGAATGTAATAATAATAATAATAATAATAATAATAATAATAAGAGTAAAATAATAAAAAACCTTGACTTGTGTATAAGCCAAGGGAGACTTTTTCAGCTTAAAAAAGCACTGAAAAACTATACTTATACTCGCGTATATACAGTATTAATTACTTACTTATTTATTAACAGTCATCTTTTGTTATTCCAGGGCCAAAGATGCTCATTTCCCGCACTTGACAATAGTGTGTCTGTATTGTTAGCATTTTTCCTCTGTCTTCCTTTACTCAGGTGCTGCCTTCACCCGATTTCAGACCATGAGGCTCCAGAAAATTTTCCCGGAGGTTCTGGCAGAGCAGCTGATCAGCTACGGAAGCTGCCAGTTCCCAACCCTGGGCTTCGTGGTGGAAAGATTCAAAGCCATCCAGGCATTTGTGGCTGAGACCTTCTACAAAATTAAAGGTATTTGTTGCCCACCGGCTGTTAGGAATCGTGGGAGTTAAAGTCCAAAACACCTAGAGGGCCAAAGTTTGCCCAAGCCTGACCTAGGAGTTTTTATCCCTCAATGTAATTTGTGTATCCAGTTGAGTGGAATCTTCTTTTCCTTGTCCCCAACCTCCTCCACTGAACAGGAAGTGCTGTTTCTCATTTACCTTCCATTTCAAAAGCGGCCTCCTTCTTCTTTACAGTGACACATGACCATGAAGAGGGCACCGTGGACTTCAGCTGGAAGAGGAATCGCCTCTTCAACCACACGGCGTGCCTCGTTCTTTACCAGATGTGCATGGAGGTAATAACATACACAGCCCATTCACTACCCTTTTTTGACCTTCCAAGGCCATTGAAGAGTGTGCGCTTTCTCTTTCTTGTTGTGGTTAGGATCCATTGGCCACCGTTGTGGAAGTTGGATGCAGACCAAAAAGCAAATGGAGACCCTTGCCTTTGGATACTGTGGTGAGTTGAGGAAAATGCAACCCTAAAAGTAAATCATTGTGGAAGAATTCCCAGAAAAGCATTTCACCCATGGACCTTATATTGATGAATCCACTCAAATGTTAGTGCTGCTTTGTTTCTTCCAAAGCTAGTAGTCTTGATTATTACACCATGTAGCTCAATTTTTGTTCCTGGGTTATAAATGTCCTTTTCTAATTGGTTCTATCATAAAACCTAGCCACGTTATCACACCAGGGCTTTAAAGCGGGCAGCTTCGTAATTTTGCCGTCTTCTGGGATATGTAGAATTCTGGGATATGTAGTTTAGGGTGAGGCCTTTTGAATTCTCAGCTACAGAAGTCTTCGTCTTCCCAAACTACATTTCCCAGAATTCTGCAGGTGGCAGAAATGCGAAGCTGACTGCTTCAAAGCCCTGATGTGATAGCGTAGACGGAAAAGGTTTACTAAACTGCAAAAACATATTCTGTAGGAGAGAGATCCTGTAGCACATTGTGTTCTAGTTTTCCAATGAATCTCTCATAAGAGTTGCAACCAATTCAACATAGTTTGTGGCAGCCACAAAAACAAAGTTCCTGGAGTATAACAAAGTAATACTCCATTTCAAAGTATTTCAATGTATACAGTTAAACAGGAAATAACACTTGCAAACCAGTAACAGAATATTTTTCAAATTTTGTTACATTGTGTTATAGTTCCTGGAGTGGGTTGAAGGTATAATACTTATGACAGTTCAGTGATCAACCATATTTTGTTCTTGTCTTTATCTGGTTCCAGGAACTTGAGAAACTAGCTTCCCGCAAACTGAAAATAAATGCCAAGGAGACCATGAAAATTGCTGAGAAACTCTACACTCAGGGGTGAAAATACAATTTTTAATGTGTTCAGCTTACATAAACTAAATCCTATTTCAGTTGGTCTTTTCAAAAACAGCTACAATAAGAAATCAGTGATTAAGAAGGATCACAAGTAGGTGATTTATTCTTTTAGTGCCATGCTTTTTGGAAAAAATGGCATTCATAACTTTTTGGCAAGGAAATATGATGTCATATCCTTTTGGCAAATGTGAATCTCCCTGAACATCTGGAGACCACCTTTTGAAAACCACTAGTCAAGGAAAGGCATGACCTTGTTAGAAGTTAACCCTTTGAAAAAGTGATGTTCGCAAGCATTCATGTAATGGCACACAGGTAACTCAGCTGTTAAACTGATAAAACCATGTCTTTGAACTGCCAGGGACAAAGACATGCGACTGCATAAAAAACTATATTTGTCTAGCAGAGTTTTAAAAATGTGTCTTTGAAGTTGAAATTATAGTTGCCCAAAACATATATTCTCCCTTGAAACCTCTTAGTTTAAAATATGCACTGAGATACAAAAACAAAGACTTCTTTAAAAAGTAACATATCTTGTTTACTCACAAACATCTTGTATTAATTCAGTATTTATAGATGGGATGTAGTTTCTCTGTGTTGAGAATACAGGGCACCATTCTTAATCAATAGTCGATTGTCCAAAGTCTTTAAGTATACACCTTATGAAAGTCCAAGCTGTATAACTGTATTCGCTGCTTCTCAAACAAAAATATAGTAAACTGTTCCTGCATAAATCCAAATGGCATCTGCTTCTATTGAAGTCCAAAAGCATATTGCATTCATCTCCACTGAGGTCTAAAGCGAACTGCTAACATTGAAGCCCAAAAGAATACTGGTAACAAAATGGAGTCTTGAGTCTGAACATGTGCAGTGCAGTCACATGTCAATAGCCCCTCCCACCTCAAAGAGGTACAGTCAACGTTGCTATATATATATATTACACACACACACACACATACATATACATACAATACAGGTTAGCAAATGTATACATTAACAAACAAATCATGAAGACTTGGAAGATTGCTATTTCCAACAATGTTTGTCACTGTTTTGAGTTTGAATTGCAATACCCTTTAGCTAATGGAAATATGTCTTTTATAGTCCTGATTCTAGGTTTGTTTCATGTTTGTAGATTTAGATTTAAAAAAAGAAAACATTTCTGGGTTTTGGGTTTGTTTATTTTTAGGTATATAAGTTATCCTCGAACAGAAACCAACATTTTCCCCAAAGACTTAAACCTCCCCAACCTGGTGCAGCTCCAGACACCGGACCCTCGCTGGGGTGCCTTTGCGCAAAGGATTCTGGACCAAGGTGGGCCGACCCCCCGCAGTGGGACCAAGTCTGACCAGGCCCACCCTCCCATCCACCCCACAAAACACGCCACCAATTTGCAGGTGAGACCGTCCTTCCTTGGTTGCAGCATCAGATACAGCAGAGCAAGGAGTTATTCAGAGGCATCCGCTGTATAGGAACCAAAACACGGTTGGAATATGGAAACACTTGAAAAACAATCTTTCAGATAGCATTTAGTTGATGGAGACTGAAAAATGGTATGCTAAGTAAACTGAAAGGGGGAAAATGGTTGAAAGTAGATTTAAGAGGCAGTTGAAGACTTTTGTAGAAACATGTTTTAATATATGTGTTTTACAGCATGTTTTATGATGTGTTTTAACTACATTGTTCCCCATCTTTAGCCATCAGGAGAGACGGGAAATAAAAGTATTATTATTGTTGTTATTATTATTATTAATTGAGACGATGAAAAAAAGCAATGAACGGGGTGAGATATAAGATTAGCTAAGAGTTTCAGTTGATTGAGTCAAATACAAAATTTCTGTACTATACTAATGAACCCATATCATATTGATGTTGGATTCTAATGACTATTGGTATAGCTTTTTTCTCATGTCAGGAGCGACTTGAGAAACTGCAAGTCGCTTTTGGTGTGAGAGAATTTGCCGTCTGCAAGGACGTTGCCCAGGGGACACCCAAATGTTTTACCATCCTGTGGGAGGCTTCTCTCATGTCTCCTCATGAGATGCTGGAGCTGACAGACGGGGAGCTCACCCTGCTCCCCGGATTCGAACCGCCAACCTTTCTGTCAGCAGTCCTGCAGACACAAGGGTTTAACCCATCGCGCCACCAGGGGCTCCTATTGGTATAGCTTGTAGATTAATTGTGGTGTATGTTTTTATAATGATGTGTTTCGATGCATGTATTTCATTGTTTGTATTTTATGTAGTGCAGTGGGTTAAACTGCTGAGCTGCCGAACTTGCTGACTGAAAGGTTGGCGGTTCGAATCCGGGTAGTGGGGTAAACTCCCGCTGTTAGGCCCAGCTTCTGACAACCTAGTATTTTGAAAACATGCAAATATGTGTAGATCAATAGATACCACTTTGGCGGGAAGGTAACGGCGCTCCACATGGCCATGCTGGCCACATGACCTTGGACTATGCCGGCTCTTCAGCTTAGGAAATGGAGATAAGCACCACTCCCCAGAGTTGGACTCGACTCGATTTAATGTCAGGGGAAACCTTTACCTTATTTTCTGTTTATTTGTTTTGACTTTGTTGACTTTTTCGAGCCATTAACAAATCAAATGCTTTGTTGTTGTTGTTGTTGTTGTTAAACCTATTTAATTGACTTTAATTTCAAGGGGAAAACAAGTGGATAAGACTTGTTTTTTTCTGTTTGGATAATGCTCACCCTTTTCTTAGGCTATTTGAGAACAGATGTGTTGAAACTCCTGCCAAACACAGTTTCTAGAAATGTGACTGTCTTCATTTGTCTTCATGTCTAGCCCCACATTCCACTATCAAACTGATAACTCTGATTTCCTCCATTTACTCTTCATTCTTGTTACATTTTCCATTTAGGGGAACGACCAGCGGCTCTACGAGTTCATTGTGCGTCACTTTCTGGCCTGCTGCTCCCAAGACGCAAAGGGCCAGGAGACGACGGTGGAGATCGACGTGGCGAATGAGCGCTTCGTGGCCCACGGCTTGATGATCCTGGCCAGAAATTATTTGGAGGTCTACCCTTACGAGAAGTGGAGCGACAAGGTCAGGGCTTTTTGTCCTTCGTGCCTCAGCAGAACAAAATTCTTTCAGCCCTGTTGGGACTAAATAACAACCAGCCAGTTGCTGGGCTTTGGTAGGCCATTTCCTCACTCCTCCTTCTCGTCCTGCCCATTACTCTGCAGGTGATCCCGATTTATGAGAAAGGGTCACGCTTCCAGCCCTCCACCGTGGAGATGGTCGAGGGAGAGACCAGTCCACCCCAGTTGCTGACAGAAGCCGACCTCATTTCCCTGATGGAGAAACATGGCATTGGTGAGTGCTATAATAAAGTCTGTACCCTGGGAAGAACTGAACAGATTTAAGGGTATATTGATTTTACAGGAGTTTGGTGGTCCAAACCTAGGAAAAGACCTCCAGTTTGTACCATCATCATCTACCATTTTTTCCACAACTCACTTTGATGTTTCCGCAGTGAGAAATATAACTCTTTGAAATTAGTATTGAAATTAATACAGGCTTCCATATTTGTTGTCGTTGTTATCATTATCATTCTATGTATTGTACATACTCAAGTATAAGCCTAGGTTTTCAGCTCTTTTTTAGTGCCCCTCGGCTTATGCTCGAGTCAAAGTTATTTATTATTTTACTCTGTTGTTTACATTATTACTCTGTTGTTTACATTTACATTATTTTACTCTATCATTACTATTTTTATTACATTCATTATTTTACTCTATTATTATGATTACATTTATTATTTTACTCTTTATTATTATTAAAACATTTACATTAATTTACTCTATTTTTATTTTTACTAGTTATTACTTTACTGTATTATAATTAATGTTACATCCATGCCCTACTCACCCCACCAGCTCAATAGATATCTTGAGTAATGATCAATCTATTTGCTCCAAGGAACTGGGAAATTGATGCTTCACTTCGATGAAATTGATGCTTCTCCTCTATTACAACAGGCTGCTTTTTTATTTAATTTTAGTTGTTAAGTCATAATTTGTGTTTATATGTTGGCTGTTAAACTTTGTTAGTATGGATGTATTGTTGTTGCATTTGGGCATCTGCCTTTTATGTTTGGAATCTTCCCTGAGTCCCTCCGGGGAGATAGAGCAGAATATAATTTTTATTATTATTATTATTATTATTATTATTATTATTATTGTTATTGTTATTATTATTATTTTACTCTGTATATTATTTTTATTACATTTATTATTTTACTCTATTTTTATTATTTTACTCTATTTTTATTATTGGAAGGATATGTAAGCTCATTTACATTGAAGGATGTTAGAATAATGGTTTAATCAGAGTTGGACAGTTTTATCATAAATTACAGTTATATAAATATTCAAAAACATTTAACCTACTGATGCCTCAATTAATGTAATTTTATTGGTATCTATTCTTATTTTGAAATTGACCAGTAGCTGCTGCCTTTCCCACCCTCAGCTTATACTCGAGTCAATACGTTTTCCGAGTTTTTTATGGTAAAATTAGGTGTCTTGGCTTATATTTGGGTCAGCTTATACTTGAGTATATACTGTAATTCTAAGATGTCGGTTCCTTCTCTGGAAACTGGAATGTGTCCAGAGGAGGGCGACTAAAATGATCAAGAGTCTGGAGAACAAGCCCTATGAAGAATGGCTTAAAGAGCTGGGCATGTTTAGCCTGAAGAAGAGAAGGCTGAGAGGAGATATGATATGTGAGAGGAAGCCACAGGGAGGAGGGAGCAAGCTTGTTCTCTGCTTCCCTGGAGACTAGGACGCGGAACAATGGCTTCAAACTTCAAGAAAGGAGATTCCACCTGAAGATGAGGAAGAACTTCCTGACTGAGAGCTATTCAGCAGTGGAACTCTCTGCCCCGGAGTGTGGTGGAGGCTCCTTCTCTGGAAGCTTTTAAACAAAGGCTAGATGGCCATCTGTCAGGGGTGCTTTGAATGCAATATCCCTGCTTCTTGGCAGGGGGTTGGATTGGATGGCCCACGAGGTCTCTTCCAACTCTATGATTCTATGATTCTCACTATTCTCCATTCTTCCTAAATCCGTCTTTCCAGAGTTACCTTAATCAAGAGATTTTTAGGATCGATGAATGGATGTTAGTTTGGAAAATGCTGTTATGCTCTTCCTGACTTTTGGTGACCTTTTAGTAAGATCTACCATAGTTTCTCATTGCCACCATCCCATCATCTGTGGCAAACTTTGCTTTGCTTTGTTCTGTTAGAAATGTAATATAATTTGACTGGTTGTCCTGACATGACAAATAAAAATCATCTGTGGCAGTGGGAATTAACAAAATACGGATTGCTTGCCATTATTTTCAGGGACGGATGCCACGCACGCCGAACACATCGAGACCATCAAGTCGCGCATGTATGTGGGGCTCACTCCAGACCAGAGGTTCATCCCTGGGGAGCTGGGCATGGGGCTGGTCGAAGGTAAGATATGGGGCCTTTCTGGTTGAATTTGGTCAGGTTGAGAAACAAGTACCGTTTTTCCCTGAGTCCCATGAATCCTCGAATCTAATGCGCAGCTCTATTTTCAAAATCCTGAAACTAAAAAAAAGTATTTGCTGCTGAATGTAATAGAGTAAAATAAGAAATATAATAGCAACAACAACAATAATAATGGAGTAAAATAATGGAAATGTAATAACAGTAATAATAAAATAATAAATGTAATAATCACAATAATAAATAGGTTAAAATAATGGGAATGTAATAATAACAGTAATAATAGAGTAATAAATGTAATAATACTAATAATAATTGAGTAAAATAATAAATGTAATAATACTAATAATAATTGAGTAAAATAATAAATGTAATAAAAATAAAAATAACAGAGTAAAATAATAAATAACCTTGACTTGAATATAAGCCGAGGGGGATTTTTTCAGCCTTAAAAAGGGCTGAAAAACTAGGCTTATACTCGAGTATATACAGTAATATAATATAATATATTGTATATACATATAATATTGATAATATTATAATGTAATACAATATAATACTACTACTAATAATATGATATTATAATTATATATTTTATATTAAATGCAATATTACTAATAATATTACAGTATAATGTTATAGTACAATGTAATATATAATATTAATATTGTGCTATGGTAATAATATAATATATTGAATTTAGTTCTTACTTGTAAGCCTCTCTGAGTCCCCTTCGAGATGAGAAGGGCAGCATATAAATGTCATAAATAAATAAATAAATATAATGTGCAGCCTCATTTTGGGAAGATCATTTAGCCAAAAAAAGGTAAACATTAGATTTGGTTTCATAGGGTACTCATCTCCTTAGCAAGTTTCCTTTGCTCCTATCCCCAGGCTATGACTCCATGGGTTACGAAATGTCCAAGCCGGACCTCCGAGCTGAACTTGAGCACGACCTGAAGCTTATCTGCGAAGGGAAGAAAAGCAAGGCGGTTGTGCTGCGGGAGCAGATCCAGAAGTACAAGCGGGTCTTTATTGAGGCCGTGGAGAAAGCAAAGAAGTGAGTATTGGAAGCATCTGGTGTCTTGCAGCAATAAGTTCTACGTCCTATGGCTTAGCAAAGTGTTTCTCAAAGTGGGGGTCGGGACCCCTGGAGGGGGGTCACGAGGGGGTTTCAGAGGGGTCGCCATAGACTATCAGAAACCATATATTTCTGGTGGTCTTAGGAATCCCTTTGGCAGAGAAAGCTGAAGATCTCTCTGCCTGTCCTTCTCATACTTTTTTGAAACAGATGGTGAATCCTACCACCAAAAGCCCTCCTGCTGTGATTGGCTGGCCTTTTGGCGCATGGCAGCGCAGGCGAGGGAGAGCGTGTGAGGCTTGGAGGGAGTCTCACACCAGCAAGTCCTTTCAAGGCATTGAGTTTCTGTGTGGGAAATTTGGCCCAATTCTAGCATTGGTGGGGTTCAGAATGTTCTTTGATTGTAGGTGAACTATAAATAATTAATAATAATAATAATAATAATAATAATAATAATAATAATAATAATCTTTATTTTGCACCCCTCAACGTTTTCTGCCAATGGAGTTCGTGCCCTCCAAATAGGATGTTCAGCCTCACAACTCTGTGTGTTTTTATAAGTTCCATATAAACTTCCTGCTCCTATTTTATCTCATTATAGTTTGTTAACTGTTTTTTATCCTGAATATGTGGCCCGCCCATTGCCTTCATTACTGTGATTGTGTTTACTAGAATGTTTATTTTATGATTTTTCCTTTTTAATTGTCACCGTGATGTTGTTGTTATTTTGATAATGTTGTTGTTTGCTGTATATGTTTTGATTTTATTGCTGTATTATGTTGTCCGGGCTTGGCCCCATGTAAGCCGCTCCGAGTCCCCATCGGGGAGATGGTGGCGGGGTAGAAATAAAGTTTATTATTGTCGAAGGCTTTCATGGCCGGAATCACTGGGTTGTTGTAGGTTTTTTCAGGCTATATGGCCATGTCTAGAGGCATTCTCTCCTGACGTTTCGCCTGCATCTATGGCAAGTATCCTCAGAGGACCTCACTACCTCTGAGGATGCTTGCCATAGACGCAGGCCAAACGTCAGGAGAAAATGCCTCTAGAACATGGCCATATAGCCTGAAAAAACCTACAACAACCCAATAAAGTTTATTATTATTATTATAAGCCCAACAACACATCAATAAAAACAACAAGCAATAAGCAAATAAAACAAAACAATTAATATAACTCACATATAGACAATAACATGCAGAGATTTAAATCCCAGCAACTACAACTTCCAAATGTCAAGGCCTATTTTCCCCAAACTCCACCAGTGTTCACGTTTGGGAAGACTGAGTATTCGTGCCAAGTTTGGTCCAGATCCATCATTGTTTGAATCCACAGTGCTCTTGGGATGTAGGTGAACTACAACTCCAAAACTCAACATCAATGCACACCAAACCCTTCCAGTATTTTATGTTGGTCATGGGAGTTCTGTGTGCCAAGTTTGGTCCAATTCCATCTTTGGTGGAGTTCAAAATGCTCTTTGATTGCAGGTGAACTATAAATCCCAGCAACTACAACTCCCAAATGACAAAATCAATACCCACCCCCAACAGTATTCAGATTTGGGCATATTGGGTATTTGTGCCAAATTTGGTCCAGTGAATGAAAATACATCCTGCATATCAGATATTTACATAACGATTCATAACAGTAGCAAAGTAGCAACGAAAATAATGTTATGGTTGGGAGTCACCACAACATGAGGGACTGTATTGAGGGGTCGCGGCATTAGGAAGGTTGAGAAACAAACACTGGCTTAGAATAACTTAAAGGTGGAAATAATGAGTGGAAACTAGGATTCAAAGTCCCTTTCTCCCCACAGGCTCATTTTGAGCCTTGGCTGCTCATTTGTGACGAAGGAAACGCACTAGCAAGCACTGCTTTTTCTGACTTTTTTGCAGGCTGGATGAGGCCCTGGCTCAGTATTTTGGGCAAGGGGCTTCTCTCGCCCAGGAGGAAGAAATCTACCCCGCCCTGCCGGACCCTGTGAGGAAGTGCCCCCAGTGCAACAGCGACATGGTCTTGAAAACCAAGAAGAATGGCGGGTCGGTGTGCCTGAATGCGTGTGTTTATATGAGAGCAAGGGTAGAATCCTAGAGTTGGAAGAGACCACAATGGCCATCCAGACCACCCCCCCCCTTCTGCCATGCAGGAGGACACAATCAAAGCCCTCCCGACAGATGGCCACGCAGCCTCACTGAATCATATAATCACAGAGTCCTAGAGTTAGAAGGGACCCCAAGGGTCCCCAAGGGTCATTTGGTCCACTCCGCTTCTGCCAGGCAGGGAGGCACAATCCAAGCACTCCCCAAAGATGGTCATCCTGCCTCTACCTAGAAGGAAGATGCCACTGGACTCCCAGGCAGTAGCTGATAATGAATGAATGATAGAATCATAGAGTTGGAAGAGACCTCGTGGGCCATCTAGTCCAACCCCCTGTCGAGAAGCAGGAATATTGCATTCAAAGCACCCCTGACAGATGGCCATCCAGCCTCTGTTTAAAAGCTTCCAAAGAAGGAGCCTCCACCACACTCCGGGGCAGAGAGTTCCACTGCTGAACGGCTCTCACAGTCAATAGACAGAAAGATCATAGACTCAAGCTTTGATAGGGACCCTAGAGGTCATTCAATCAAACCCATATTCTCTTACAGGCAGGAACACAGTCAAAGCACCTCTGACAGATGGCCATACAGCCTCTACTTGCACATCTCCAGACTCCAATGATCTTTGGAGCAATATATTCCATTGTCAAACAGCTCTGACCCCCAGGAAACTTGATCTCTTAATTAAACTTTACATGGTGCATTGGCCTTCAATAGGTGGCATGTTGTATTGCACAAGATCTTTCTGTCTATTGAAATACTTAATGTTGCAGTTTTATGAAATAACTAGCCGTCCCCTGCCACGCATTGCTGTGGCCCAGTCTGGTGATCTGGAAAATAAAGTAATGGTTTCTAATATATGTAATTCCTTTGTGCTTATGGGTAAACAGTATTTCTTGTTGTTTCTATGTCAGCGTTGATGTGGAGATTGTCTGGTTTGCCCACTCTGGAACATGCAACATATAATTGTCCTCCTTCAGGGGTCCCTTTCTAATCTATCATATCTGTGTGTGTGTGAATCATATCTATCTATCTATATCTATGACTGGATGGCTTTGTCAGGAGGACTTTGATTACATTTTCTTGCCCTGGTGAAAGGAGTTCGACTGGATGGCCTTAAGTATTTTCTGTTGGTCATGGGGTTCTGTGTGGGAAGTTTGGCCCAATTCTGTCGTTGGTGTGGTTCAGAATGCTCTTTGATTGTAGGTGAACTATAAATCCCAGCAACTCCAACTCCCAAATGTCAAGGTCTGGTTCCCCCAAATTCCATCTGTGTTCATATTTGGGCATATGGAATATTCATGCCAAGTTTGGTCCAGATCCATCATTGTTTGAGTCTATAGTGCTCTCTGGATGTAGGTGAACTACAACTCCAAAAGTCAAGGTCCTTCCAGTATTTTCTGTTGGTCAAGGGAGTCCTGTGTGCCCTATTTGGTTCAATTCCATCACTGGTGGGATTCAGAATGCTCTTTTATTGTTGGTGAACTATAAATCCCAGCAACTACAACTCCCAAATGACAAAAGCAATTTTTTTGAGCGAAGGACATACATTGGGTTGTTAGGTGTATTGTGTCCAAAATTGGTGTCAATTGGTCCAGTGGTTTTTGAATTATGTTAATCCCACGAAAGAACATTACATTTTTATTTATATAGATTGCAACTTAAATAAATTCTTTCAGGTTTTACCTCAGCTGCCTGGGCTATCCGTCCTGTAAATCGGCCGTCTGGTTTCCTGATTCAGTGCTGGAGGTCAGCAAAGATGACTCTGTCTGCGATGTGTGCAGGCCTCATCCGGTGCACAGGTGAGCGTTTCTGGAGTGCAAGGATGATGGGCAACAGTTTGCCCTGCTGATGTGGTTGGACTCTAGTGTCCAGCATCCCTTGCCATCTGTCCCTACACAGTGACTTGTAGGGAAAGATATAGGATGGATCTCAAATGTTATCCCTGTGTTTGAGGATATTTGACTGGCAGATATTATTACAGACTTATAGATATTATTAGACATAGATGTTATTATTTTTATTGTTATTTTTATAGATATTATATAGCTATTATTATTATAGATGTATACATATTATTATACTTTATATAGATATTATTATTATTATAGACATAGATATTATAGGCATATAGGTATTATTGTTATAAATGTACAGATATTTTTGACAGACAGATATTATAATTATAGACATATGGATATTATTATAGACCTGTAGATATTATTATAGGCATATAGACATTATTACAGACATATAGATATTATGATAGAAATGTAGATATTATTGTTAAAGACATATAGATATCTCTCCCTCTCTCCCTCCCTCCCTCCCTTCTTCCCCCCCTTCCCCCCCCCCTCTCTCTCTCTCTATCCTTTGGGAAGAGAGAGGCAGGGGGTAGGCAGAGGGATAGACCGGCCAACTTTCCCTCTCTTGTGCCGCGCCTCCCTCTCTCTCTCTCTCTCTCTCTCTCTCTCCCAGCGGTTGGGTTTTTTCCCCTCGTGCAGGAGGGAGGGGCGAAGGAGAGGGTTCTTTTAACACAGGCTCTATATAGGCCAGTGTTTCTCAACCTCGGGGTCGGGACCCCTCTGGGGGTCGCCAGGGAGTGTCAGAGGGGTCGCCAAAGACCATCAGAAAACATAGTATTTTCTGTTGGTCATGGGGGTTCTGAGTGGGAAGTTTGGCCCAATTCTATCCTTGGTGGAGAACAGAATACTCTGTAGGTGAACTATAAATCCCAACAACTACAACTCCCAAATGTCAAGGTCTGTATTCCCCAAACTCCACCAGTATTCTCATATGAGCATATTGAGTATCTGTGCCAAGTTTGATCCAGATCCATCATTGTTTGAGTCCACAGTGCTCTCTGAGTGTAGGTGAACTACAACTCCCAAACTCAAGGTCAACGCCCACCAAACTCTTCCAGTATTTTCTGTTTCTGTCGTGGGAGTTCTGTGTGCAAAATTTGGTTTAATTCCATTGTTGGTGGATTTCAGAATGCTCTTTGATTGGAGGTGAACTTTAAATCCCAGCAACTACAACTCCCAAATGGCAAAATCAATCCTCTCCACAACCCCACCAGTATTCAAATTTGTTTGTATTATTGGATATTTGTGCCCAGTTTGGTCCTGTGAATGCAAATATATCCTGCATATCAGATGTTTACATTATGATTCATAATATGAGCACAATTATAGTTGTGAAGTAGCAACGAAAATAATGTTATGGTTGGGGGTCATCACAACATGAGGAACTGTCTTAAGGGGTCGTGGCATTAGGAAGGTTGAGAAACACTGATATAGACATTTGGCCTTGTGGGGGGTAAGTTCTTTCCAGTTAATTATTATTTATTTTTTTGAGTGGAGAACATAAATTGGGTTGTTAGGTGTATCGTGTACAAATTTGGTGTCAATTCCTCCAGTGGTTTTTGAGTTCTGATGGTAGCACAAACGAACATTACATTTTTATTTTTATATATATATATATATATATATATATATATATATATATATATATATATAGTAAGCTGCTCTGAGTCCCCTTCGGGGTGAGAAGGGTGGCATATAAATGACGTAAATAAATAAATAAATACATTTTATTGGGATGGCTATCTCACCTTGCCAGCTTTCAGGCAGCCATCGGTCCAATGCTAAAGTCTGCCACTATTTCCTTTAGGTTGAAGCTGAAGTTTAAGCGGGGTGGCCTCCCTCCCATGATGCCCCTGGAGTTTGTCGGCTGCATTGGAGGCTGCGACGAAACCTTAAGGGAAGTCCTGGACCTGAAATACCTCCAAGGGCCGCCCCGACCCTCGCAGCCGGCCAACCGCTTGGTCAGCCCTTTGCAGGCCAACCACTCCCTGAACCACATGACTGGAAACAACAACAACAACCACCACCAGGGTCTCTCCACTCCTCCTTCCAGGCCAAATCGGACTCCGGCCTCTGAGGATAATAATGCGGTGGTCTGCAACTGCGGAGAGGAGGCCCTGTTCCTCACCGTCCGAAAGGAGGGCCCCAACCAAGGCCGCCAGTTCTATAAATGCCGCTCTGGGGGTTGCGGCTTCTTCCTCTGGGCTGACCAGCAGCCTGAAAGTGGGGTTGCACCCAGGGGATTTGGACCTCTCGATCCCTCACAGAGAGGAGAAAGGGGCACCACACGTTCCTGGAGCGAAGGAGGAGGAGGCGGTGGCGGCGCAGCCATCTGCAAGTGTGGGCAGCCCACTGTCACCAGAACAGTTCAGCGTGATGGGGCCAACAAAGGGCGCCAGTTCCACACTTGCGCCAAGCCTCGGGAGCAGCAGTGCGGCTTTTTCCAATGGACAGACGAGAACATGATGCCAGGTAAGGACAGAAGGGGCCTCATGGTGGATGGTAGGCACAGTATTATTATTATTATTACTACTACTACTACTACTACTACTATTAGGCCCCCTGGTGGTGCAGTGGGTTAAACCACTGAGTTGCTGAACTTGCTGACCGAAAGGTTGGGAGTGAGGCGAGATCCCGCTGTTAGGCCCAGCTTATGTCAACCTGGCAGTTCAAAAACATGAATATGTGAAGTTCAAATCTGGGGAGCGCTGTTAGACCTAGCTTATGCCAACCTAGCAGTTCGAAAACATGCAAATATGAGTAGATCAATAGGTACTGCTTCTGCAGAAAGGTAACAGCACTCCATGCAGTTATGCTGGCCACATGACCTTGGAGGTGTCTATGGATAACAGGCTCTTCAGCTTAGAAATTGAGATGAGCCCACCCCACAGAGTCGGACACGACTAGACTTAATGTCAGGGGAAACCTTTATCTTTTTTACCTCTACTTCTACTACTGTTACGAAGGTAAATACAACAGAATAATAATAATAAATTTTATTTGTATACCACCCTATTTCCCCGAAGGGACTCAGGGCGGTTTCCAACATACAAGGCAAACATTCAATTGCCAAAAAAGGAAACCATATAGAGAAATTACATCAAGACAAGCACATTAGACAATATAAAACAACCTAATTTAATTCAATAAACAAAATAAAAAAATAAAAGCATCATAAAATACAAAAATCCTACTAAAACACACCATTTATCAGTATTGTTGATGTTTTAATTCTATGTTTTAATGTCTAAATGTTGTTTACACTTTATGTTTTAAAATGGTTTTTAATTTATAGTTATATGTTATTGTCTAGATATTATGCTTTGGCTTTCAAATGTATTTACGGTATTGAATTTTGCCATTATTATGTTGGAAACCGCTTTGAGTCCCCTCATGGGTGAGAAAAGAAATAGAATAGTTGTAATAATACTATTAATACATTATTAAGGGCTTCCTTTCATCTCGAGGTGGTGGGCACAACATAGTTGGATACATCTTTAGTCACAAATTAAAACATAGTTAAAATACAACCATAACTTACACATATTAAAATACATTAGACAAAAGTTCTAACACAATAAACATAGAATGTGATTTTAAAATTCAAAGTTAAAACTGACTGAGTAGGCCTGCCAGAAGAGATAGATTGTTATTGTTGTTATTACTGGGGCCGCAGTGGTGCAATGAGTTAAACCCTTGTGCTGCTGAACTGCTGACCTGAAAGTCGGCAGTTTGAATACGCATGACGGGGTGAGCTCCCACTGTTAGCCCTAGCTCCTGTCAGCCTAACAGTTTGAAAACATTCAAATGTGAGTTGATAAATAGGTACTGCTTCAGCGGAAAAGATGCTCCAAGCAGTCTTGCTGGCCATACAACCAGGAGGTAATAATGCAAGCTCCTTGGCTTGAAAATGGAGAAGAACACCTCCCCCAGAACCAGAGTTGAGCATCAACTCCAGAAGCTGGAAATGAAAAAGGAGAAGCAATTGCTTTGTCTGTGTCTGTGTGTCTCACTGTATATGATTGTAAGGCCTTGAATGTTTGCCTATGTCTGCTATTAAATGCTATGATCCACTCTGAGTCCCTAGGGGAGAAGGGCGGAATATAAATAAAGTGTATTATTATTTTTACTATTACTAATATTAATATATTGATAATAAGTCTTTCATGAGTGGATTTCCCTTCTGAGGGGCAGATTTTTCTCACTTCCTGTTGTCTCAGCCCCGTTCTGAACTATTTATTTATTTACTATATTTGTATACCGCCTTTCTCAGCCCACGGGCGACTCAAGGCGGTTTACAGAGCCAAAATTCAATGCCCAGCAACATCATAAAACATTTAAAACATTAACATAAATATACAATCATAACAAGGTCAATAAAACATAGATCATTAACGTCTCCTAGTTAAAATCAAGGTCCAATCTCATCATCCAGTCGTTCCATATTCCTATGTCTGTTACACTGCCTTTTCAAATGTTTGCTCAAACAGCCAGGTCTTGACTTTCCTTCGGAATGCTAAAAGAGAGGGGGCCGATCTAATGTTTCTAGGAAGGGCATTCCATAGCCGAGGGGCCACCACTGAGAAGGCCCTGTCTTACCCGCCAGGCGTGCTTGTGATGCCGGTGGGACCGAGAGCAGGGCCTCTCCAGATGATCTTAATGTCGTAGCTGGTTCATAGGAGGAGATGCGTTCGGACAAGTAAGTCGGGCCAGAACCGTTTAGGGCTTTATAGGCTAAAGCCAGCACTTTGAATTGTGCCCGGTAGCAAATTGGCAGCCAGTGGAGCTGGCGCAACAGAAGAGTTGTATGCTCCCTGAGCGCCTCTCCTGTTAGCTGGCGTCCGTTGGGCCATTTGAAGCTTCCAGACAGTCTTCAAAGGCAACCCCACTATGAGTCATTTCTATGTTGGATATTTGTAACTCAGGGACTGCCTGTACTTTTCCCTTTTTTCCAGGCTTCCCTTCGAGCCACTCCATGGGGGAAGGCGCCACGAGGGGACCGGGAACAAAAACAAAGCGGTCAGACAGCGATCCCGGCCTGAGGGTTCCGACAACGAAGAGGCCTCGGACTTGTGGGATCTGCCACCAACCAGGCCACACTAGAAAGACCTGTCCTCAGAACCATTGACCATCACATCCCAAAACATTGGAAGAGGAGAGAGAAAAGAGTGGATGCACTACAAGTTTGCCAGCCTTTCTAAGCTTTTTGAATCTTGTAGAACATTCTCTGAATTTTGGGTCTGATTTCCATGAAGAAAGTAAACTCAAAGCCTGTTTTCTTCATTTCAGTGCAATCGAAATTGAGTTGAGAAGGACTTTCCCCCATAACACATGTTTTCTATGTAACAGCACCTCTCGCTTCTTCCAGTTAGATGTTCCCTTTTCCCCAGAGCTGTCTATATCACAGAATGGCTGCACTTCGGAGTGGGGCAAACGCCACTTTACAGAATGGCAAAGAGAGCTTTCAACAGAAATACTCCGCCACAAGTGCCTTGTTTCTGGGCTGGCCTTGAATAATACACTTGAACAGACAAGAGAAGTTATTCAAATGTTTTCTGATTTTTGCATACCCTGAAGAAGATGTAAAATTAAAGCCAGTTCACACTGTACATTGGCTGGAACGTACGCAGCTACCATCTGAAGCTTCCTGTAGATTTTTTTCACTATTCCCTTGGAGTATATTCACAGTATTTTTGCTGCTGCCAGAGTCCGCACTGAGCTGTACTCCCCCTTTCCTGTATCTCTTCTCCTGGACACAACTTACTTCGCTCTTAACAACAGCTGCTTTTCCTACAAGAGGAGGAATATTTTGATACCTAGGATTTACTCAGTTTAACCTCACTTTAAATAGGATTGTGGCCATATCCTTTTGACTTCAGGACGCTGCTGCTGCTGCCTAGTACCTAAGCAATTTAGGTAATGTATTTGCCCTTTTAAGATTAAAATATTTTTTTAGCTGGACTTCCGTGTGGGTCAAAGCTGTGGCCGCCTTTGGCCTCAGGTTAGTGAGAGTCTTCCATAGGGAAGGAGAAGTCATGCCATGTGTACATGGGAAACCATGAGATTATCCAAAGGGGAAATCTTCCTAGCCAGACTGGATGTGACCAAACACGATTGTTATCTACCTTCCCGTCTCAATATACCATAAAGTTGTGCCGAAGGACCTAGAAATGGAATTTGTTAGGTTCCTCAGCACTATATGGTAACTTCTAGGGAAGTATACCATAGACTCGTCCTGGAAGGCGCAGAAAATTCTTAGAAAGATCATTCTTCCTTCAAGTATGGATAAGTGAAACTCTAAATATAGGTTCAACGTTTACTCTACTTTCATTCAAGGGTTCCTTCTTCATAGCTCTGTCAAGTTACAAAGTTCCATTTGAGGCTGTATAGAACGTATGGGCAAACCCAGGCCTGGGGATGGATGCAGCCCCTTGGGCTCTGTTTTCAGGCCCTCCTCTCTCTCACGGTTCTATCCTTCTTTCCTTCCTTCCTTCCCTCTTCTCTTCCTTCCCTCTCTCTTTCTCCTCCCTCCCTCCTCCCTCCCCTTTTCCTTTTCCTTCCCTCTTTCTCCCTCCTTCCCTTCCTCCTTCCCTTTATTTCTTCCTTCCCCCTTCCTCTCCTTCCCTCTTTCCTCCCCCTTCCCCCTTTCTCCTTCCCTTTTGTTTCCTTCCTTCCCTCTTTCCTCCCTCCTTCCTTCTCCTTCCTCCTCTCCCTTCCTTTTGTATTTCCTTCCTCTTTCCTCTCTCCTTCCCTTCCTTCCTTCCCTTTTGTATTTCCTTCCTTCTCTTTCCTCCCTCTTCCCTTCCCTTCTTTCTCTTCCTTCCTCTTCCTTCCTTCCTTCCTTCCTTTTTTTTCCTTCCTTCCCTCTTTCTCCTCCTTCCCTCCCTTTCTTCCTCCTTTCTTCCTTCTCTCTTTCCTCCCTCCTTCCCTTTTATTTCCTTACCTTCCCCTTTCCTCCTTCCTTCCCTTTCCTTCCTTCCCTTTTTATTTCCTTCCTTCCCCTTTCCTCTTCCTCCCTCTTCTTCCTTCCCTTTTTTTCCTTCTTCCCCCTTCCTCCCTCCTTCTTTCCTTCCTTCTTTCTTTCCTCCTTCCCTCTTCCTTCCTTCCTTCTTTATTTCCTTCCTTCCCCCTTTCCTCCCTGCTTCCCTCACTCCTTCATTCCTTTATGTCTCTCTTTCCTTCTCTCTTTCCTCTATTCCCTCCCTCCATTCCCTTCTATCCTTCTCTTTCTTCCTTCTCTTTTTCCTTCTTCTTTTCCTCCTGAGGGATGTTTAGCTGGGAAAAGAGAAGGCAGGGAACATGAGAAGCATGTTTCAAGATTTGAAAGGTGTCCCATTGAGGAGGAGGGGAAAAACTGACTTTCTGCTGCTCAAGAGACCAATGGGTTCAAATGGCAGGAAAGAGTCTCGACTGAAAAGATTCAGAAGAACTTCCTGGAGAGTAAGAGCTGTTGGAGAGTGACATAGAATCATAGAACCAAAGAGTTGGAAGAGACCTCATGGGCCATCCAGTCCAACCCCCTGCCAAGAAGCAGGAATATTGCATTCAAATCACCCCTGACAAATGGCCATCCAGCCTCTGCTTAAAAGCTTCCAAAGAAGGAGCCTCCACCACACTCCGGGGCAGAGAGTTCCACTGCTGAACGGCTATCACAGTCAGGAAGTTCTTCCTAATGTTCAGATGGAATCTCCTCTCTTGTAGTTTGAAGCCATTGTTCCCCTAGTCTCCAAGGAAGCAGAAAACAAGCTTGCTCCCTCCTCCCTGTGGCTTCCTCTCACATATTTATACATGGCTATCATGTCTCCTCTCAGCCTTCTCTTCTTCAGGCTAAACATGCCCAGCTCCTTAAGCCGCTCCTCATAGGGCTTGTTCTCCAGACCCTTGATCATTTTAGTTGCCCTTCTCTGGACACATTCCAGCTTGTCAATATCTCTCTTGAATTGTGTAGTGTGTTCTTCTCCGGAGGCTTTTCTGCAGAGGCTGTCTATTGGGAGTGCTTTGATTGTGCCTCCCTGCATGCTAGGGGGTTGGACTGGATGGCCTTTAGAGGTCTCTTCCAACTCTAGGATCCTGTATCAGGAATAGGTAATACAGGGTCTTATGGATACACTTTTTCTCCGCCATCCACTATCTCATCCTGACCAAGACCAACCCTTTTGGGATCCAAACATGTCCCATCTTTCCTTCACTTTCTGCCTCTGAAAGAAGAGGAAGGGGTGGAAAGGGCAGGGAGAGGACTTGGGGGCAGGGAGAGGACTTGGGGACAGCTTCGGATATATTCTCCTGACCCACCCACCCCACTCGCACCCCAAGTTAAAAAGCTTGCCCATGCCTGCTGTATAGAAAGCCATAGCTGTATTGTCGAAGACTTTCATGGCTGGAATCACTAGGTTCTTGTGGGTTTTTTCCGGGCTATAGGGCCATGTTCTAGAGGCATTTCTCCTGACGTTTCGCCTGCATCTATGCCAAGATGCAGGCGAAACGTCAGGAGAGAATGCCTCTAGACCATGGCCATATAGCCCGAAAAAACCCCAAATTAGCTGTGTTTACGGCAAGGGGCTGATGGGTGTCATAGCCCATTAAGACTTGGGTAAATGCATTTTGTGATTCTTTCCCAGGCCTTTAATTTCAAGCAAGAAGTCAAATGTTTAACCACCCAGTTTTTCCGTTGGTTTTCCCTATTCAGAATCAACTATTTGTTTACCCTTCTTATTCCTGTTGAAAGGTTCGGTTTAATTTTCCTTTGAAAACCACATCTGGCCCTTGAGGATGATTCCAAAACACAAATTGACTTCCAAACAGAATGTTGTTTTTCTTTATTTTTCATCCACATTTCCAACATCAATCTTCGTAATTAAGGGAACCAAAATGCACCAGTTTTTTCCCCCATTAATGCCATCCTTCTCAGAAAAGTTACATCCACCAGAAGCCTCCAGCATCCACTGATTTGGTTCCCAAAAGCAATTCATTTGCACGATTTTGGCAACATGATCCCTTTATTGCTAAATAGGATTAAAAATACAGGGATGTGGAACGACTATATTCACACCCCCGCCGACATTGCTTCTACTGCAATTCCCATCATTCTTCATCATATGCATAGGAGCTAGAGTCACAAACATCTGAGAGGCTATAGTGTCACCCGAGCATGGGCAAACTTGGGCCCTCCGGGTGTTTTGGACTTCAACTCCCACAATTCCTAACAGCCGGTAGGCTGTTAGGAATTGTGGAAGTTGAAGTCCAAAACACCCGGAGGGCCGAAGTTTGCCCATGCCTGGTGTAATCCCTTCACTTATAAAAGCTTACCTTAAAGTTGCCATTGTTTATATGGCTGATTTATTTTCTCTAGACGAGCAACTTCACTACATCGGCAACTTAATATTTTTTAAATCGTAGTAAAGGATACTTCTAGCCCAGTTGCTCCTGGATTTTGTATTAAAAGCTCAGAGGAAATATAAGGAAAAGATCGTTACGGGGTAAGCTTTGCTTCTGGAAACCGATCGATACAGAAAAGGGAGACATTGTGCAAAATATATCTGAATCAGCTGCTCAAAGATCACGAGTTCCAAGTGAGAGTCTAAAGAGAAGAGCATTTCTCCTGATTTGTTATCTATTGCAGCAACTTTAAAGAGCAGCAAGGGATGGACATCATTTGTATGTACAGCTAATACTCAACAAAGAAACGGGTAACTTCTCGGCTAAGATTCAGAGGGAGGCTGAGACAGTGTTCAAAGACAGTTGGCTTTGCAACACCAATCTGGACTTCAAGGAACAATCGAAAATTATTTTTATCTTCCCATTCCTCTCATTTCCACAAACAACCCAACATCAAGCCTCCCTTTTGGCACTTGACTAACATTCCCATTGCTCTCAATGAGGATAAAATGGATAAAGAATTGAAATTTCAGACCCCTGAGGTAGAGAAGAGGTTCGCCCTGTGCAAAATTGGACCGTTTCCTGAACTAAAGCTGGGCAATGTTTGCATCTAGTATCTGATATGCATGACTTGTATCCTCAGGTCGCAGGGCTGCTTGGTCTAGAATACCCAGGCTTAATGGGGATTTAAAAACAAACACAGAAACAGTGGAATTTGTACCGAAATCTGTGCATTTTCCCACCCCAAATGGGCATGAAAGCAGATATGCCCCTGATAGTTACAAATGAGAAAAAGGGAGGCGAAGACAGTTAGATTTCAGCGTTTCAGCCTCCAAAGATACATTGGATGCCTACTCCCGGAATCCCTGACCTCTGGAAGTTGATCCCCTGCGATATCTATAAGGTCACAGACTGAGATAGAGATCTATCTTCATTTTTGAGGACTGCAAATTGAAGCTTTGTTTACACAGTGGAAGGAGAACCAGGTTGAAATGCCCATAATGCTACCTCTTTTTGGGGTTTTTCTTCAACATAACTGTATTGTCGAAGACTTTCATGGCCAGAATCTCTGGGTTGTTGTGTTTTCCGGGCTGTATGGCCATGTTCCAGAATCATTCTCTTCTGACATTTTGCCTGCATCTGTGGCAGCCACCCTCACAACCTCTGAGGATGCCTGCCATAGATGCAGGTGAAACGTCAGGAGAGAATGCTTCCGGAACATGGCCAGACAGCCTGGAAAACTCACAACCACCTGATAACCTTAGCCTTTTCCTATTTGGATGGCTGTTTCTATAGAGAAAAAGAACAGGAAACAGCGATACAGGAGTCACAATACTAAGCTGATTTCAGAGAGTTTAGAAATAAGTTCTTCACAACCTAGGTCCATTTAACATCTTCAGAATTAATACATTTCATTAGGTGCAAAAATGCTGTTAGGGGAAATCAACAGAAGGGCATTGTCCATGCCACCGGATTCCCACAGTGCTGTCATCCCAGAGTGTCATCGTTGCAGGTCATTCATTTATAAATTGAATGCGGTGGCCAGATCTGGCTCAGCCAAGGCCTCATAGAGGGTGCACCCAATCTCTTCAACCTCTTCCGGGAGAAGATGGCTGAGAAGGTTCACTTTGTTGTCAAAAAAGCATGGGAGAAAGCCCTTCGCCAAGCATTGGACCAGCTCCTCCAGGACGTCCCGAAACCTGTCGGCCAACATGGCTTCAGACCAGTCCGATTCAGTCTGGCTCAGATGGAGGATGATGTGAGTCAAGGGACTGGTGCCCACTTTGCTCCAGAAGGGATGGTCTTCCAAGATGGCCTTCAGGACATTGAGGCAACAGTGCCGGACACCGGAATCACAGGCATCCAGGTCTTTAAGCTTGGAAACCTCTGCCTTATAGAAGCTCTGTTCCCAGAGGTTCTCTCCAGGTTCTTCTAAGCTTGTGGAGACAAAGGTTTGATCCCCAGCCTTGACTGTTGGGCAAAGAGTTACATCCAGATGGACGTGTTCATGCGACACCTCGAGTTTGAGCTCCTTGGGAGCCATTGAAGGCCGAATGGCACATTCCAACATGCTGCCGATCACTGGCCAGTTGATGGAGGCCACCAAGATTTTAAGGAGGGCGTCGTTGACCACATTGGATGAGAGATACCCACCGACCATGAATCTGTCCCAGGGGCTGTTTCCACGTGGGAAGTACTCCAGACCAGTCCGTTTAACCATCCCAAACCGAGGGTCGTTCACCACCGTCTGCTCTCCTGGAACCAGGCTCCAAAGACTGGGCTCCAGAACTAAAGGGAGCATCAATGAGACCTCCAAGCGGTTGCGGCTGACCAGCCCGTCACAAAGGCAGCCGCTCAGGAACACGCTTCCAAAGGGAAGGTCCGGAGACTTGTTTTTTAGGAAGTTCTGCAGCTCGGTGCTGATGTCTTCCGCCAACTGTTTCCCCAGAACCTTTTCGGCTTCAGAGATGGAGACACGGTCTTTGTAGAAAGAGAGAAGTTTCTCCTGAAGTGTGAGACACAACAAAGGCCTTGATCCCACTGCAGGGGGAGCCTCCAGGGACAGGCGGCAGCCACCAGGTTCTGCAGAGGAGGAGAAAACCATGAAAAGTCCTATCTGAGGTTGTGGAAGTACTATAAGGTGCTGCATATCCATTACTGGCTGGACCGTAGTTACTCAAAACTCATTGATATGACTAAACACCATCAAATTAGCTCCCTCCTGGTCCCTGCATACTATTAGGTTGCACTGGAGGACTCAAAATGACATTGGAGGACCTAGAATGCCTATTTGAGGTTGGAGAAGGATATGACACCCTATAGTCTGTTACTTGAAATGATGGATATGACTGAACATCATGAAATTAGCTCCCTCCTGGTCCCAGCATACTATTGTTGGAGGACCTAGAATAATATCAGAGGACCGAGCATATTTGAAGTTGGAGAAGTAGAATATGGTGCCCCATAGTCTGTTACTTGCAATGATGGATATGACTGAACATCGTTAAATTAGCACCCTCCTGATCCCAGCATACCATTGTTGGAGGACCTAGAATGATATTGGAGGATCTAGAATGGTATCTTCTCAATTTTTTTTAGAAGTCTTCCAATGCAATCATATGGCAAGCTCCAGGGGAAGCCTAGCATAGAATCGCATGGAAGACCGAGCCAGTTCCTTGCTAGGATATCATTCTAGGTCTTCCAGTTTAATTCTAGGTCAGGCATGGATAAACTTGGGCTCTCCAGGTATTTTGGACTTCAACTCCCACAATTCCTAAGAGCCTCAGGCCCTTTCCTTTTCCCCCTTAAACTGGGGGAAAGTCCAAAATACCTGAAAGGCCAAAGTTTGCCCATGCCTGTTCTAGGTCCTCCAACGCAACTTAATGATATGCTGGGTCTGAGTAAGTAAAAATGTGAATATGGGCCCTGCAGTTATAAGGGTCTTGGTATTTATAAGTAGGTCACTTGATGCACTGAAACCTAGACAGTGTCAGAGAATTCCCATTCCCCAACAAGGCCTGTGTATTGCGTGGCTAGATCTTATGGTGTCGAAAAGGAACACCTTGAGCCTAGATGTCAAAGGAGAAAGAGGCAGGGTTCGGGGTCCTGACCTTTTGGGGTCACATCCAAGACGGGGGTCAGCAGGGGCTCGTCGAGGTCTGTCCGCTGTGCCTTGGAGACCGATTTGATCAAGGTCAGCTCCTCCCAGCTCTCCTCCAGGGACTTCTGCTTGGCCTTGATGTCGTCCTCATCTGGAGGGTTGGTGGCCCGGTCTATGAGCTGCCAAGGGAGAAAGAGGGAGAAAGGGCAATGCTCCGGTGAACTCGGATTCCCGGCATCTTTTGCTTCGATTCTGGGGCCCTTCACTGTTTAAAGCCTTGCGATTTTATTCTAACCACCATGTCGTCCTATGCAATTCTGGGATTCAGAGTTCAAGGCTTGGGACTCTCAACAATAGAGCAATAGAGCCACCCTGCACTACAAACCCCAGAATCCCCTGACACTTTCTGGCTAAGGATCCTCACAAATACAGAACACTTACTTAGATTTACTTCTCTGTAATTGGAACTGATGGAGGGTCAAGCCAAAACAGATTGCTTAGTCAAGTATACAGTACAGTCCCTACATCCATGGGACCAGTATCCCCAGCTTTATTTACTTGCATATGATAAAATACATCTTCTATAGATGTTTCCTAGGTCCTCCAAAGTATGCTTCTGCAGGAAGTTGACCACAGAGGTGGACTGGGGATCTAGTGACATCTTCTCTAGGCATTCCCTAAATATGGAACCCCCAGTGGCGAAATGGGTTAAACCCTTGTGCTCAGCGGTTCAAATCCAGAGAGAGCAGGTTGAGCTCCCTCTGTCAGCTCCAGCTCCCCATGTAGGGACATGAGAGAAGCCTCTCACAAGGATGGTAAAACATCAAACATCCAGGTGTTCCCTGGGCAACGTCCTTGCAGACGGCCAATTCTCTCACACCAGAAGCGACTTGCAGTTTCTTAAGTCGCTCCTGACACGGGGAAAAAAAATCCTAAATGATCCAGCATGGTATGTTTCTGCCCAAGATTACCATTGAGTTGCACTGGAGGATCTAGCAAAGTATTGTTGAAGGCTTTCATGGCCGGAATCACTGGGTTGTTGTAGATTTTTTCGGGCGATATGGCCATGGTAGAGGCATTCTCTCCTGACGTTTCCCTGCATCTATGGCAAGACCTCACTACCTCTGAGGATGCTGGCCATAGATGCAGGTGAAACGTCAGGAGAGAAGGCCTCTAAAAATGGGAATGATTCCCAAAACAAGCAGGACTCAAATATCGGTCTAGGACTGATGCCAGATATCCTTCTGATGGGTAGGGAAAGAGCAGATTTAGCTTTTCTTACTAGGGATCCAGGTTACAATGTACAAACACTTGTTTCACTACCTCTGAGGATGCTTGCCATAGATGCAGGCGAAACGTCAGGAGAGAATGCCTCTAGACCATGGCCATATAGCCCGAAAAAACCTACAACAACCCAGATCTAGCAAAGCCTACAAAAATGTCTTTTCTAGGCATTTTCCAAATCGTCCAGCATGACTTCTACATGATTCCTGGAATATATAATCCATGGATACAAGAACCCTATTGAACTTTACAGCTGGTGCAGGATTCTGTCCAATACTTAAAATAAAGGCAATACATTTAGTGAAGCCATGGGTCCTTCTCTTCTAAAGAGATACATCGTGGGTGCCTTTATGCACAGCTGGGGCTTTCTATCAAGTGACGACAGGGCAGTTCAACGGACTGGGAATGTCACCAGCTATTTTATCTTCTGCCAAGAGGCGAGTGTAAAAATAAACCCCGAATGGGAGACATGGCTGAGGAAGGGAACAGAACAAACCTGGAACACCCGTATCTACATTTGTCATCCCTGGCTTTTTAGATATTACTTACCGTAGATACGCGAGTATAAGCCGACCCGAATGTAAGCTGAGGCACCTAACTTTACCACACAAAACTGGGAAAATGGATTGACTCAAGTATAAGCCAAAGGTGGGAAATGCAGCAGCTACTAGTAAATTTCAAAATAAAAATATATACCAATACAATTACATAAAATGAGGCATCAGCAGGTTAAATATTTTTGAATATTTACTGTATATAAAACTGTAATTTATGATAAGACTGTCCAACTCTGATTAAACCACTATTCTGACCTTCTTCTATGTAAATATGCAAATGTATCCTTCCAATAATAATAGAGTAAAATAATAAATTAATAATAATAATAATAATAATAATAGAGTAAAATAATGGAAATGTAATAATAACATTAATAATAAAGTAAAATAATATATGTAATAACAATAACGAAGTAAAATAATAAATGTAATAATAATAAGTAAAATAATAAATAACCTTAACTTGAGTATAAGCTGAGGGGGACTTTTTCTGCCTAAAAAAAGGGTTGAAAAACTAGGCTTATACTCAAGTATATACAGTATATTACTACAATATGGAACACAATTATTGTGGCTGTGTTATAAATGTCATTTCCTAATTGGTTCTACCATCAAAACATGGGGAAAGTGTATTAAGCTGCAAAAACATTTTGCTGTAGTTTTTCAATGAATAGCACATAGAATCTCAGCATACCAACATAGTTTGTGGAAGCCACAAAACCAAAGTTTTTGGAGTATAGCAAGTGCTTTTAAAGTAAGGACTGCACAACTAGACAGGAATCAACACTTTCATACAAGGATTTTTGTTAATAGTGTTATTCATACCTAGGGTCTTCCCCTATGTACATGGGACACATTTACATATGTTAATTATGAGCATCTGAAAACCCCAAACCAGTATCGTAAACCACGGACAGGCAGTCCCCAAGTTACAAACAAGATAGGTTCTGTAGGTTTGTTCTTAAGTTGAATTTGATTGTAAGTCAAAACAAGTACATTTTCTAAATGCAATTTCAGCCATATATATATGTTCTAGAAGTGTGTGTGTGTGTGTGTGTGTGTATATATATGGCTGAAATTGCATTTAGAAAATGTACCTGTTTTGACTTACAATCAAATTCAACTTCCGAACAAACTATATATATATATATATATATATATATATATATATATATATATATATATGAAGTATTGTTGAAGGCTTTAATGGCCAGAATCACGGCTGTTGTAGGTTTTTCGGGATGTATGGCCATGTTCTAGAAGCATTCTCTCCTGACATTTCACCTGCATCTACGGCAGGCATCCTCAAGATTGTGAGGTCTATAGGGAACTAGAAAAATGTAAAAGTCCAGGGTGGGAGAAAGAACTCTTGTCTGTTGGAGGTATATGTGAATGTTTCAACTGGCCACCTTGATTAGCATTTGATGACCTAAAATGATCAAG
>NW_026847771.1:98433649-98702259 GCF_025583915.1 Anolis sagrei ordinatus
ACTACTACTACTAATAATAATAATAAATCCTATGGGTCTGAACCAGAATAGTGTCATAACAATACCCAGTACCAAACATGGGCAAACTTGGGCCCTCCAGGTGTTTTGGACTTCAACTCCCACAATTCCTAACAGCCTACCGGCTGTTAGGAATTGTGGGAGTTGAAGTCCAAAACACCTGGAGGGCCCAAGTTTCCCTATGCCTGCCTTATATCCAAATAAAGCCCTGAGGCTGAACCAACACAGCTTCAGGAACTACAAAGCCCATGATGCTGAGCAGGAAATAGAAAACCGCCCTAAAGGGAGAGGGGGCTACTTACGCCTGGGTGGAAGAGGCCCCTCGCTTCCCCTAAACCTCTCCAATCGATCCCCCAGGAGCTGCGAGCTGATACGTGTCAGGAAACCCGAAAAGCAGGGTTCACACGTTCAGCGGACACGCGTCCACCAAGGTCAGGCAGATAGAACGTTGGGAGCAGCAGCCAATGGCAGCGCGCCGCCGCGCCTCAACGTTCCATCCTAGAACGCCGAGCCTCCTCTTCCTGCTTCCCTGGTTCCCTTTGATGTGCGTAGGCTGAGAAGGGGGCGGGGCCTGGCCCTTAAAGCCACAGCACGCCTTTTTTCTTTCCTCTCCTCGGAGCTGAGCACTTTATGACGTTTACAAAAGCGCCCCTAGGGGGAAAAAGGGACTCCTGCCGTTTCGGACTCCAACTCCCAGAAGCCCCAGCCACGTTGGTTTAGGGTTGGGAAGTCTGGGGATTGAAGTCCTCAAAAAACAAACAAACCAAGAAGTAGGAGCGTTTAGACATCCCTTCTTGTAGGCGGGGCCACTGCTTGAGATATGCAAATAAAGCCACGCCTCTTGTTCGCTCTGCCTGAAAAGAGGCAAGTGTGGGCGTGGCGCGGAGCTTGAGTGGCAGGCGATATGCAAATAAAGCCACGCCCACGAGTAATCGGAAAAGAGATATTGTGGGCGTGGCGAATTGCTTGAGTGGCGGGGATATGCAAATGAAGCCACGCCCACGAGTTATCGGAAAAGAGAAATTGTGGGCGTGGCGAATTGCTTGAGTGGCAGGGATATGCAAATAAGGCCCCGCCCCCGTTCCCCTCTGCCTGAAAAGAGTGGGCGTGGCGTATGGCTTGAGTGACAGACATTATGCAAACGAAGCCACGCCTCCCCCTCGAGGTTCTCTGCCTGAAAAGCGCGACTGTGGGCTTGAGTGGCAAGTGATACGCAAATAAAGCCACGCCTCTTCTTCGCTCTGCCTTAAAAGGGCAAGTGTGGGCGTGGCGAACTATTTAAGTGCCGGGGATATGCAGATAAGGCCCCGCCCCCGTTTCCCTTTGCTTGAAATGAGATTGGGCGTGGCGCCGGGCTTGATTGGCAGGCGGTATGCAAATAAAGCCACGCCCCTCTCCCACGTTCCCTTCTGCCTGAAAAGAGCGAGTGTGGGCGTGGCGCAGAACTTGAGTGGCAGGCAGTATGCAAATAAAGCCACGCCCCTCCCCCGCGTTTTCTGCCTGAAAAGAGCGAGTGTGGGCGTGGTGCAGAACTTGAGTGACAGATATTATGCAAACGAAGCCACGGCTCCCCTCGCGGTCCCCTGCCTGGAAAGCGCGATTGTGGGCGTGGCGTCGGGCTTGAGTGGCAAGTGTTATGCAAATAAAGCCACGCCTCTTGTTCGCTCTGCCTGAAAAGGGCAAGTGTGGGCGGGGCGCACAGCTTGAGTGGCAGGCGATATGCAAATAACGCCACGCCCCCGAGTTCTTGGAAAAGAGTGTGTGGGCGTGGCGCACTCCTTGAGTGGCAGGCATTATGCAAATTAAGCCACGCCTCCCTCTCGCGGTGTCCTGCCTGAAAAGCTCGACTGTGGGCGGGGCGCCGGGTTTGAGTGGCAAGTGAATGCAAAGAAAGCCACGCCTCTTGTTCGCTGTGCTTGGAAAAGGCAAGTGTGGGCGTGGCGCGAAGCTTGAGTGGCAGGCGATATGCAAATAACGCCACGCCCCGAGTTCTCGGAAAAGAGCGTGTGTGGGCGTGGCGCACGGCTTGAGTGGCAGGCGATATGCAAATGAAGCTACGCCTCCCTCTCGCGGTTTCCTGCCTGAAAAGCTCGACTGTGGGCGGGGCGCCGGGTTTGAGTGGCATGCAGTATGCAAATGAAGCCATATACGCCGCGCGTTCCCCTCAGCCTGAAAAGAGTGAGTGAGGACATGGCGCTGAGCTTGAGCAGAGGCGATATGCAAATAAAGCCACGCCCCCTCGCATTCTCTGCCTGAAAAGAGCGAGTGTGGGCGTGGCGCAGAACTTGAGTGGCAGGCGGTATGCAAATAAACCCCGCCCCGCCTTCTCCTTTTCTACTCGCAAGGCGAGTGTGGGCGTGGCGCGACTTTTGAGTGACGGCGGTATGGAGACGAGGCCCCGCCCCCGCCTCGCCCTCTCTATTTCCAGTCCTTGAGGAAGCGAAGGCGGCGGCTGGGCCCTCTCTCCCCATTTTCCTCCCTCTCCCAACGCCATGGCGGCCACCGGGGTCCTGCCTTTCATCCGCGGGGTGGACCTCAGCGGCAACGACTTCAAGGTAAGTGCGGACGGCGCCTTTAACGCGCGTCCATCGCGCGACAACGCCCTCAAGCCCGGATTCCACCAGCCAGGCCTTTGGAAAGCCTTCCTTGAGTTCCTATTGGCTGGAATGTGTCTGTGTGTATGTGTAATATTATTTAATATTATAATATTTGGAATTCAGTCCATTTTGCCCCTAATAACAAAGTCATCCTATAACTCTATCAATCTATATTTCTAACTCTCTATCCAGGAGATATGTTGTGCAGTCAATGCATATTAGAATAGCCTAGACACAATTTAAAATAAAATAAAAAGGAAGTATTGCAATTTACAGTGGAAGGAAAAGCTATAATAATAATAATAATAATTTAATTTAAATATATTAATATTTGCCAGAATAATATGATCGGCACACTGGGTGCAGTGCCTAAAGACCTTGGCCTGCACTTAAACACAATCGGTGCTGAAAGAAAAGTTATAATAATAATAATTTAATTTAAATATATTAATATTTGCCAGAACAATAGGATCGGCACACTGGGTGCGGTGCCTAAAGACCTTGGCCTGCACTTAAACACAATCGGTGCTGAAAGAAAAGTTATAATAATAATAATTTAATTTAAATATATTAATATTTGCCAGAACAATAGGATCGGCACACTGGGTGCGGTGCCTAAAGACCTTGGCCTGCACTTAAACACAATCGGCGCTGACAAAATCTCCATCTGTCAGCTGCAAAAGGCCACCCTACTCGGATCTGCACGCAGTGGGTCTGACGTGTGATCCAATATAACAGCCAGCATACTGAACTTGTTTGCTGTGTACTAATCTTGTTGTGTTTCAAATAATAATATGGTGAGAAGTGATACATGTTTGAAAAGGGAGCACAATGGAAGTATTGCAAGTTCCAATGGAGGATGATGATAGTAATAATAATAATAATAATAATAATAATGTTTTAAAAGAGCAGAAAGGCTGTATTGCAAGATACAATGGAAGAAAAAGCTATAATAATAATAATAATATAATCAAACTGTAAAGACTCTGGCATAAACCAGTTCAGGTGGTCCCAGTGGTCATCGGCACACTGGGTGCCGTGCCAAAAGATCTCAGCTGGCATTTGGAAACAATAAACATCGACAAAATCACGATCTGTCAACTGCAAAAAGGCCATTTGCATCTGCGCGCATCATTCGAAAATACATAACCCATCCTAAACGCTTGGAAAGTGTTCGACTTGTGATTTTGTGATATGAAATCCAGCATATAGATCTCGTTTGCTGTGACATACTGTGTTTTTGTGTCAGTAAAACAATAATAAATAAATAATGTATGTTTAAAAAGAGAGCAGAAAGGAAGCATTAGAAGTTAATAATGTTTATTTATGCCCCTATGTAATAATGATAATAACAACAACGATTACTGAAGGAGAATAATAGTAATAATAATAACTATTACAACAACAACTACTACTACTAATAATAATAGAACTGGTGGGATAACAAGCTGGAAAAAGTTACAGAGAATGAACATGTCAAGTTACTCTGGGACTTCTGACTTGAGACAGACAGAGTTTTGGAGTACAAGATTCCTGGACCTCACGATTGTGTTAAAAAACAAAGTATGGATTATCTATGTCACAATCCCAGGTGACAGCAGGATTGAAGAGAAACAACTGGAAAAGCTGACATGATACGAGAATTTAAAGATCGAACTGCAAAGACTGTGGCACAAGCCAGTCAAGGTGGTCCCAGTGGGTTTTTTTTTCTTTTTTCCGTGTTAGGAGCTCAAGTCGCTTCTGTTGTGAGAGAATTGGCCGTCTGCAAGGACGTTGCCCAGGGGACGCCCGGATGATTTGATGATTTGATGTGAGAGGCTTCTCTCATGTCCCCGCATGAGGAGCTGGAGCTGATAGAGGGAGCTCATCCGCCTCTCCCCAGATTCGAACCTGCGACCTGTCGGTCTTCAGTCCTGCCGGCACAGGGGTTTAACCCACTGCGCCACTGGGGGCTCCCGGGTCCCAGTGGTGATCGGCACACTGGGTGCAGTGCCTAAAGGCCTTGGCCTGTACTTAAACACAATCGGCGCTGACAAGATTACCATCTGCCAGCTGCAGAAGGCCACCTTACTGGGATCTACACGCATTATTCAGCGATACATCACACAGTCCTAGACACATGTGATTCAATACAACAGCCAGCAGAGTGATGTTGTTTACTGTGTACTAATTCTTGTTGTGTTTCAAATAATAATAATAATAATAATAATAATAATAATAATAATCTGCTTTCCTCTCTTAAATGAGACTAAGAGTGCCTCACCACGTTAGAAGCAAGGCAATTAAAAACCTATAATATATAAATATTCAAATAGAATTAAACCTAGAGATGTCAAAACAAATCACTGAATCTCACGTAAAACCGTGAAAATGTTTTCAGTCTCCAAGCAAACCTATAAAGCCAAGAATGCGCCCCCACCTTCCCCAAAAGCCATATCCCTTCTGTTTTGGCTTGAAAGAATCCAGGAAGAATGCAGATGTATCCAGTCAAGGTTTTTCTCCTTCCTCCAAATATATATTTTGGGTAATTGCTTCAGACTTGTTTCTCTGCTTCTCTGCTTTGCTTGGGGGCAAAGATACCCGGAAATTGGATCCATGCCTCCATGCAATGGGATCCTGGAATCTGGAGTATCCCAAGGCTGCTGCATCCCGAACTACAAATCCCAGCATCCCGTCGCATGGAGCCAAAATAACAGGGAAAAGTGGTGCCAAACTGCATTTGTTCTCATGCTACACATTTGTTCCTTTTCGGCCCTTGGACCCATGGGTTGCACTACAGATCCCAAACGTGGGTTTGGCTACGTTTGCGGTTATATTTAGTCTCCGACTCTAGTTGTGATCCAGGAATATTTATGGTGTCATTGGCACACTGTACAGGTATATATTCCAAGATTATTATTATCATTATCCCAACATCAAATCCATTACCCCACATCTGAATTTAGGGGGTGACATTATACAAGTATATAGTCAGCCCCTGTGTTCAGATAAGGTGGTGTCATGGATTTTAAGTTCGGACGACGATGACGATGATCTTGGAATCTATCTGCAGCAACTCACAAACCATAATGTCAGACCCTAAATTAAGATAAATGTATTTCCAGATGATGCGATGGATTTTTAAGGTGGAATGATGATTATATTTGTTTGTGGTGTCATGGATTTTTAAGGTGGAATGATGATGATGATTTGTTTCTGAGATTTTTTTTAAAAACTGTTTTGTATTGTTGTTTGTTATTGCTTTTATTATTGATGTATTGTGGGCTCGGCCTCATGTAAGCCGCACTGAGTCCCTTGGGGAGATGGTAGCGCAGTATAAATAAAGTATTATTATTATTATTATTATTATTTGAAACACAAGAAGATTAATACTAAACAAACATGGTCACTCTGCTGGCTGTCTTATTATTATTATTATTATTATTATTATTATTATTATTATTATTTGAAACACAAGAAGATTAATACTAAACAAACAAGGTCACTCAGCTGGCATTATTATTATTATTATTATTATTATTATTGTATTATTATTTCAGAAATATATCTGCAACCTATAATGTCAGCTCCTAAATGCTGATAAATGCTTTTTAAAAGATGGTGTGATATATTTTAAGGTGGGATAATAATAATAATAGTAATAATAATAATAATAATAATAATAATAATAATGACTCACAAACCACATCGGACCCTAAATTTGGATAAATGTTTTTAAAGGTGCTGTGATTGATTTTATTATTCCACCTTAAAATCAATCACAGCACCTTTAAAAACATTATTATTATTATTACTACTACTACTACTATTTCAGAATATATCTGTAAACTATGTAAGCTCCTAAATGCTTTAAAAATGGTGCGATATATTTTAAGGTGGGATAATAATAATAATAATAATAATAATAATAATAATTGTAATAATGACTCTACAGCAACTCACAAAACATAATGTTGGACTCTAAATTCAGATCAATGTATTTAAAGGTGCTGTGATTGATTTTAAGGTGGAATGCTTATTATTATTATTATTTCAGAATATATCTGTAAACTATAATGTCAGACCCTAAATTCAGATAAATATATTTAAAGGTGCTGTGATTGATTTTAAGGTGGAATAATGCTTATTATTATTATTATTGTTATTATTATTATTATTTCAGAATATATCTGTAAACTGTAATGCCAGACCCTAAATTCAGATCAATGTATTTAAAGATGCTATGATTGATTTTAAGGTGGAATGCTTATTCTTCTTATTATTTTGGAATATATCTGTAATTATTGCAATGTTTATTTATTTATCTCCCCCAAGGGGATTCAAAGCAGCTTGACATAAAAGCATTGGCATCCAGTTCGAAATACACAAATATACAAACATTAAACACAAACAGTATTAAAACATTCAGTTAAAATCCACTATAATGTCAGACTCTAAATTCAGATAAGTGCCTTTAAATGTGTTTTGATTGATTTTAAGGTGGAACAATCATCGTTATAGTCTCAGAATATATCTCCCAACTTTAATGTCAACCTCTAAATGCCAACTAACATTTAAATAGTGATGTAATGGATTTTACAATGAGATAATAATCTATATATATGAAAATGTAATGTTCATTTGTGGGAGAAACATAGCTCAGAAACCACTGGTCGAATTGACACAAAATTTTGACACAATACAGCTAACAGTCCAACAAGTGTCCATCACCCCTAAAGCACACACACACAAAACCCCAGCAGAACAGACTTAAAAACCCAAAAGATACACCATATATACATATACACATACATTCATATACATTTACACATGCACACATTCATACACACACACACACATATATATATGCTTAAGCACACACAAATATACACACACATAGATATACATATGCACATATATACATATACACATGCAGACACATATATACACACATACATATACACATACATACACACATATATACACACAAATATGCATATAGACAAGCACATACATATACACAATATGCATATACATGTATAAACACATGAATACACGAATATATACACACACATATCTACACACACACATATCTACACACACACATATATGCAAACACACATATATACACAAATATATATGCACACATAAACACATATATACACACACAAAACATATATACACAGACTGGGCCACAGCAACACGTGGCGGGGGACGGCTAGTATCTAATATAATAAGTACAATAAAATATAATATAATAGTCCAAGTTAAAATATAATCAAATACATATTAATATGTTTAGAATAAATATTAAAAACCAAATATAATACAGATAATAAAGATAATAATAGCAATAATATTAATAATGTTATGTTTCCCTTTAGGGCGGTTATTTCCCAGAACATGTCAAGTCTATGACCAGCTTGCGGTGGCTGAAGCTGAACCGGACCGGACTTTGTTATTTGCCGGAGGAATTGTCCTCCCTTCAGAAACTGGTAAGGAGACACTTAAAGTGGTGTCAAACTGCATTTATTCTACAGTGTAGATGCACCCTATAGATATTTTTTGCCAAGCATTTTTGTCTTGTTTGTTTACAAACAGGAGCATCTCTCGGTGAGCCACAACAGCCTCACGACTCTCCATGGGGAACTCTCTGGACTCCCTTGCCTGCGGGTAAGTTTGGAATAACAACAACAACAGCAACTCACTTATGGCCCCAAATGCTGATCTCTTCCAATCCCATGACCTCCAAATTCTTTCAAGAGTTCTTTAGTTGTGTCTTCCTACAGGCAGAATGGGGTTGGACTAGATGATCTTTTGGGATCCCTTCCAACTCCTCTTCATCGATGTCGGCTCTACGTTTTGGTGCTGTGAAAATAACCGTTGCATTTTCGATTTAGGCCATTGTCGCCCGAGCAAACTCTTTGAAGAACTCCGGGGTTCCTGATGATATTTTCCAACTCGACGATCTTTCCGTCTTGGTAGGTTGCCTTGCTTTGCTTTCCATCTCGCCATGTGTATTGAATGGTGCTTTTGTATTTGTATGATTGGATTTAATGACTTGTAAACTACTTTAGTCTTATTTAATTTGTATTTATTTTGCCCAGGACTTGAGTTACAACCAACTGACCGAGGTGCCTCGGGAGCTGGAGAATGCCAAGAACATGCTGGTGCTCAACCTGAAGCAGAACAGGTGAGCCAGGAGTTGTGGTTTTGCAAGGCCTTTAGGAGTTACAGTTTGGCAAGCTCTTTAGGAACTGTAGTTTTGCAAGAATTTTGGCTTTTGGGAGTTGCAGTTCTGCAAGAGCTTTGGCCTGTGGGAGTTGCAGTTTTGCAAGGCCTTTGGCTTTTGGGAGTTATACTTTTGCAAGGCCTTTAGGAGTTGCAGTTTGGCAAGATCTTTAGGAACTGTAGTTTTGCAAGACTTTTGGCTTTTGGGAGTTGCAGTTCTGCAAGGGCTTTGGCCTTTGGGAGTTGCAGTTTTGCAAGGACTTTGAGAGTTGCAGTTTGACAAGATCTTTATGAACTGTAGTTTTGCAAGACTTTTGGCTTTTGGGTGTTGCAGTTTTGCAAGGCCTTTGAGAATTGTAGTTCTGCAAGGCCTTTGACCTTTGGCAGTTGCAGTTTTGCAAGGCCTTTGGGAATTGTAGTTTTGCAAGGCGTTTGGGAGTTGCAGTTTTGCAAGGCCTTTGAGAATTGTAGTTCTGCAAGGCATTTGGGAGTTGCAGTTTTGCAAGGCCTTTGGGAATTGTAGTTCTGCAAAGCCTTTGGCCTTGGAGAGTTGTAGTTTTGCAAACACTTTGGCCTTTGGGAGTTGCAGTTTTGCAGTGCCATTGGCCTTTGGGAGTTGCAGCTTTGCAAGGTCTTTGGGGATTGTATCTTCTGGTGGCCCAGACTTGCCTTTTGGTGTAAATGGGATGCCTCCGGTCCCTTTCCCCTCCAGCATCGACAGCATCCCCAACCAGCTCTTCATCAACCTAACCGACCTGCTTTACCTGGACCTGAGCGACAACAAGCTGGAGAGCCTCCCGCCCCAAATGCGGCGCCTGGTCCACCTCCAGACCTTGATCCTGAATAACAACCCGCTTCTCCACGCCCAGCTAAGGTGAGGAAAGGGCTGGGCACACCTGGCAGACCACTCAGGTGGGAGGAGGGGTTGGCCAGCCAACCAACCAACCAACCAGTAGGCTCAAATAAAAGGACAGGTCAGTCTCCTGACAGATCAAAGGAGAGGTCAACTGGGCGACAGGTAGAAGCATGGGCCAGGCAGCAGACTCATAGACTCAGGTAGAAGGACAGGTAGTTTGGCTGGTGATGGACTCCGGAAGAAGGATAGTTCGGCTAACTGGCCAATGGACTCAGATCAAAGGACATGGCAGCTGGTCGGTGGCCTCAGATCGGAAGAAGGACCAGCCAGCCGAAGGACTCAGGTAAAAAGACAAATTGGGTGGCATTAGGTTCAGGTAGAAGGATGGATTGGCTGGCCAGTGGACTCAGGTAGGAGGATGGGTTGGGGGAACTTTGGGCTCAGGTAAAAAGATGATTCAGCTGACTAAAGGACAGGTTGGCTAACAGGTGGATAAAAGAACCTGACCAGTAGATTTAGGGAGAAGGACAAGTCAACCGGTTAATGGAGACAGGTAGAAGCTGGCAGACAAGTAGGAGGATGGGTTGGCTGGCCAACAGATGGGTTGGCCCATGGACTTGTATAAAAGGACAAGTTGGATAGGTTGGGGACTTGGATAGAGGGACAGGTGATTGGACTTTGAGCTCAGGCAATAATAATAATAACAAAAATAATAGTGGGCTCAGGCAAAATCATCTCAGGTAAAAGGACAGGTGAATGGACTTTGAGCTCAGGTAAAACAATAATAATAGACTCAGGTGAAACAACAGGTGAATGGAGTTTGGGCTCAGGTAAAACAATAATAATAGGCTCTGTAAACACAGGTGATTGGACTTTGGGCTCAGGTAAAATAAAAACAACAGACTAAGGTAAAAGAACAGGTGAATGGTGTTTGGGCTCAGGTAAAACAATAATAATAATAGACTCAGGTAAAAAGGACAGGTGAATGGAGTTTGGGCTCAGGTAAAACAATAATAATAGACTCTGGATGCACAGGTGAGTAGACTTTGGGCTCAGGTAAAACAGTAATAATAGACTCAGGTAAAAGAACAAATGGAGTTTGGGCTCAGATAAAATAACAACAACAACAACAACAGACTAAGGTAAAATAACAGGTGAATGGAGTTTGGGCTCAGGTAAAACAATAATAATAGACTAAGGTAAAAGGACAGATGAATGGAGTTTGGGCTCAGGTAAAACAATAATAATAGACTAAGGTAAAAGGACAGATAAATGGAGTTTGGGCTCAGGTAAAACAATAATAATAGTTTCTGAAAGCACAAGTGAGTGGACTTTGGGCTAAAAGGACAGGTGAATGGGCTCAGATAAAACAACAGCAACAATAATAATAACAGACTAAGGTAAAAGAACAGGTGAATGGAGTTTGGACTCAGGTAAAACAATAATAATAAACTCAGGTAAAAGAACAGGTGAATGGTGTTTGGGCTCAGGTAAAACAATAATAATAATAGGCTCAGGTAAAAAGGACAGGTAAATGGAGTTTGGGCTCAGGTAAAACAATAATAATAGACTCTGGATGAAAGGTGAATGAAGTTTGGACTCAGGTAAAACAATAATAACAGACTAAGGCAAAAGGACAGATGAATGGAGCTTGGGCTCAAGTAAAACAATAATAATAGATTCTGAAAGCACAGGTGAGTGGACTTTGGGCCAAAAGGACAGGTGAATGGACTCAGATAAAATAACAGCAACAATAATAATAATAACAACAACAGACTAAGATAAAATAACAGGTGAATGGAGTTTGGACTCAGGTAAAACAGTAATAATAATAAATTCAGGTAAAAGGAAAGGTGAACGGAGTTTCGACTCGGGTAAAACAATAATAATAATAAACGCAGATAAAAGGAAAGGTGAATGGAGTTTGGACTCAGGTAAAACAATAATAATAAACTCAGGTAAAAGGATAAGTGAACAGAGTTTGGATTCAGGTAAAACAATAATAAACTCCGATAAAAGGAAAGGTGAATGGAGTTTGGATTCAGGTAAAACAATAATAATAATAAACTCAGGTAAAAGGACAGGTGAATGGAGTTTGGATTCAGATAAAACAGTAATAATAACAGACTAAGGTAAAAGGACAGGTGAATGGAGTTTGGACTCAGGTAAAACAAGATAATAAACTCAGGTAAAAGGACAGGTGAATGGAGTTTGGGCTCAGGTAAAACAATAATAATAAACTCAGGTAAAAGGACAGGTGAATGGAGTTTGGACTCAGGTAAAACAATAATAATAAACTCAGGTAAAAGGACAGGTGAATGGAGTTTGGGCTCAGGTAAAATAATAACAATAACAGGCTAAGGTAAAAGGACAGATGAATGGACTTTTGACTCAGGTAAGATAATAATAATGATAATAATGGAAGGTAGAAGGATAGGTGAATTAACTTTGGACTCTAATAATAATAATCATAATCATAGGCTGAGGTAGAAGGATAGGTGAATTGACTTTGGGTTCAAGTAAAAGAATGGGTTGGCTGGCTGTGGGTCTCTGCCATTTCCTAGCAAGGGGCACATTGCCTTCGCGAAAATGGTGCAAAGCTTCTCCTCCCTGGCTCCCTTGCACCAGAACATAAAATGCAGGCTGCTGCGCATTATATTAAATCATAAAATATATTTATTATGCTGTGCATTATATGTTCAATTAGAAGGATTATGCATTATACCGCACATAATATTAAATTAGGAAACGACTTCGCACCCGCCTCTCTCCAAGGCTCACAACCTATAACTAAAACCATTTAAAAGGCAGATTGAAAACACATTGTGTGCAAACCATTCTTCATTCAAAGCATCCCTTCTAATACAAATGTCAATTTAATATTCATGGTTTAAAACAGGCTGTTCTTAATGATACTTAAATTCATTCCAATAGGTTTTGTGATGTATGCTTTTAACCTTGATTTTGTGGATAGTTCAGTGCTGTGTTTAACATTTGTATCTGGAGTATTTTTCAAGCTGTGTTTCCTTTGAACTGGGAAAAAGCTGGGTTATAAAGAAATATAACAGTGGCAATATTGCCCCATGGAGTAGGATTTAAGCTGAATGAAGTCATCCGTCTGATGCCAGTGTTCAACAAAAAGACTGGCAATAATAATAATAATAATAATAATAATAATAATAATAATAATAGACTCGGGTAGAAGGGCATTGAATGGCCTTGCAGCTTCAAAGCCTGGCTGCTTCCTGCCTGGGGGAATCCTTTGTTGGGAGGTGTTTGCTGGCCCTGATTATTTCACGTCTGGAATTCTCCTGTTTTCTGAGTGTTGTTCTTTATTTCCAGACCGATAGCCAGATTTTGTTAATTTTCATGGTTTCCTTCTTTCTGTTGATATTGTCCACATGCTTCTTGTGGATTTCAATGGCTTCTCTGTGTAGTGTTACATGGTGGTTGTTTGAGTGGTCCAACATTTCTGTGTTCACAAATAATATACTGCGTACAATTTGGTTTATTAGGCACTCTAAAAATTAGGACAGTAAATAAAGAGCACCACTAAAAAAAACGCAGGGGAATTCCTGACATGAAACAGTCAGGGCCAACTAACACCTCCCAACGAAGGATTCCTCCAGGCAGGAAGCAGCCAGGCTTTGAAGCTGCAAGGCCATTAAATGCCAATCAAGCTGGCCAATTGCAACTTTCCCACTTACCTTCATCAGGCAAGAGTTCTTTCTCCCACTCTGGACCTATATAAACTCCCACTTGCCTAGTTTCCAACAGACCTCGCAACCTCTGAGGATGCCTGTCATAGATGTGGGTGAAACGTCAGGAGAGAATGCTTCTGGAACATGGCCAAACAAGCCCTGAAATCTCACACCAACCCAGTAATTCCCACCATGAAAGCATTCAATAACACAGAATAGTAATAGTAAAATAATAATAATAATAATAATAATAATAATAACAATAATGGACTCAGGTAGAAGGTCAGGTGAAAGGACTTTGGGCTCAGATAATAATAATAATAATAATAATAATAATAATAGACTCAAGTAGAACGTGAATGAACTTTGGGCTGAGGGGAAACAACAACAACAACAATAATAATGATGATGATGATGGTGATGTAATAATGGACTCAAGTAGCAGGACGTGAAAGAACTTTGAGCTGAGGTAAAACAACAACAACAACAATAATAATAATCAACTTGAGTAGAAGGAAAGGTGAATGGACTTTGTTGCTCAGGTAACAATAACAACAACAATAATAATAGACTTTGGTAGAAGGACAGGTAAATTGACCTTTTGCTCAGGTAACAATAACAACAATAATAACAAAGCAAGCAAAGCAAAGTTTATTGAATAGTCTATTGACCGCATCAACATTAAAAACAAAAAAATAGACACGTGCACAAACAGACCACAATCACCATCCCAAGACCCCCACAACAGTGAACCAACACACATTAGGTTAAAAGATGACTAATGCCATCTTTTGAGAACAAAGATGAGGACAGCAATGAGACATGCTCAGGGACAACATTCTGCACATTTGCAAGCCGAAATGTTGGCCTTGAGACGAGAATACAAGAAACTTATTAAAACAAAAAAGAAAAATCATGCAGTCTCAATCTGGTCTGGACTCAAGTGTTCAGCAAAGAGTAATAACTCAGCTATCTTTTGGCATGCAGTAGCTGGAATTTTGAAGGAAAAGAAATTTGTATTTGATATACCTATCCCCGCAGAGGACTGGGAAATTTACTATACCCACTTGTTTGCTCCAGCAGAACCCACAGTGACACAGCCTCCAGTTAAAAACTTACTAATGGAAGCCCTGCCCCATTGGCCCCCAGTAGCAGAATATGAGGTCAGATGTATCAATAACAACAACAATAATAATAGACTTTGGTAAGAAGGACAGGTAAATTGACCTTTTGCTCAGGTAACAACAACAACAACAACAATAACAATAATAATAGACTTTGGTAGAAGGATAGGTGAATGGACCTTTTGCTCAGGTAACAACAACAATAACAATAACAACAATAACAATAATAGACTTTGTTAGAAGGACAGGTAAATGGACCTTTTGCTCAGGTAAAAGCAACAACAACAATAATAATAATAGACTTTGGTAGAAAGATAGGTGGATGGACCTTTTGTCCAGGTTACAATAATAATAACGAACTTAGGTAGAAGGTGAATAGTCTTTGGGCTCAGGTAAAATAGTAATGATATCATAATAGATTTAGGTAGACGGATGTGAATGGACTTTGGGCTCAAGTAAAATAATAATAATAATAATAATAATAATAATAATAATAATAATAATAATACATCAACAGTAATAGTCATAATATGTTTGTCCTCTCTTCCAAAATGGAAGGCAATTGCCAGCCATGGTGGCCTTGCAGACGCTGCACCTTCGGAATACGCAACGCACCCAAAGCAACCTCCCTACAAGTTTGGATGGATTGGTCAACCTCTCAGGTCAGCCATCAAAGGATTTCGAGAAGGAGCCCAGTTTGGAGTCTCCGACAGTATTGTGCTAATGAGACATCCTGTTAATTGCATGCACTTGTAGGGTGAATTCACTAATTGAGTGCAACAGACATATTCTGGCTTGAAAATGTGAAAGGGATCCGGTGGATCCTCCTTCTCTGGAGGCTTTTAAGCAGAGGCTGGATGGCCATCTGTCAGGAAGGCTTTGGTTGTGTTTTTGGCAGAGTGGGATTGGCCTAGGTGGCCTTTGGGAGTCTCTTCCACCTCTAGGCTCTTAGAATCCTAGAGTTGGAAGAGATCACAGGGTCCATCCAGACCAACCATAAAGTAAAACACCATCCAATCCCTCCCGACAGATGCCCATCTAACTGCTTGAAAACCTCCAGAGAATGAGACTCAAATCAATTGTTATAGCATCCTATCGTTGGAAGAGACCCCAAAGCCCATTCAGGCCAACCATAAAATAAAACATCCGATCCCTCCTGACAGATGGCCATCTAACTGCTTGAAAACCTCCAGAGAAGGAGACTCGATCATTATTATTATCAAAGATAATTGTTATAGAATCCTAGAGTTGGAAAAAAAAAACCCCAAGGCCCATCCAGGCCAATTATGGAGAAAAACACCATCTGATCCCTCCTGACAGATGTCCATCTAACTGCTTGAAAATCTTCAAAGAAGGAGACTCAATCATCATTATTATTATCAAAGATAATTGTTATAGAATCCTAGAGTTGGAAAAAACCCAAAGGCCCATCCAGGCCAACCATAAAGTAAAACACCAGCCGATCCCTCCCGACAGATGGCCATCTAACTGCTTGAAAACCTCCAGAGAAGGAGACTCGATCATTATTATCATCAAAGATAATTGTTATAGAATTCTAGAGTTGGAAAAAAAAAAAACCCAAGGCCCATCCAGGCCAATTATGGAGAAAAACACAATCCAAGCCCTCCCAACAGATGCTTGAAAACCTCTAAAGAAGGAAGGAGTCTCCACCAGTCTCTATTCCTGTGGATTGGCTTTTTAGCTGCGGCATCACACTGTTGGCTCATGTTCAGCTTGTGGCTCTACTAATACTCTAGATCCCTTTTGCATGGACCGTTTCCAAGCCAGATGTGGAAAGAACTGGCTTGGAAAGCAGCAAGGGTGTCTTTATTTTCTCACCTGTAGCCGTAGGTGTCTCAGGTGTGCTCTCTGCCTCTTTTCCCCTTTCCCTACAGATGTGGACCTCTCCTGCAACGAACTGACCCGGGTCCCCGAGTGCCTTTACACTTTGTCCAACCTCCGCCGCCTGAATCTGAGCACCAACCAGATTTCGGAGCTGTCCCTCTGCATCGACCAGTGGACTCACCTGGAGACCCTCAACCTGTCCAGGAATCAGCTCACCTCTTTGCCGGTAAGCGGAGCCCTTCATCCGCGGAAGGGACAATGCCAGGATGATGGGCCTTGGAGTGAGGGGCACACCGTCGGCAAATCGAGCCTCTGAAGAAGCGACGGAGCAGGCCCTTATTGTAACCCTCACCTTTCCCCACACCTACAGTCTGCCATTTGCAAGCTGACCAAGCTGAAGAAGCTCTACCTGAACTCCAACAAGCTGGACTTTGATGGCATCCCCTCCGGGATCGGGAAGCTGGCCAACCTGGAGGAGTTCATGGCTGCCAACAATAACCTGGAGCTCGTTCCGGAAAGTCTGTGCAGGTAAAGCCCCCTTCCCATGTGCAGGTAAAGCCCTCCTTCAACTCTGCAGTAAAGCCCCTTCACATATCCAGGTAAAGCTTTCCTTCACCTGTGTAGGTAAACCTCTCTTTACCTGTGCAGGTAAAAACCCTCTTTTACCTGTGCAGGTTAAACCCTCTATTGCCTGTGGAGATGAAGCCCTCCTTTACCTGTGCAGGAAAACCCTGCATTTACTGGTGCAGGTAAACCCTGTTGCTTGTTTAGGTAAAACCCTCTTTTGCCTGTGGAGATAAAGCCCTCCTTTACCTGTGCAGGTAAAACCCGCTTTTACCAGTGGAGATGAAGTTCTCCTTTACCTGTGTAGGTAAACCCTGCGTTTACCAGTGCAGGTAAACCTCATTACCTGTTCAGGTAAGACCCTCTTTGACCTGTAGAGATGAAGCCCTCCTTTACCTGTGCAGGTAAACCCCCTTTACCTGTGTAGGTTAAACCTTCTTTGACATGTAGAGATGAAGCCCTCCTTTACCTGTGCAGGTGAAGCATGCATTTACAGGTGCAGGTAAACCCTGTTACCTGTTTAGGTAAGACCCTCTTTTACCTGCGGAGATGATGCCCTCCTTTACCTGTGCAGGTAAAACCTGCTTCGTCACCTGTGGAGATGAAACCCTCCTTTACCTGTGCAGGTAAAAACCGGTTCACCACCTGTGGAGATTAAGTCCTCCTTTAGCTGTACAGGTAAACTCCGCGTTTACCGGTGCAGGTAAACCCCATTACATGTTCAGATAAGACCCTCTTTTATCTGTGGAAATGAAGCCCTCCTTTACCTGTGCAGGTAAACCCCCTTTATCTGTGTAGGTTAAACCCTCTTTTACCTGAGGAGATGAAGCCTGCCTTTACCTGTTCAGGTAAACCCTACTTTTACCGGTGCAGGTAAAACCCCTTTACCTGTGCAGGTAAAACCATATTTTACCTGTGGAGGTAAAGTCCTCCTTTACCTGTGCAAGTAAATCCTGCTTTTGCCAGTGCAGGTAAAGCTGTCCAACAAGAGTCGGACCCCCTCCAAAAGCAGCTGCTTCTTTATCCACGGAAATAACTCCTCGATCTCCAAAGACTGGTTTCAAGATACTCAAAAGATGGGTCTTTTATTGGATTAAATCACACACAACCTCTGAGAATGCCTGCCATAGGTGTAGGTGAAACATCCGGAGATAATGCTTCTGGAACATGGCCAGCCAGCCCGGAAAACTCACAGCAACCCTGTGATTTCAGCCACGAAAGCCTTCAACAGCACATATATTGTATTGTTTTAGCACTGTTCACTGTTTTGAGTTTCCTTTATGAGAGAAAAAGCAACTGATGATGATGATGATGATGATGATGATGATGATGATGATGATGATGATGGAATCAACCTTAAAACTGGGTTGGCAAAACAACAACTGCTGGTAGCATAATAATAATAATAATAACAACAACAACAACAACCTTGAAATTGAGTTGGCAAAACAATTTCCTCTGGCAATAGCATAATTAATATTATACTATAATACTACATAATATAATAAATGTATTATAATATAATATAATATAATATATGTTATTATACTATAGAATAAAATAAACATTATAATACTATATAACATTATATTATACTATATAATGTAATATATAGTATACCATAATACTTACTATTTAATATAATAAATATAGGATATACCATACATATTATAATACTATGTAATATAATAAATATTATATAATGTTTTTATATCTGTAATAAGAGCTTTCTCCACAGACGCTTGTCAATTCAAGTAAATATCAGAGCATGGCAGTACACATGAACTCGTATACATAATGATGATGATCATTATTATTGGGGACAACTTTGAAACTAGGTTACCAAAACAATTTCCATTTGCAACTGCATAATAAATTGACTTCAGCCAGCATTTACTAACTAATGAGAGTTTTCCCCGTCAGTTACTGTCAGTGCAGGCAAATATTACTGTGGCCAGAGCATGGCAACACCCATAGACCAGTATCCATATGCATAGCTGTCAGAAGCAGGCATGCATCATAAATGGAGGAGAGGCAAATGTGTCAAGCCTCAAATATACATGGCAAGTAAACACAGAAGAGTGTCTTAGGGCTGTTCAGCAGTGGAACTCTCTGCCTCAAAGTCTGGTAGAAGCTCCTTCCTTGGAGGCTTTTGAGGAGAGACTGGATGGCCATCTGTTGGGAGTGCTTTGATTGTGCTTTTCCTACATGAAGGCAGAAGGAGGTTGAACTAGATGGCCTTAGGGGCCCTTTCCAGCTCTGTAAGCCTATGATTCTATAATTCAATTATCTCTCTCTCTCTCCATAGATGCGCGAAACTGAAGAAGCTGGTTTTGAACAAGAACCGCCTGGTCACTTTGCCGGAAGCCGTCCATTTCCTGATAGACATTGAGGTGGGACTTCTGGGGTCTTGCAGAATAATTTACAACCTGATATGGCTTGCTTGGATTTATTTATTTTTAGTCTGATGGATAGCCAAGGTATGTGCGATTTAGATATCCGTTCCTGGCCGCTTGGGATATAGAGTAGATTAGGGGATAAAAGTGTCAAGTATAGAATCTGTAGTCAGACGAAGCAATGTTGGAATTGAGTCAAGACTTCATCTCAGGTCCCTGGAAGCCTTGCTATGTGAGATTTGGACTAGGCTGAAACCTGGTCATTGAGTGACCTTGGTCAAGAAGTCACACTCTCTCAGCCTCGGAAGAAAGCAAACTCTCTGAGCAAATATGGTCAAGAGAACCCAATAAAAGGATTGCCATGCTCTTGGCAACTACCTTGTCGTTCTGGGATTTAATCTCGATTCTCGACCCACTCTCTAAAATCCTGAATATTCTTTCAATCCTTGAATTGCTCTCGAACTACCAGATAGGTTGAGCATCCCTTATCCAAAAGTATTTTGCAATATTTCCATATAGATCATGAGATATATCTGGAAGAGGGGACCCAAGGCTCAACACTAATACATGATATGCATAAATAGAATATGCATAATAATTTTGTGTACGGAACGAAGTGTGTATACATTGAACCATCAGATATCTGTTGCGCTCCAGGTCAGGAAGCCCTCTGACTTTAAACACTACACAGCTGAGTAAAATGCAAGCAGTTTATTGAAGACTAGCCGTCCCATGCCACGCGTTGCTGTGGCCCACATGGGGGTTCTGTGTGGGACTTTTGGCCCAATTCCATCGTCGGTGGTGTTCAGAATGATCTGTGATTGTAGGTGAACTATAAATCCCAGCAACTACAACTCTCAAATGTCAAGATTCTATTTTCCCCAAACTCTACCAGTGTTCACATTTGGGCATATTGAGTATTCTTGTAGAGATTGGTCCAGATCCATCATTGTTTGAGTCCACAGTGATCTTTGGATGTAGGTGAACTACAACTCCAAAACCAAAGGACTGCCCACCAAACACTTCCAGTATTTTCTCTTGGTCATGGGAGTTCTGTGTGCGAAGTTTGGTTCAATTCCATCATTGGTGGGGTTCAGAATGTTATTTGATTGTAGGTGAACTATAAATCCCAGCAACTACAACTCCCAAATGACAAAATCAATTTTTTTGAGTGAAGGACATACATTGGGTTGTTAGGTGTTTTGTTTCCAAATTTGGTGTCAATTTGTCCAGTGGTTTTTGAGTTTTGTTAATCTCAGAAACGAACATTACATTTTTATTTATATAGATCATCAAAAGCAACAGCAGTAAAAGCAATCCACAGAAATAGGTAAATCCAATTAGGTAGAAAGATAGATAGGAACAAATAGTCCAGGCCATTAGTCCATCAAAGTTCATGAAAACAAACACTGGAACTTCCAAGGCAAAATCCCAAAACTTGAGCATGAATCAAACAAGACACTTCAGCATGGAAATTCCAAGGCCCTTGATACAAGAATCTATCCAAGGCAAGGCTTCCAGGGACCTGAGATGAAGTCTTGACTCAGTTCCAACATTGCTTCGTCTGACTACAGATTCTGCACTTGACACTTTTATCCCCTGATCTACTCTATATCCCAAGCGGCCAGGAATGGATTTCTTCTCAGCCTTGAATCTGCTATCAATCTCTCCTGAAATCTAGCAGAGCGCCTGAGAGCCTGGTTTGTTTTTCTTTGCTGACTGAAATCACTTCTATCTATTGGCGCATTAATTTCTGCAGCTGGCCCAGGTGCCGAGCCTTTCTCAGAATTCTCTGGTAGCAATTCAGGCCCAGGGAACAGACTATCATCCCTAAACCCTTCAGGAACATTCTCATCAGAAAAGTCACTTTGAACAGGAATCTCATTGTCATTCTCTGCATCTAGAGCAACCTCATCATTAGACACACAAACCTTATTGTCACTCCCAACATCCAGAGAACCCCAATCATTAGACACAATCAGAGGCTGGACTCCAACAATATCATTCTCTCAGTTTCGGAGCATTTTGGATGTCTGGATAAGGGACACTCAACTTGTGCTGCTACACCTCCAAAATAGCATTTTATTTATTGTGAGTGCCATTTCTTTCTTCTGAGTCCGAGAGAGTGTGACTTGCCCAATGGGTTCTGTGACGGAGCAGGGATTTGAACTGAGTCTCTCGGCATCACATAAGTAAGCTATGATGCCATTCTTGCTTTAGGAAATACATTCAGAGTAACTTTGTCATCATTGCCTTCTTTTGAAATATTCTTAGTACATAGACAGAGTGGTAATTGTATTGTTGAAGGCTTTAGAAGCATTCTCTCCTGATGTTTCGCTTCCATCTATGGCAGGCATCCTCAGAGGTTGTCAGGTCTGTTGGAAACTAGGAAAATGGGGTTTATATATCTGGAAAGTCCAGGGTGGGAGAAAGAACTCTTGTCTGTTGGAGCTCGGTGTGAATGTTTCAATTGGCCACCTTGATTAGCATTTGATAGCCTGACAGTTTTTAGGTGTGACTTGTTACTTCTCCTTTGTTGAGAGGTGATTAGCTGTCCCTGATTGTTTCTTGTCTGGAGTTCTCCTGTGTTTGAGTTTTGTTCTTTATTTACTGTTAAAATTTTAGAATTTCTTAATACTCTAAAATTATAACAGTAAATAAAGAACAAAACTTTTTTCCCAATAATACTCTTAATTACTGAATGTTTGCAATGCCAAAGTTACGCTAATTAGCTGCGTAGAAATTTTACTTTTTCAGGAATTGTTTCTGTTTAGTTCTTAAGTACAGAAATGTCGCGGTGGGTAGTTCTTTTTTGTTGGGTCAGTTATTTTGAAAATACTGTTTCCGCGATCTTGCGAAACAGAGGATTTCTGCAATTGCGAAGTTCTCTTCTCTTTGGAAAAAGAATTAATTAAAACACGAGGGGAAGAATTGGGAGGAGCCTATTCTCTCCCATGTGTGAGGGCAAAGAAATGGATGGTTCTTGTGGGTTTTTTTCGGGCTATAGAGCCATGTTCTAGAGCACCACATCAGCTCTAGTTTCTGATACAGAACACATGCCATCCGGTAGTCGCCATCCGCGCGCCTACAGAAAGCCATATGTAATAATCTAGAGCTGATGTAGTCTATCCAATGCAATTTTCTGAATCAGCACTATAAATCCCAGTAACTACAACTCCCAAATGTCAAGGTCTATTTTCCCCAAATTCCACCAGTGTTCACATTTGGGCATATTGAGTATTTGTACCAAGTTAGGCTCAGATCCATCATGGTTTGAGTCCACAGTGCTCTCTGGATGTAGGTGAACTACAACTCCAAAAATCAAGATCAGTGCCCACCAAACCCTTTCAGTATTTTCTGTTTCTGTCATGGGAGTTCTGTGTGCCAAGCTTGGTTCAATTCCATTGTTGGTGGAGTACAGAATGCTCGTTGATTGTAGGTGAACTATAAATCCCAGGAACTACAACTCCCAAAATCAACCCCATTAGTATTAAATTTCTCAACCTTCCTAATGCCGTGACCCCTTAATACATTTCCTCATGTTGTGGTGACCCCCAACCATACAATTATTTTGCTACTTCATAACTGTAATTTTGCTCCTGTTATTAATTGTAATGTATTATCTGATAAGCAGGATGTATTTCCATTGACTGGACCAAATTTGGCACAAATACCCGATATGCCCAAATTTGAATAGTGGTGGGGTGGGGGGGCAGGGGGGGCGGGGGGAGACTGATTGATTGATTTTGTCATTTGGTAGTTGTAGTTGCTGGAATTTATAGTTCACCTACAATCAAAGAGCATTCTGAACTCCAGCAACGATGGAATTGAACCAAACTTGACACAAAACTACCATGGCCAACAGAAAACACTGGAAGAGTTTGGTGGGCATTGACCTTGAGTTTGGAGTTGTAGTTCACCTACTTCCAGAGAGCACTGTAGACTCAAACAATGATGGATCTGGACCAAACTTGAAATGAATACTCAATATGCCCAAATGTGAACACTGGTGGAGTTTGGGAAAAATAAACCTTGACATTTGGGAGTTGTAGTTGCTGGGATTTATAGTTCACCTACACTCGAAGAGCATTCTGAACCCCACCAACAATAGAATTGGACCAAAGTTCCCACACAGAACCCCCATGACCAACTGAAAATACTGTGTTTTCTGATGGTCTTTGGCAACCCCTCTGATACTCCCTGGCGACCCCCGAAGGGGTCCCGACCCCCAGGTTGAGAACCACTGTTCTAGAGGCATTTCTCCTGACGTTTCAGGAGAAAGAAATGGATGGTTGCTGTCGAAAAGGGAGAAGGGGAACACGCAGGACGGGGCTTAGTCAATTGTCTGGATCGTTTTTTGAGTGACACAAAATGTCACACACAAAAAAAATATTTTCCCTGCTTCCGCCCCCCCCCCCCCCCACCACCACCACCACTACCTCCACCTTCGTGGGGTGAAGCCCTCTGATGGTGTTCTTTCCTTTTGTCAGGTCTTGGATGTCCGTGAAAATCCCAACTTGGTCATGCCCCCCAAACCGGTGGACCGGACCTCGGAATGGTACAACATCGACTTTTCGCTCCAAAACCAGCTACGCCTGGCGGGCGCCTCTCCTGCCACGGTAGCGGCTGCTGCTGGGGGTAAGTTCTTCAAGTTATCATTTGTTTAGGGCAGTGGTTACCAACTTTTTTTTTTATCAGGGACCACTTGACCAGGGACCGCTCTCCAACATTAGAACCAAAGAGTTACAAATCAATTTTTGGTCAACTTTACATTTGGTTTGGTTATTTGGGGTGCAGATTCAGAAAATTGCATTGGATAGACCACATCAGCTCTAGTTTCTGATACAGAACACATGCCATCCGGTAGTCGCCATCCGCGCGCCTACAGAAAGCCATATGTAATAATCTAGAGCTGATGTAGTCTATCCAATGCAATTTTCTGAATCAGCACTATAAATCCCAGTAACTACAACTCCCAAATGTCAAGGTCTATTTTCCCCAAATTCCACCAGTGTTCACATTTGGGCATATTGAGTATTTGTACCAAGTTAGGCTCAGATCCATCATGGTTTGAGTCCACAGTGCTCTCTGGATGTAGGTGAACTACAACTCCAAAAATCAAGATCAGTGCCCACCAAACCCTTTCAGTATTTTCTGTTTCTGTCATGGGAGTTCTGTGTGCCAAGCTTGGTTCAATTCCATTGTTGGTGGAGTACAGAATGCTCGTTGATTGTAGGTGAACTATAAATCCCAGGAACTACAACTCCCAAAATCAACCCCATTAGTATTAAATTTGTGCGTATCAGGGAGACTGAGAAGGAGGAGAAGCAGCAGTCAGGAGGCTTGTTGTCGCTGGAGCTACGGGTGAATGTTTCAATTGGCCAGCTTGATTAGCATTTGATGGCCTGGCAGTGCCTGGGGCAATCTTTTGTTGAGAGGTGATTAGATGTCCTTGTTTGTTTCCCCTCTGTTGTTTTGCTGTTGAAATTTTAGTGTTTTTTTTAATACTGGTAGCCAGATTTTGTTCATTTTTATGGTTTCCTCCTTTCTGTTGAAATTGCCCACATGCTTGGGGATTTCAGTGGCTTCTCTATGTAGTCTGACATGGTGGTTGTGAGAGTGGTCCAGCATTTCTGGGTTCTCAGATAATATGCTGTGTCCAGGTTGGTTCATCATGGAACCAAACAAGGAAACAAACAAGGACATCTAATCACCTCTCAACAAAAGATTGCCCCAGGCACTGCCAGGCCATCAAATGCTAATCAAAGTGGTCAGTTGAAACATTCACCCCTAGCTCCAGCAGACAAGAGTCCTTTGTCCCACCCTGGTCATGCCACAGATATATAAACCCTTTTCCTAGTTCCAACAGACCTCACTACCTCTGAGGATGCTTGCCATAGATGCAGGCGAAACGTCAGAAGAGAATGCCTCTAGAACATGGCCATATAGCCCGAAAAAACCTACAACATCCCAGTGATTCCGGCCATGAAAGCCTTCGACAATACCTTGTCCTTATTTTTTTCCTTTTTGGGGCCTGCAGGGAGCAGCCCCCGAGACCCTTTGGCCCGGAAGATGCGCTTGCGGCGACGTAAGGATTCCACGCAGGATGACCAGGCCAAGCAGGTGCTCAAGGGCATGTCGGACGTGGCGCAGGAGAAGAACAAGAAGATGGAGGTGAGGAAAGGGTACAAAGGGGGGACCCCAACAGGACTGCACATTCAGACATACGTCACCCAGAATTCTAATTTTAAGGCTGTAACTCCCTTACTTTCCTAGTAGTTAATTATGAAGGTCCCTGACCTTTCTTCCATTGAACTACTAGGATCCCTTACTCTTCCTTTATTGAACTACTAGACACCCTGGCCATCCTCCCATTGAACTACTAGGATCCCTGACCCTTCCTCCATCCAAATACTAGGATCCTTGACCCTTCCTCCATCCAAAAACTAGGATCCTTGACCCTTCCTCCATCCAAATACTAGGATCCCTGACCCTTCCTCCATCCAAATACTAGGATCCCTAGCTCGCCTTTCATTCGGTCACTTGGATCTCTCGCTTCACCTTCCTCTTCAGGAGAACGGAGACTTGAAGTACACAGACCTGAAGACCCGCCGCTGGGACCAGAGCTTGGAGAAGCCGCACCTCAACTACTCGGAGTTCTTCACCGAAGACGTGGGGCAGCTCCCGGGCCTCACCGTCTGGCAGATCGAGAACTTCGTGCCCACTATGGTGGACGACGCCTTCCACGGGAAGTTCTACGAGGCCGACTGCTACATCGTCCTGAAGGTGAGCGGAACATGACTCACGCTTTCAGGCTCTCTCCTTTCCCCAGATCTGATCCTATCTAAACCCTGACCTTTTGGGGTCCCCCAAACATATGTAACAAAATTTGAAAAACTTTCTGTTCCTGGTTTGAAACAGTATTACTGTATATACTCGAATATAAGCCTAGTTTTTCAGTCTTTTTTTTAGGCTGAAAAAGTCTCCCTCAGCTTATACTCGAGTCAAGGTTTTTTATTATTTTACTCTATTATTATTATTATTATTATTATTATTATTATTATTATTATTACATTAATCATTTTACTCTATTATTATGACATTTATTATTTTATTCTTTATTATTGTTATTATTACATTTATTATTTTACTCTATTATTGCATTAATCATTTTATTATTATTACATTTATTATTTTATTCTTTATTATTGTTATTATTAAATTTATTATTTTACTCTATTATTACATTAATCATTTTACTCTATTATTATTACATTTATTATTTTATTCTTTATTGTTATTATTACATTTATTATGTTACTCTATTATTATTGGAAGGATATGTAAACACATTTACATGGAAGAACGTTAGAATAATGCTTTAATCAGAGGACAGACTTACCTTATTTATTCAAAAACATTTAACCTACCGATGCCTCAATTAAGGCAGTTTTATTGCTATCTATTTTTATTTTGGAATTTACCAGTAGCTGCTGCATTTCTCACCCTCGGCTTATACTTGAGTCAATCCGTTTTCCCAGTTTTTTGTTGTAAAATGAGTTGCCTTGGCTTATATTCAGGTCGGCTTATACTCGAGTATGTACAGTATATTTTTTAATATAATATTTGCACTAAAATGTGAGATGTAAAGCCAGAAAGTTATTTTTTTTCTTTACAATATGTTCTGTCTACTTGATCTTTATATTGTCGAAGGCTTTCATGGCTGGAATCATTGGGTTGTTATAGGTTTTTTTGGGCTGTATGGCCATGGTCTAGAGGCATTATCTCCTGACGTTTGGCCTGCATCTATGGCAAGCATCCTCAGATCTTTATGAAACAAATTGCACCCCTCTGTGAGCACAAACCTTCCAAGGCACCAAAAAGCTGGATGTTGGTTGACACAACATACCTCCTTTATACCTCCTCCTGTTCTTTCTGTCTCTGTGTTGTCTATCCAAAAATGGCATTGAATGTTTACCATGTATGTGTACTGTGATCCGCCCTGAGTCCCCTTGGGGAGAAAGGGCGGAATCTAAATTATTATTATTATTATTATTATTATTATTATTATTATTATTATGCTATTTCCTGATTAATTGTGTGGTACTTACTTTGAAAGCCGTTGTTTTACTCCAGAAACTTCACCTTTGTGACTGCCACAAACTATGCTGAATTTGTTCAGATTCGATGGTATTTATTTATTTATTTACAGTATATGTATACCGCTTTTCTCACCCCGAGGGGGACTCAAAGCGGTTTACATATAAGTAATGGCAAAATGCAGTGCCAGTACGATTACATTTATATACTACAACTAGCTGTGCCCTGCCACGCGTTGCTGTGGCCTATAGTAAAACTTATCAAAGTTGAGGTAGATATCTGGACTATTATGAAAGAGAGGTCCCTACCTATTCCTTCCCCCTTTTCCTCCCCCTTTCTCTTCTTTCTTCCTTCTCTACCTCTTTCTTTCTTTCACTACTTGGTTTCATCCTTCTCTCTTTCCTTCATTCCCTCCCCCTTTCTTCCTTTGCCTTTCTTCCCTCCCTGTTTGCTTCCTTCTTTCACTTTTTATTTCCTTTTATTTCACCACCATCATAACAATAACAATAATGCAATGCATTGCCTCTGGGACCTGACACCTCTCCCATTCCCCCTAAAAGGGTCTCATAGGAACAATAGCATCATAATAATAATAGAAATAACAACCTTTACCCGCCACGTGTTGCTGTGGCCAATCTTCCCTCTTTCCTTCCTTCTTTCCCTCCCTCCCTCCCTCCCTCCCTCCCTCCCTCCCTCCCTTCCTTCCTTCCTTCCTTCCTTCCTTCCTTCCTTCCTTCCCATCTTTCCTTCTCCTCTTCTTTCTCTATCTCTTTCCTTCCTTCCCCCTTTTTTGTTCTCTTCTGCTGTCTCTCTTTTCTTTCCTTCCATCTTTCCTTTTCTTTCCTTTTCTTCTTCCTCTAACTTTCCTTCCTTCCCCCTTTTTCTTTACCTCCCTTTCTCTTTCTTCCTTCTTTCCTTCCTTCCTGTCTTTCCTAGATTTTGACAGGGCGGGAAGGGGCGGGGTGGGGTTTGGAGGTGGCGTGAAGTAAAAGGAGGTAAGATTGGGGGCAGGGGAGTGATGGAGCGTGGGGTTGCGTGTGTGTGTGCGGCGGCGGGGGGAGTGATGGAGCGGGGTTGCGTGTGTGTGTGCGGCGGCGGGGGGAGTGGGGTTGCGTGTGTGTGCGGCGGTGGGGGGAGTGATGGAGCGTGGGGTTGTGTGTGTGTGTGTGGCGGCGGGGGGAGTGGGGTTGCGTGTGTGTGTGCGGTGGCGGGGGGAGTGATGGAGCGTGGGGTTGCGTGTGTGTGTGCGGCAGGGGTGTGTGTGTGTGGGAAGCGGCGCGGCGGGGCTTGGAGTGGGCATGGCTTCCGCAGAGGGAACGTTGGCCGGAATGCCATGTGCGCGCGCCAGGGAACTTGCGGCTGGGCGCCAATGCGCATGCTCAGTTGTTTTGCCGTTTTGTGAGTGTGTTGTGTTGTTTTTCATTTTGAGTAGATATGGTTGTACCTTGTGGGTTGTGTTATGGGCGTGGAAATTTTGGTTAAGTTTCGTTGGGTTTTTTTTTAGTTTTGTTGTTTTGCCGTTTTGTGAGTGTGTTGTTGTGTTGTTTTTCATTTTGAGTAGATATGTTTGTACCTTGTGGGTTGTGTTATGGGCACGGGGATTTTGGTTAAGTTTCGTTGGGGGATTTTTTGAGTTTTGTTGTTTTGCCGTTTTGTGAGTGTGTTGTTGTGTTGTTTTTCATTTTGAGTAGATATGTTTGTACCTTGTGGGTTGTGTTATGAGCATGGGAATTTTGGTTAAGTTTCGTTGGGGTTTTTTTGAGTTTTGTTCTTTTGCCGTTTTGTGAGTGTGTTGCTGTGTTGTTTTTCATTTTGAGTAGATATGTTTGTACCTTGTGAGTTGTGTTATGGGCACGGGGATTTTAGTTAAGTTTCGTTGGGGGATTTTTGAGTTTTGTTGTTTTGCCGTTTTGTGAGTGTGTTGTTGTGTTGTTTTTCATTTTGAGTAGATATGTTTGTACCTTGTGGGTTGTGTTATGGCATGGGAATTTTGGTTAAGTTTCGTTGGGGGATTTTTGAGTTTTGTTGTTTTGCCGTTTTGTGAGTGTGTTGTTGTGTTGTTTTTCATTTTGAGTAGATATGTTTGTATCTTGTGGGTTGTGTTATGGGCATGGGGATTTTGGTTGTTTCGTTGGGGGATTTTTGAGTTTTGTTGTTTTGCCGTTTTGTGAGTGTGTTGTTGTGTTGTTTTTCATTTTGAGTAGATATGTTTGTACCTTGTGGGTTGTGTTATGGGCACGGGGATTTTAGTTAAGTTTCGTTGGGGGATTTTTGAGTTTTGTTGTTTTGCCGTTTTGTTTTTGAGTGTGTTGTTGTGTTGTTTTTCATTTTGAGTAGGTATGTTTGTACCTTGTGGGTTGTGTTATGGGCACGGGGATTTTGGTTAAGTTTCGTTGGGGGATTTTTGAGTTTTGTTGTTTTGCCGTTTTGTGAGTGTTGTTGTGTTGTTTTTCATTTTGAGTAGATATGTTTGTACCTTGTGGGTTGTGTTATGGGCATGGGAATTTTGGTTAAGTTTCGTTGGGGGGATTTTTGAGTTTTGTTGTTTTGCCGTTTTGTGAGTGTGTTGTTGTGTTGTTTTTCATTTTGAGTAGATATGTTTGTACCTTGTGGTTTGTGTTATGGGCATGGGAATTTTGGTTAAGTTTCGTTGGGGGGTTTTTGAGTTTTGTTTCCTCGTTGGATGCCCCTAACAAATTTATATATATAGATTAGACATAAATCAAATTAAAACAATACATCCATAAGCAAAAAATGTAGCATAATGTAAGGCAGGATGTCCCTCCCGCAAAAACAAAGTTTCGGCAGTTTAATAAACTTTTCCCATGTTTTTATGATAGAACCAGTTAGGAAAAGACATTTATAACCCGGGAACAAACATCGTTTTATATAGTGGTGTTGTTATTATTATTATTACTAGCCGTCCCCTGCCAGGCGTTGCTATGCCCCAGTCTGTGTATATGAGTTTTCTATGTGTATATGTGTGTGCATATATTTGTGTATATGCGTATGTGTGTGTGTGTGTGTGTGTGTGTATATGTGTGTTTGTGTGGTTTTGCATATGTGTTGTAATGTATATTTTTATTTTTTTGGCTTTTAAAGTCTCTTCTGCTGTGCTTTTCAGTGTTTTTATGAGTGATTTTGATCTGATATGTGTATTGTGTCCAAATTTGGTGTCAATTCATCCAGTGGTTTTTGAGTTATGTTAATCCCACAAACAAACATTACATTTCTATTTATATAGACTATCCGTCCCCTGCCACGCGTTGCTGTGGCACACATGGGGGTTCTGTGTGGGAGGTTTGGCCCAATTCTATCGTTGGTGGGGTTCAGAGTGCTCTGTGATTGTAGGTGAACTATAAATCCCAGCAACTACAACTTCCAAATGTCAAGATTCTATTTTCCCCAAACTCCACCAGTGTTCACATTTGGGCATATTGAGTATTCGTGTAGAGTTTAGTCCAGGTCCATCATTGTTTGAGTCCACAGTGATATCAGGATGTAGGTGAACTACAACTCCAAAACCAAAGGACACTGCCCACCAAACCCGTCCAGTTTTTTCTGTTGGTCATGGGAGAACTGTGTGCCAAGTTTGGTTCAATTCCATCATTGGTGGGATTCAGAATGCTCTTTGACTGTAGGTGAACTACAAATCCCAGCAACTACAACTCCCAAATGACAAAATCATTTTTTTTGAGTGAAGGACATACATTGGGTTGTTAGGTGTATTGTGTCAATTCGTCCAGTGGTTTTTGAGTTCTGTTAATTCCACAAACGAACATTACATTTTTATTTATATAGAATAATAATAATAATAATAATAATAATAATAATAATAATAATAATATGTTCTCTCCCCAGACCTTTCTCGATGCCAATGGCTCCTTGAATTGGGAGATCTACTATTGGATCGGCCAGGAAGCCTCACTGGACAAGAAGGCCTGTTCGGCCATCCATGCGGTCAACCTGCGCAATTACTTGGGGGCCGAGTCCCGCTGCAACCGGGAGGAGATGGGGGACGAGAGTGACGAGTTCAGCCAGGTGAGCAGACCCCCATTTCATATTCTTAGTATCATTTTCATGGTTTTTGAGTTAGGAATTATCTTTGGGGCCTATAAAAATATTAAAATGGTTCTATTCCTTGTGAGTTTTTTTTTTCTTGGATCAAAAATTGATAGATGGCCAAACTCCAACATCTCTGAGTCTCTTTTAAGAGAGAAAAAGTGGGAGATATATAGTAATAATAATAATAATAATAATAATTCCATAAAAGTAATAATCGTAATATAATAATAAAAGCAATAATTATAACACAATAATAAAATTAATAGTTATAATATAATAACAAAATTAAAAATTATAATACAACATTTATAAGAAGAAGAAGAGTAAGGTAAAGGTTTTCCACGTGACATTGTGTCCAACTCTGCTCATCTCAATTTCTAAGCTGAAGAGCCGATGTTGTCCATAGACATCTCCAAGGTCATGTGGCCAGCATGACGGCATGGAGTGCCATTACCTTTCCACCGTCATTGGAGTGGTATCTTTTGATCTACTCACATTTACATATTTCCAAACTGCTAGGTTGTCAGAAGCTGGGGCTAACAGTGGGAGCTCACCCTGCTCCCCGAATTTGAACCGCCAACCTTTCGGTCAGCAAGTTCAGCAGCTTAGCGGTTTAACCTGGGGCCCAATAATAATAATAATAATAAATTCATATAATAATAATAATAATTATCATAATATAATAATAGAATTAATAATTATAGCAATAACATTAAGGATTATAATACAATAATAAATACAATAATAATAAAATTAAGAATTATAATGCAATGATCAAATTAACAAGTATACTAACAATAATACAATGCTTTATCAGTTCTCTTAGAAATTTCAGAGCTTTATTTCTGTAATAAAGTAACTTTATTTTAAAAAATGGTAAATATAAATCTAACGAACAGAAACAAAACCGCATGCAATAATAACATATACACCAAATAAAATAGGAACCGTGATGGCGGATTGGGTTAAACCCATGTGCCGACTGAACTGATGACCTGAAGGTCGGCCGTTTGAATCCGCAAGATGGGGTGAGCTCCCATCTGTCAGCTCCAGCTTCTCATGTGGGGACACGAGAGAAGCCTCCTACAGGATGGTAACACATCCAGGCATCCCCTGGGCAATGTCCTTGCAGACTGCCAATTCTCTCACACCAGAAGCGACTTGACACGATTAAAAAAATTCAAATAAAATATATTAACATTATTTCCTCTTTATTTTTTATCTTTTTTATTTTATTTTTCTTTGTCGATTTCTCACGATTTTTTTCTTTTTCTCATCTCTTTCGTAGTAGCTCATTTCCTACTTTTCTATCTTCTCCACAATATTCCCCCACTTTCCCTGTAATAAAATATTATTTCAATAAAAATTAATTAACAAAATAAAATTATTTCCCAGTTATACCAACTGGAAGTATATAGCTGTATATATCATTGTGACTCCCTATGACTTAGATGAAAATAAATGAGTTTATCTCTATTGCTTACTGAAAGTATATAGTTCTATTTATCATTATGACTGCCTCCGACTTAGATGAAAATAAACGAGCTTATCCTTATGGGTGGCTTACAGGTCTTCGATCATGAGATTTCCTATATCGAAGGAGGGACGGCCAGCGGCTTCTACACTGTCGAGGATCTCCATTATGTCAGCAGGTAAGTAAGTTTCCAGTGGATTCCCCTCATTTAGCTCCAATATTTACTCCATTTCCAGCTCCAATCTAAAAACCTTGGTTTCAATGCAGGCTCTATCGGGTGTACGGCAAGAAGAACATCAAGCTGGAGCCGGTGCCGCTGAAAGGCACTTCCTTAGATCCAAGGTAAATATGGAGATGTCCACCAATAAATGTCGGAACCCCTTTGGATGTGTAGTTCCAACCAGTGTGTGGATATGACATACGAGAGAGATCTTCTTTTCCAATTCTAAGACATTACGAGCCTGTGTGGCCATCTGTCAAGAGGGCTTTGATGGTGTCTTCCTTCCTGGCAGAAGGGGGTTGGACTGGATGACGTTTGGGGTCCCTTTCAACCATAGTGGAATATGCTTCTGCTTGGGAGGGAGTCCCGTGGAGTCTCCTTCTCTCAAGGTTTCCAAGAAAAGACTAAGGGGTTGGATGGTGTCTTCCTTCCTGGCAGAAAGGGGTTGGACTGGATGACCTTTGGGATCCTTTCCAACCCTAGTGGAATATGCTTCTGCTTGGGAATCCAGTGGAGTCTCTTTCTCTGGCAGTTTCCAAGAAAAGGCTAAATGGCCATCTGTCAAAAGGGCTTTGATGGTGTCTTCCTTCCTCACAGATGTTGGACTGGATGACTTTTAGTGTCCCTTCCAACCCTAGTGGAATATGCTTCTGCTTGGGAGTCCTGTGGAGTCTCCTTCTCTGGAGGTTTCCAAGAAGAGGTTAAATAGCCCTCTGTAGAGAGGGCTTTGATGGTGTCTTCCTTTCTGGCAGAAGGGGTTTGGACTGGATGACCTTTGGGGTCCCTTCCAACCCTAGTGGAGTATGCTTGTGCTTGGGAGTCCAGTGGAGACTCCTTCTCTGGAGGTTTCCAAGAAGAGGCTAAATGGCCATCTGTCGAGAGGGTTTTGATGGGGTCTTCCTTTCTGACGGAGGTTGGACTGGGTGACCTTTGGTGTCCCTTCCAGCCCTAGTGGAATATGCTGCTGTTTGGGAGTCCAGTGGAGGCTCCTTCTCTGGAGGTTTCTAAGAAGAGGCTAAATGGCCATCTGTCAAGGAGGGTTTGATGGGGTCTTCCTGATGGAGGTTGGACTGGATGACCTTTGGTGACCCTTCCAACCCTATGGAATATGCTTGTGCTTGGGAGTCCAGTGGAGGCTCCTTCTCTGGAGGTTTCCAAGAAAAGACTAAATGGCCATCTGTTGAGAGGGCTTTGATGGTGTCTTCCTTCCTGGCGGAGGTTGGACTGGATGACCTATGGTGAACCTTCCAACCCTCATGAAATATGCTTCTGCTTGGGAGTCCCGTGGAGTCTTCTTCTCTGGAGGTTTCCAAGAAAAGACTAAATGGCCATCTGTCAAGAGGGGTTTGATGGTGTCTTTCTTCCTTGCAGAAGGGTGTTGGACTGGATGACCTTTGGTGTCCTTTCCAACACTTGTGGAATATGCTTCTGCTTGGGAATCCAGTGGAGCTTCTTTGGAGGTTTCCAAGAAGAGGCTAAATGGCCATCTTTCAAGGGGGCTTTGATGGTGTCTTCCTACCTGGCAGAAGGGTTGGACTGGATGGCCTTTGGAGCCCCTCCCAACTCTAGGATTCTATGAGACAGTATGGCCATCTGTCAGGAGGGGTTTTATGGTGTGCTCCTTTATGGCAGAAGAGGTTGTACTGGATGGCCTTTGGGGGTCCTTTCGAACTCGCTTCTCACCCACGTCTCTGGTAGGTTTGCCTTCCTCTTGGACCACGGCCTTGAGATCTATGTCTGGAGGGGAGGACAAGCTACATTGAGCGCCACCACCAAAGCCAGGTATGTACAGCCTAAACTGTAAGGAAGGCAAATCCGTTTAGGGCTGGGATTGACTGCCGTGCTTGGGGCCACCCTTGGAGACTGTTTGACCCAAAGAGCTGCGTTTCCAGGTCACAATGCCATCCCTCTCAAGCCTTATATAGCTTCTTAAAGGGCCACATCTCCCTACATGAGCTCTTTGCATCTTTTAAACTGGGAACAGATTTTCTTTTGTTACATAGTGTGATTGATTAACAGTCGGGTAACTCAGTGGGGTGGACTGGGTTGATATGGGTCTACCTTCGGTGTTTGATTATGGTTCCCCTTGTCAATCATTCCACCGTTTTCCTCTCTTTTCAGGCTCTTTGCGGAGAAGATCAACAAGAACGAGCGGAAGGGCAAAGCAGAGATTGTGCTCCTGACCCAGACGCAGGAGACCCCCGAGTTTTGGGAGGTCCTTGGGGGGCCGCCGGAGGAGATCAAAGCCAATGTCCCGGAGGACTTCCGGGCCCCCAGGCCCAAGCTCTACAAGGTCCAGAAAGGGACGGGAGCTGTTCGCAGCTCAAGGGGGGCCAGTTGGAAGGGACCCCAAGAGCCATTTAGTCCAACCCGCTTCTCCCTTCATGCAAGAAAAGCACAATCAAAGCCCTCCCAACAGATGGCCCCATCCAGCTTTTGCTTAAAAGCCTCCAAACTCTCAGTTAAGCAGCACCTGGACAATGTACTCCTCTGGAGGTTGCTAAACAGATTGCCATCTGTCAGGAAGGCTTTGATGGTGTCTTCCTTTGTGGCAGACCATCTGTCAGGAGTGCTTTGATAGTGTTGAGAGCTTTGATGGTGTTTTCCTTTATGGCAGGCCACCTGTCAAGAGGGTTTTGATGGTACCTTCCTTTATGGCAGGCCATCTGTCAGGAAGGCTTTGATTGTGTTTTCCTTTATGGCAGGCCACCTGTCAAGAAGGTTTTGATGGTGCCTTCCTTTATGGCAGGCCATCTGTCAGGAAGGCTTTGATGGTGTGTTCCTTTATAGCAGGCCACCTGTCAGGAGGGCTTTGAGGTGTCTTCCTTTACGGCAGGCCATCTGTCAGGAAGGGTTTGATGGTGTGTTCCTTTAGGGCAGGCCACCTGTCAGGAGGGCTTTGTTGGTGTTTTCCTTTATGGCAGGTCACCTGTCAGGAGGGCTTTGATGGTGTCTGCCTTTACAGCAAGCCATCTGTCAGGAGGGGTTTGATTATGTCTTCCTTTATGACAGGCCATCTGTCAGGAGGGCTTTGATTATGTGTTTCTTTATGGCAGGCCATCTGTCAGGAGGGCTTTGATTGTGTCTGCCTTTACAGCAAGCCATCTGTCAGGAGGGCTTTGATGGTGTCTGCCTTTACAGCAAGCCATCTGTCAGGAGGGCTTTGATTATGTGTTTCTTTATGGCAGGCCATCTGTCAGGAGGGCTTTGATGGTGTCTTCCTTTATGACAGGCCACCTGTCAGGAGGGCTTTGTTGGTGTCATCCTTTATGGCAGAAAAGGGTCGGGCTGGATGACACTTGGGTTTTCTTCCAGTTCTTAGAGTCTATGAGGCTGTGTGGCTATCTGTCGGGAGAGCTTTGATGAAGTTCTCCTTTATGGCAGCAGGGGGTTGGACTGGATGGCCTTTGGGGTACCTTCCAATCCTAGTGGAATATGCTTCTGCTTGGGAGTCCAGTGGAGTCTCCTTCTCTGGAGGTTTTCAAGAAGAGGCTATATGGCCCTCTATCGAGAGGGCTTTGGTGGTGTCTTCCTGCCTAGCGGAATGGTTTGGACCAGATGGCCCTTAGGGTCCCAACACTGGGATTCTATGAGGCTGAATGGCCAAATGACCGGGGGGGGGGGGGGGGGGTGGGGGGGGGGGGGGGGGGGGGGGGCTTTGTTGGTGCCTTCCTTAATGGCAGAAGGGGGTTGGACTGGATGTCCTTTGGGGGTCCCTTCTGCCTCTAAGGGGTCTTCTTCTCTTCCTGGGCAGGTTGGCTTGGGGTTGGGCTACCTAGAATTGCCCCAGATCAACTACAAACTCTCCGTCGAACACAAAAAGAGGCCGAAGGTGGACCTGTTGCCAGAGATGAGGCTGGTAAGGCAAGAGGGAGGGAGGGTTTCATTGCTTATGTGTTTACAAAAAAGCTAGAGCTGAATTATTATTGTTATTGTTATTATTTATCGTTATTGTTACAGTGTAGTGCCAGATTATTATTATTATTATTATTCTCATTATTATTATTATTTATTGTCATTATTATTATTATTATTTATTGTCATTCCCTTTTCCCCGCAGCTCCAGAGCCTCTTGGACACCAAGTCGGTCTACATCCTGGACTGCTGGTCGGACGTCTTCATCTGGATTGGGCGCAAGTCTCCCCGCCTGGTGCGTGCGGCTGCGCTGAAGCTGGGCCAGGAGCTCTGCAGCATGCTCCACCGCCCCAAACACGCCATGGTCCTCCGCAACCTGGAGGGTACCGAGTGCCAGGTGAGGCATCGCAGGCCACCAAGGAATAGTAAAATATTTATTTATTTACAGTATTTATATTCCGCTCTTCTCACCCCACAGGGGTCTCAGGGCGGATTACAGTGCACATGTACACGGCAAGCATTAAATGCCATAGACCAGGAGACCAGGGGTCCTCAAACTAAGGCCTGGGGGCCGGATGCGGCCCTCCAAGGTCATTTACCCGGCCCTCGCTCAGGGTCAACCTAAGTCTGAAACTACTTGAAAGCACACAACAACAACAACAACCTTATCTCATCAGCCAAAAGTAGGCCCTCTGTCGTGACCCAAGGAACACAGATTGTCTTAAACAGCAATTGAGATGCAAAATAATAGTCTTTTAATGAATAACAAACTTAATGAGGCACTTTAACAGCAGTGCAAACAGTTCAAAAGGTGTTTTCAGGCAATAACGTAAACAGTAGATAATCCGGATATCTAGCAGGCTTGAATAGCAGCCAAAAGTAAACAGGAGATACAAGAGCTTGTAGCAAAATGCAAAGCAAAATAGTCTCTAAGAAATACAAAGTTCAAAGCAAGGTCCGATAGGCAAATGCGAAGTCCAGTCAATTCCAAGGTCAGGAAGCCAGGCGTAACACTCACGAACGAAGATTCCAAGGTCCGAAGAAGCACGGCAGGAAAACAGGATACTGGGAATCCAAGCAAGGTTAGGCAGAGTAACAACACGTAAACAACACTTTGTCGTCTGCAAAGAAACAGTTCCCAATGTGCTCATTTTATTCACTATCAGAAGATTGAGATTCATTACTCCCATTTGATTCTCCTTTCGCAACTGAAGCATCTAAGCCACGCCAAGTCTTCCACCTTTGTTCTAATGCCTGATCCTGCCAAGAAGATCCCTCATTCCAGTTATCCTGAAAACCCTCAAAATCATCACTGGAGGTTGCTTGAGTGCAAATGTCTCTAATGTTCTGAACCAGAGTCCAGTCTAAAGCCTCCTCCATCTCATCCTCACTAGCACTGGAGTTATCTGCTGTGTCTTTAAGCCTCTTAGACATAGTGTCACTATCACTGCCAGACTCACTGGCCACTCTCTTTACTCCCCTGTAATCTGCTTCCATAGCTTCCTCTGGGCTGAACCCTGCAAAGTCTTCCAAATCACTGGAAGCCAGAAAGATGTCACAAATACGTTTCAGCTGACGCTGATTCTCCTCTGCTTCTGCATCACTTCTTCTCCTCCTACTACTAGTAGTAGGTATGGTGCCAGAATGCTGAGTCTCAACACCCACAGTTCCCATTGAAATACTAATAAGTTTATATTTGTTAAAATTGTTCTTCATTTTAATTATTGTATTGTTTTTAAGTGTATTTTGCACTACAGATATGTGCAGTGTGCATAGGAATTCATTCATGTTTTTTTCAAATTATAATCCAGCCCTCCCAACAGTTTGAGGGACTTTGACCTGGCCCTCTGTTTAAAAAGTTTGAGGACCCCTGCCATAGACATACAACATGTATAGACAGACACAGAGGCAATTTAACATTCCAGCTTTTACAGCTTCATGAGGGTATGCTCCATTCTGGCCACAGGGGGAGCTGTGGCGTCACTGTCCACTTGTGACACAGAGTCTTTTGATGGAGTACTTCCTCATTCTTGCTCACGCTGCTGGAAGATTTTTCTATGGCATCGTAAATTAGTTAAATTAGCACCCCTACTTAAAGTAGTACCTAAATTTCTTACTTGACAGATGCAACTATCTTTCAGGCTGCATAGGTCGACAGCAAGCTAGACTTAACGATCGGGAGCTCTCTCCAACCCGGGGGCTGGCTTCAAACTCATGACCTCTCGGTCAGTAGTGATTTAATGCAGCAAACTACTAACTAGCTGCACCAGAGCTAGTAAATGCTGAAGGCTGTATTTCAGAGGAAGGCTTTGGCAAAACTACCGCTGAGGATCACCCTCAGTCTGAAATGCATGGGGTCCCCATGAGTCCTCCTCTCTTTCCAGGTCTTCAAGTCCAAATTCAAGAACTGGGACGATGTCTTGAAGGTAGATTACACCCGCAACGCGGAGTCGGTCCAGCAGGTCGAAGGTCTCTCTGGGAAAGTCCAGAAGGACGCCGAGAAGAAGGACCAGATGAAGGCGGACCTGACGGCCCTCTTCTTGCCCCGACAGCCCCCCATGCCGCTGGCCGAGGTAAGACACCCCCATTGGAATCCCCCCCTTGAGGCTTCAAAACAGTTTGGGGTCCAAAAAGCAGCTTGTGCCAATTAGTATGCAGATAGAGCAGGCATGGGCCAACTTCGGCCCTCCGGGTGTTTTGGACTTCAACTCCCACAATTCCTAACAGCCGGTAGGCTGTTAGGAATTGTGGGAGTTGAAGTCCAAAACACCCGGAGGACCGAAGTTGGCCATTCCTGGGAATAGAGACCAATGCATCTCTGCATTTTGAGAAGGACTCGAATGCGTGCCGTTCTTAGGCTCCAGAAGTTTGCACCTTTTCAACCAGATGTCGTTCCAGAGCCATACGTTAGTCCGGGACCCCACTTTTGTGGTGCTTGAAATCACTTCTCTTTTGAAAATGATTTGGAACCTTTTGTTTCTTGTTTTTTGCATGAATAATGCAAGTAAAGCCCCAGAAACATGCAATGTCTTGCTTACCGATGTTCTCATCTCAATCTTCTTCTCCTCCACCTCCTTCTCTTTCTCCTCTTCTTCTTCTTCATCTCCATCTCTATCATTTGTCATCTCCTCCCCCTTCTTCCATCTCATTATCTCCATCTTCTCCTCCTTCCCAATCTCCATTCTCATTTCCATCATCTCCTTCTCCTCCTTGTTCTTTCTCCTCATCTTTCTCTGTCATCTTCTCCTCCTTCTCCTCTCCATCATCTCCACCTTCATCATCATCTCCATCATCTCCCCCTCCTTCTTTCTCCTCCTCCTCTACTTTTTCTCCTTTCCTTCTTCCCCTTCTTCTTCTCTATTATCATCTTGTCATCTCCTCTTCTTCCTTCTCCCCCCTTCTCCATCTTCTCTTACTTCCCCATCTCCATCCTCATTTCCATCATCTCCTCCTCCTCCTCATTCTCTTTCTCCTCTTTCTCTGTCATGTTCTCCTCCTCCTCCTCCTCCTCTCCTTTATCTCCACCTTCATCATCATCTCCATTCCCTCCTGCTCCTTCTTTCCTCCTCCTCCTCCTCCTCCTCTATTTTTTCTCCACATCATTTCTTCTTCTTCCCCTTCATCTTTATCATCTCTGTCGTCTTCTCCCCCTTCTTCCTCCTCTTCCTCTTCATCTCCGTCTCCTCCCCATTCCCCATCTCCATCCTAATTTCCGTCATCTCCTTCTCTTTCTCCTCTTTCTCTTTCATCTCCTCCTCTCCTTTATCTCCATATTCATCATCTCTATCATCTCCTGCTCCTTCCTTCTCCTCCTCTACTTTTTTCTCCTCCTCCTCCCCATTCATTCTTCCTGTTCTTCTTCTCTATCATCATCTCTATCATCTCCTCCCCCTTCTTTCTCCTCCTCTTCTTCATCTCCACCTCCTCTTCCTTCCCCATCCTCATTTCTGACATCTCCTTCTCCTCATCTTTCTCATCTCCTCCTCCTTCTCCTCCTCTCCTTTATCTCCACCTTCATCATCATCTCCATCATCTCCTTCTCCTTGTTTCTCCTCTTGCTCTACCTTTTCTCCTCCTCCTCATTCCTTCTTTCCCCCTCCTTATTCTCTATCATCTTCTCTGTCATCTACTCCCCCTTCTCCCTCCTCCTCATCTCAATCTCCTCCTCCTTCCCCATCTCCATCCTCATTTCTGTCATCTCCTCCTTCTCCTCATCCTCTTTTTCCTTCTCCTCTTTCTCTTCCTCTCCTTTATCTCCATCTTCATCATAATCTCTATCATCTCCTACTTCTTCTTTCTCCTCCTTTTTCTCCATCTCCATCATTTCCACCTTTTTCTCCTTCTCCTAATTTCTTCTTCTTTCCCTTCTTCTCTGTCATCATTTCTGTCATCTCCTCTTTCTTCCTCTTCCTCCTTTTCCTCCTACTCTTCTTCTTCTCCATCTCCATCCTCATCTTCACCATCTCCTCCATCGTTTTCTCCTCCTCCTCGTTGTTCTCTTCTTCTTCACTTCTCCTTCTGGGTCTCTGTCTGCTCCTCCATCTTGATGTCCATCATCATCTCCTCCTTTTCCTCCTCCTTCTATGTATTTATTTCTTGACACAATGAAAGGTGAAGATGTCTTCAAGTACAGTGGTTCACAACCTGTGGGTCCACAGATGTTTTGGCCTACAACTCCCAGAAATCTCAGCCAGTTTACCAGGATTTCTGGGAGTTGAAGGCCAAAACATCTGGGGACCCACAGGTTGTGAACCACTGTTCTAGTATATCTTCAATGGTTCCACTCTCTGGAGAACTTTACAAAGGCGACATTCTTCTTCTTAGGAAGAACCTCTCAACTGTGAGGGCTTTGGGAACAAGATCCCCTTGGGTTGTGTTGTCCTTCTTTGGGAGTCCTTTCATCGGCAACTGAGGCAGTGATGGTGGCACCAGGGATGGCGTTCCTTCTCCCTCCACGTCGTGCCTCTTCCTTATGACGCATTTCCCCTCTACGTTTGCAGGCGGAGCAGCTCATGGAAGAGTGGAACGAAGACCTGGACGGCATGGAGGGCTTCGTCCTGGAGAACAAGAAGTTTGCTCGCTTGCCGGAGGAGGAGTTTGGGCACTTCTACACCCAGGACTGCTACGTCTTTCTCTGCCGGTGAGACCCGCATTCATATCCCACTTCCCTCCATTCCTAGCATCATATGAAGTGAGATGGTTTTCAATTGCCGGCAGATAGAGACCAAAAAGGGAGCTGTCTTATGACGTGGAAAACAAGTTAAACATGAGACAACAATGTGATGCAGCAGCAAAAAAAAAGCCAATGGGATTTTGGCCTGCATCAATAGGAGCCTAGTGTCTAGATCCAGGGAAGTCATGCTACCCATGCTCTATTCTGCCTTGGTTAGACCACACCTGGAATATTGTGTCCAATTCTGGGCACCACAATTCAAGAGAGATATAGACAAGCTGGAAAGTGTCCAGAGAAGGGCAGCTTAAAGAGCTGGGCATGTTTAGCCTGCAGAAGAGAAGGCGGAGAGGAGACATGCTGAGGGCCATGGATCAAGATGTGGGGAAGCCATAGGGAGGAAGGAGCAGGCTTGTTTTCCGCTGCCCTGGAGACTAGGACTCAATGGAGCAATGGCTTCAAACAACAGGAAAGGAGATTCCACCTGAACATGAGGAAGAACTTCCTAACTGGGAGAGCTGTTCATCAGTGGAACTCTCTGCCCTGGAGTGTGGTGGAGTCTCCTTCTTTGGAGGCTTTTAAACAGAGCCTAGATGGCCATCTGTCTGGGGTGCTTTGAATGCAATTTTCTCCTGCTTGGCAGAATGGGGTTGGACTGGGTGGCCCACGAGGTCTCTTCCAACTCTAGGATTCTATGATTCTATGATGGGATGGCCATCTGTCGGGAAGGCCTTGATGGTGAATACCTGAATGGCAGAAGTGGGTTGCACTGGGTGGCCCTTGGGGTCCCTTCCAATTCTGTGATTGTATATCTATTGTATAACTGTCAATAATATCTGTCGATCTTATATCTATAATGGGATGGCCATCTGTCGGGAAGGCCTTGGTGGTGAATTCCTGAATGGCAGAAGGGGGTTACACTGGGTGGCCCTTGGGGTCCCTTCCAATTCTGTGATTGTATATCTATTATATAACTATCAATAATATCTGCCGATCTTATCATATCTATAATAGGATGGCCATCTGTTGGGAAGGCCTTGGTGGTGAATTCCTGAATGGCAGAAGGGGGTTGGACTGGGTGGCCCTTGGGGTCTCTTCCTATTCTGTGATTGCATATCTATCGTATAACTTTCAATAATATCTGTCGATCTATCTTATCATATCTATAATGGGATGGCCATCTGTCGGGAAGGCCTTGGTGGTGAATTCCTGAATGGCAGAAGGGGGTTGCACTGGGTGGCCCTTGGGGTCCCTTCCAATTCTGTGATATGTCTATATATAAATTAATATAATATAATATACATAATATACACGTACATAAATATAAATAAAGTTTTTATTATTATATGTAACTCTCATATCTTCCAATGTGTCTATCATATCTATGATGGGATGGCCATCAGTTGGGAAGGCTTTGATTGTGCCTTCCTGAATCAGAGTTGGACTGGATGGCTGTTGGGGTCTCTTTTCCAGCTCTGTTCTGTTCTTTAGCTCTGGTGCCTTTGAGATATTTAGGTGGCGATGTAGAGTCATGCAATGCTTCCAAGAGCCTGGAGATTTGCTCCTTTCACCCTTTCCGAGGTCTTTTGATATCTGCAGAACTTGCTTATGGTGAAAATCAATGTGAAACATAGAGATAGTAATGTGTTCTCCCCCCCCCCCCCCCCCCCCCCCGTTTTCTAACAGGTACTGGGTGCCAGTTGAATGTGAGGAGGACGAGGAGGAGAAGAAGAAGAAGAGGAAGAAGGGAGGGGACGGGGCTGGCGGAGGAGAGGAGGAAGAGGAGGAGGACGAGGACGAAGAGGAGAAGCAGCCGGAGGAGGACTTCCAGTGCGTGGTGTATTTCTGGCAAGGAAGGGAGGCCTCCAACATGGGGTGGCTGACCTTCACCTTCAGCCTCCAGAAGAAGTTCGAGAACCTTTTCCCCGGGAAACTGGAGGTGAGTGGCCCGATACGTAGAATTCACTGGGTTTTTGAGGCTGAGAGAGTGTGACTTGCCCAAGCTGGGCTTCCATGGCTGGCTGAGGTTTTGGTGCTCTGATTTCAGTCTTCTCTTCCTCCTCCATTTTTCTCCTCCTCATTTCTTCTTCTTCCCCTTCTTCTTCTCTATCATCATTTCCTTCTCCTCTTCATCTCCGTCTCCTCCTCCTTTCCCATCTCCATTCTCATTTCCATCATCTCCTTCTCCTCCTCACTCTCTCCTTCTCCTCTTTCTCTGTCATTTTCTCCTTCTCCTTGTCCTCTCCATCATCTCCACCTTCATCATCATCTCCATCATCTCCCCCTCCTTCATCTCCATCATCTCCCTCGCATCTTCCCCTATGAACCAGTGCATCACATCCTCCCTTATGAACCATTGCTCGCTCTCCCCACAACGTCTCAAGCACAGTTGGTGGGGACAAGCAAGGAAGAGGGCCTTCTCGGTGGTGGCCCCCCGGCCTGATCTCCCCAGGGAGATCAGACAGGCTCCTACTTTGTCCTCTTTCCGGAGTCAACAAAAAACCTGGATGTTCCAGTTTGCTTTTGATTAAGCAGCCCATCAGTAATTTTCCTGTCCCTACTTAAATTTAGCACTTTACACCGGCCTTCTTATGGTCTACCTCAACATATTTTGATGACAATATTTCCAGCCCTACCTATTATTGCACTTTCCTTGCGCTCCTGTCGGAATGTATTGCACTCATTGAGTGCGTGTCTCGGCTATGTTCTTTTCTCAGCCATATATTGTTTTTATGCTGTTTACAATTGTTGTTTTGAATTTTATCTGGTGTTTTTTAATTGGTTAATTGTTTTATTTGTGTGTTTTACTTGTAATTTTGGGCTTGTCACTTGTAAGCTGCTCCGAGTCCCTGAGGGGAGATGGTTGGTAGGGTATAAAAATAAATTTATTATTATTATTATTATTATTATTATTATTATTTAGGACTGTGTGATGTGTCGGTGAATAATGTGTGCAGATCCGAACAGGGTGGCCTTTTGCAGCTGACAGATGGTGATTTTGTCAGCGCCGATTGTGTTTAAGTGCAGGCCAAGGTCTTTAGGCACTGCACCCAGTGTGCCAATCACCACTGGGACAACCTTGACTGGCTTGTGCCAGTCTTTGCAGTTCGATCTTTAAATCCTCATATTGTGTAAGCTTTTCTAGTTGCTTCTCGTCAATCCTGCTGTCTCTTGGGATTGCAATATCGACAATCTAGACTCTGTTTTTTTCAATGTTCGTGAGCTATTGTGCTCCAAAACTCTGCCGGTCTGAATTTGGAAGTCCAAGAGTACTTTGATGTGTTCATTGTATTATTATTATTATTATTATTATTATTATCGTCGTCGTCGTCGTCGTCAAAGCCACCTTCCATGGGCCACTCGGGCTTTAGATGGTTTTAACGATTTGATTTCCATGTTTATATGTTGCAGGTTGTATGTTGTCAATTACATTTGTTTTTCATGTTATGAGCTGTTTTGTGTCTCAATTTGAGAGAGAAAAGTGGGTCAACATAATAATAATAATAATAATAATAATAATAATAATAATAGTTATTATTATTAAGTCCAAATAATATTATATATAATATTATATATTATTATTATTATTATTATTATTATTATTATTATTATTATTAAGTCCAAACTTTGCTATAATGATATCCAAGGCCCTGAACTTTGTTCCTAACACTAATCCAGCACCTGAAATATAAGAACGGCCAATTGGGGACTTTATCCTCCAAAATAGGAAAACAACTTCCTGCAAAGGGTCAAACTCAGAATCAAGGGCTTGCATTATTTGGTTTAGAGGCCTTAAAATATATCCTATTGACTCAGATCTAACGCTCATGTGTTTGGGCTGAAATTACCTCGCCAAAATTTGGGTACACATTACATCTGCTTTGAATGCGATGGTGTATTTCTGGCCCACGAATCTCTTCAAACTCTATTATTCTATCTGCATCGAATGGTGATCTTCGTGTGAAGCCAAACCTGTGCTCAGTGCTAGAACACGCATGACATTTGGCAGCAAATTCTTTTTTCTAGATTTAGGGTTTTGCACATGGAGGTGCACCTTAGATTGGATGGCGCATGACACTGGAATCAATGCAGTGTCCTTCGAACGCGTTCTGACTTCTCGTCCTTTTGTCCCCACGTGCAGGTGGTGCGCATGACCCAGCAGCAGGAGAACCCTAAGTTCCTCTCCCACTTCAAGCGCAAGTTCATCATCCACAAAGGCAAGCGCAAGGCCAAGGAGGACAGCCTCCAGCCCAGCCTCTACCACATCCGCACCAACGGCAGCGCCCTCTGCACCCGGTACGTGCCTCTGCGCGCGCGGGGCCTCCTTAGGGAGGGAACCCCAGAGGTCATCTAGTCCCACGATGGTGATAGCCTCAGCCAAACGATCCTTTTTTGGGAGGCTATCAGCCCTCTCTTTAAAGCCCTCCATAGAGTAATGCATCCCTAAAACGAATACAGTAGAGTCTCGCTTATCCAACCTTGGCTCATCCAACGTTCTGTATTATCCAACACAGTCTACCTCCCGCCTGGATCCACAGCTGTTCCAATACATTGCGATGTTTTGGTGCTAAATTCGTGAATACAGTCATTACTACATAATGTTGCCATGTATTGAACTGCTTTTTCTGTTGATTTGTTGTAAAACATGAAGTTTTGGTGCTTAATTTGTAAAATCATAATATAATTTGATGTTTAATAGGCTTTTCCTACTAATTATCCAACATTTTCGCATATCTAGTACTCTGCCGGCCCGTTTATGTTGCATAAGCAAGATTCTACTGTATTTGAACTTAGTATTTGGGGTTAATTCAGAGTTCGATTGGATTCTAGGAATTTCCTAGGTCCTCCAGGAGATTCTATGACATGCATAATTATTATAGTAAACTACAGAGTACCAAGGGCTTTGTTTTGAGCATTTTATGGGAGTTTGTTGTCTAGCCATTGCAGCTTGAACTGTATCTGCCAAAGGAGACTCAACCCAGCCAATATGAAGACTGTTATTAACTATTATTATTAATAATAATTAATAATTTTTGATATTAGCTGGTTTGTTATTATTAATATATTTTGATAATATTATTTGCTATTAGCCAAAGGAGACTCATATCAAAATTTGTTATTAATTATTATTATTATTAATAATTAATGACAGTCTTCAACATTGGCTGATATTATTATAATATTAGTATAATTTTAATATTCAAATTATTATTAGAAGTTTATTATTTATCGTGTCAGGAGCGAACCAAACAATTGTATGTATTATTAGTACTAGTTTATTTTTTATTTATCATGTCAGGAGCGAACCAAACAGTTGTATTGTGTTTTTAAAAAACAAACACAAAGTTTGCAAACTTAGCATTCTATTAAATGTCCTTTGACCAGTATCTGGCCACTTGGAGTGCCTCTGGTGTTGCCACAAGGAGGTCCTCCATTGTGCATGTGGCAGGGCTCAGGTTGCATTGCAGCAGGTGTGGTTTGCTCTTCTCCACACTCGCATGTCGTGGATTCCACTTTGTAGCCCCATTTCTGAAGGTTGGCTCTGCATCTCGTGGTGCCAGAGCACAGTCTGTACAGCACCTTCCAAGTTGCCCGGTTTTCTGTGTGCCCAGGAGGGAGTCTCTCATTTGGTATCAGCCATTGATTGAGGTTCTGGGTTTGAACCTGCCACTTTTGGACTCTTGCTTGCTGAGGTGTTCCAGCGAGTGTCTCTGTAGATCCTAGAAAACTATTTCTTGATTTAAGTCGTTGGCGTGTAGGCTGATATCCAAACGGGGTGGGCCGGAGATGTCACTGCCTTGGTCTTTTCACTATTGGCTGCTACTTCCTGGTGGATGTCAGGTGGTGCAATACCAGCTAAGCAGTGCAATTTCTCCAGTGGTGTAAGGCGCAGACATCCTGTGATAATGCGGCATGTCTCATTAAGAGCCACATCCACTGTTTTAGTGCGGTGAGATGTGTTCCACACTGGGCATGCATACTCAGCAGCAGAGTAGCATAGCGCAAGGGCAGATGTCTTCACTGTGTCTGGTTGTGATCCCCAGGTTGTGCCAGACAGCTTTCGTATGATATTATTAGTAGTATAAATACTACTACTACTAATTGCCAAAGAAAACGCAAACATCAAAAACCACAACGATGTGTGAACTAAAGCCTCTTAAGACATATAAACATTACCATAAAATTAAACATAGAAATGTTTTCAAAATACATAGTTCATACCTATGAAATAATGAAACAAATCTTATTGAACTACCCAAAACGTCTGTTGGAAGTTAGCACACAATTTTAGTAAATAATCATGTTTTCCATTCAGCGAGAAAATCAATAAGTGCATTTTTGTTTTTTTAGCATTTTAATGGATTTTAATGGATTTTAATTGATTAATTTTCAGCTGCATCCAGATCAGTACGGACGCTGGACTTCTCAACTCAGAATTTTGTTTCATCTTGAAGGTAAAAAGCAAATCCTAAATGGATTTCCCTTGCCAGGTCACTCTTCTCGTTTTGTTCTTCTATTGAAATACATTATTAATACAAATGTCAGTCATAGAAGGAAAATGTTTGCCTTGGACTTGGAATATTTTTTCCAGGGCAAAGTAGTATTAATTTTCCTTCATCTCCTGATGACTCTGGCCCTGCTTTTTGTCCTGTTTGTTGCTCCAGGTCCCCTTTGAGAGTACCGACAACCAAGGCATTGTTTACACTTGGGTCGGACGGGCGGCCGACCCGGACGAGGCCAAACTGGCTGAAGACATCATGAACCACATGTTTGACGACTCTTACAGCAAACAGGTGAGACGGGAAAATGGCAGGAAAAAGTGTTTTTATCATAGCTTGTATGTAGTATACAAAACCTATTAGTAATTGTGACCATGGACGAAATCTCATTCAATGGAGATGGGAGAATTCCATATTTCTTTGCATAATAGTCACACTTTTCCCTCCTTTTTTAAATAAAAAGGGGGGGGGGGGTGCGACTATTGCGAGAGGAAAATATTGTCTTTTTTTTTAATTGCTCCCTTCCTTTGTTCTCCAAAGGCATTAAGGCGGTTTAAGAACTATAAAATTGGAGGTCTGCTCTTCTCTCCTCCCATCTTTCTCCAAAAGCATTAAGGTGGTTGAAGAACTATAAAATGGAAGTCTCTGGAGCTCCACTCTTCTTTCCTCCCTTCTTTCTCCAAAGGCATAAAGGCGGTTTAAGAATTTTAAAATGGAAGTCTGTGGAGCTCCACTCTTCTCTCCTCCTTTCTTTCTCCAAAGGCATTAAACCAGTTTCACAAATATAAAATGGAGGTCTCTGGATCTCCATTCTTCTCTCCTCCGTCCTTTCTCCAAAGGCATTAAGGCGGCTTAAGAACTATAAAATGGAAATCTGTGGAGCTCCACTCTTCTTTCCTCCTTTCTTTCTCCAAAGGCATTAAGGAAGTTTAAGAATTTTAAAATGGAAATCTGTGGAGCTCCACTCTTCTTTCCTCCTTTCTTTCTCCAAAGGCATTAAGGCGGTTTAACAACTATAAAATGGAGGTCTCTGGAGCTCCACTCTTCTTTCTTCCCTTCTTTCCCTGAAGGCATCAGGGCAGATTACAAAACCTGAAATTGAGTTCTTTGAGGAAAGAGGGAAATCTGAGTCTGGGAGTCCTTAATTTCAGGTTTTTTAAAATGGCCTTAAGGCTTTGGAGGAAGGAGAGAGGAGAGAAGAGTGGAGCTTCGGAGGACTCTGTTTCGTATTACTTAAAACTGCCTTGTCTACAGAGAAAGAAGGGAGAATTGGATGCAACTATTATGCAAGGAAAACAAATACCATTTTGGGCCTCCAAAAAATATTTGCCTGGTCTAGATTACGGCAAAGCACTGTACATAGGGCTGCCCTTGGATGCAGTTAGGAAACTGCTCCAAAGACTGGATGGAAGAGTTACGTTATGCAGTTCCTTTGCTGCAACCAGACTGTTTCTGGGTACAACTCAAAACCATATTGCGACTTTATTGTTGTGTGTTGTTGAGTCATTTCCAACTCACAGCATTTCCTTGGCAACGTTTGTTCAGAGGAAGCTTTCCTCTGAGGCTGAGTTTGGCTTCCCAGAAAAAAAGCAATAATATGATGTACTTTGAAAGTAGTTGTTGTACTCCAGGAACTTTGGTTTTGTGGCTGCCACAAACTATGTTGAATTGGTTGAAACTCTTATGAGATACTAGCTGTACTCGCCATGCATTGCTGTGGCCAACCTTCCCTCCATCTTTCTCTTCTTTCTCTCGTTCCTTCCCTCCCTCTTTCCTTCCTTCCTTTCCTTTTTTCTTTCTCTCTCTCTCCTTCCTTCTTTCTCTTCTTCTTCCCTTCCTTCCCCCCTTTTCTTTCCCTTCCTCTTTCTCCCCGTTCTTCCTTCTCTACCTATTCTTGGACTGCAGCTCCCAGCAGTCCTCCTGATCGATCTATCTACTTACCTATCGATCTCCATCTAATCTATCTATCTGGAGGATTGCTGGGAGTTGCAGTCCAGAAATAGGAAATTGGAAATATGCAAGGATTTGGGATGCTCTCAAAGAAATCCAAGGAGGAGAAAGCTTGCATCTTGGAAGCAGTGCATTTGGATCATCCTCCTTTCCTAAAGGGCCTGGCCTAGGGGATGCTGGGAGTTGAAGTCCAGAAGAGAGTGTGGATTTGCTATTTTGATTTTTTTTTTTACCTGGGGGAATTGTTTTTGCGCCTGCGCTGTAGCATCTTTTCCCTTTTTTGGCCTTTTGAGTCCCTTCTGTTGTGTTTTTTAGTGTTTTTATGAGTGATGGTCACTTGTTGGCCTGATAGGTGTATTGTGTCCAAATTTGGTGTCAATTCATCCAGTTGTTTTTGAGTTATGTTAATCCCACAAACTTTGGGAAATAGTTGCATAAAGAGGTATTGTAAACCTCTTATGCAAGCAAGCAAAAAGACTTCACAATCTGTGAGGATGCCTGCCATAGATGTGGGCAAAATGTCAGGAGAGAATGATTCTGGAACATGGCTAAACAGCCTGGAAAACTCACCAAGCAAAACTTATTTATTGGCATAATATTCTAGTATAATGCTGACTTTGAGAATCCCACCTGTTCAACCCTTCCTTCTCTGTGTGTTTCCAGGTGATAAACGAAGGAGAGGAGCCCGAGAACTTCTTCTGGGTCGGGATCGGGGCCCAGAAACCCTATGACGGAGACGCCGAATACATGAAGTACTCACGCCTCTTCAGGTCGGGACTGATCCTATTCCTTTCCTCCCTATCAAGTTTTTAGAATATACTGTTCTAATTGTTTTGTGTTTTGGTTTGCTGTTGACCACCTTGAGTCCACTATATTGGGACACACATATTATTATTAATATTAATATTAATATTAATATTAATAATAATATTAATATTAATAATAATAATAAATAATAATAGGGTTAGCAACTTGTTTGATAAAGGAAAGGCTCAGTTCATAAGAGAATTATCTGCCTGTGCTCCCAGGCCATAAGTATCATCATCATCATTTAATTACTTATTAATCGCCCTCCATCCAAGATGCTCTAGGCATCCTTTACAAGCTAAAATTGTAAAGGATAAAAAATACATACACACAGATATTGATAAAATTAACAAAGATCAAAAGCTCTAGTAAAAAGCCAGGTCTTGAGTGCTAGGGTAAAAGGCCCTAAGTCACGCATGGCTCTCATCTAGGGCGGCAAGGACTCCTTTGAAAACTTGGCCATCTGCAAAAACACTGCACAGGGGACACCCAGGTGTGTTTCCATCCTGTGGGAGGCTTCTCTCATGTCCCTGAATGAGAAGATGGAGCTGACAGATGGGAGCTTAGATTCGGTTTGGTTATTTACATTGGATAGACCACATTAGCTCTAGTTTCTGATACAGAACATATGCCATCCAGTTGTCCCCATCTACTCACTCACCAAAAAAAACAACAACCATATTTAATAAACCTCAACACTATTAAGAGGGTTTTGTGAGACCAGTCACTCTTGTTGGAATGATGTAGTAACGCTGATGCCGTGGACCAGATTTTGGTTTTTGCAGACCACTACAGCTTGGGAACCACTGATATAGGGATCGAAATACATTGGAGGAGACAAGGTCTTCTGGGTGGTGGCTTTAGACTTTGAACCTCATATACTGGGTGGATGAGACTGGTGGGAGTTGTAGTCCACCCAGTCACAGTGATTAACAAGACTTTACCGTCTTTACGTAAATATGGGACCTTGCTTGCCCAGGTGCTCCAATGAGAAGGGCTACTTCGCCGTGTCGGAGAAGTGTTCGGACTTCTGCCAGGACGATCTTGCGGACGACGACATCATGCTCCTAGACAACGGACGGGAGGTGAGTGCCTTCGGGGTCCAGGGACGAGGAAGCCCCCGAATCCAAAGATATGAGGGTCAGGTTGCAGGGAGGTAAGTGCCTTCGGGGTCCAGGGACAAAGAAGCCCCCGAATCCAAAGATATGAGGGTCAGGTTGCAGAACCAATCCACCTCCAAAAGCTGTGCTGGCTTTTGTATTCAGTCACATGTCACACACTTCCCAAGTGTCTAAGACTGTGTGATGTATCAGCGAATAATGCGTGCAGATCCCAGTAGGGTGGCCTTTTGCAGCTGGCAGATGGTAATTTTCTCAGCGCCTATTGTTTTTAAGTGCAGGCCAAGGTCTTTAGGCACTGCACTCAATGTGCCAATCACCACTGGGACCACCTTGACTGACTTGTGCCAGAGTCTTTGCAGTTCCATCTTTAAATCCTCATTATTATTATCTAAATCATCATCATCATCATCATTTTACTGACATAAAACACATTATGTCACAACAAACTCTATATATATATGTATGTATGTATGTATGTATGTATGTATGTATGTATGTATGTATATATATATATATATATATATATATATATATAATTTTACTGACACAAAACACATTATGTCACAGCAAACGAGATATATATGCTGGGTTTCGTATCACAAAATCACGAGTCGAACACTTCCCAAGTGTCTAGGACTATGTGATTTTTTAAAATTATTATTATTATTATTATTATTATATCATGCTTATTTTCTCTTTTAGCGGCTATCAATGCTAACACACTGTAATGTAGCCCATTGCTTCTCTCTTAAGAGACCCAAGGGGGCAAATAATGGTAAAAACAGTACAATATTATTGATTGAATGTTAAATGAATTTATTGATGAATTTTTATAATGTTTTAATTGAGTTTTACTGTTTTAATCGAATGTATACATTGACAGCATCACTTATGTGAAGCCCACAATTATTATTATCATTATAGCCCTTTGCTTCTCTCGTAAGAGACCCAAAGCGGCAAATAATGGTAAAAACAGTACAATATTGTTGATTGAATGTGATATGAATTTATTGATAATTTTTTATAATGTTTTAATTGAGTTTTATTGTTTTAATCGAATGTATATGTTGACAGCATCACTGAGTCCCCTTGTGGGAGAAGAGTGGGGTAGAAATGAAGGAAATAAAATAAATAAATAAAATATTTACTACTATTACTACTACTATTATTGTATCTTTCTTTTTTCTTAAGAGGCCCAAAGCGGCTAAGAATGCTAAAAATTATAGTAATAATAATATGAATTACCTGCTTCTAATAATAATAATAATAATAATAATAATAATGTAATGCATTATGCAACAATAATATAATGAATTGATTGTTCACTTCTAATCATAATAGTATAATGAATTTATTACCCAACATTAATAATACAAATGTATTACCCACAAATAATAATAATAATAATAATAATAATAATAATAATGTATTGTAGAAGGCTTTCATGGCTGGAATCACTGGGTTGTTGTAGGCTTTTCCAGGCTATATGGCCATGTTCTAGAGGCATTTTCTCCTGACGTTTCGCCTGCATCTATGGCAAGCATCCTCAGAGGTAGTGAGGTGAGAGGTGGTGAGACCTCACTACCTCTGAGGATGCTTGCCATAGATGCAGGTGAAACGTCAGGAGAAAATGCTTCTAGAACATAGCCATATAGCCCGGAAAAACCTACAACAACCCGATAATAATAATAATAATAATTCCATGTATCTTTTCACAGGTGTATATGTGGGTCGGGACTCAGACAAGCCAAGTGGAAATCAAGCTGAGTCTCAAAGCATGCCAGGTACGGAGCACTCCTACTCCATGTGGCTGGGGATGATGGGAGTTGTGTTCCCAGATTGAGTCCCTTAAGTAATGGGTTTTTCTTTGCCACACAATTCCTGTTTAAGGGACAATTAACTGGTGGGATGTTTAGCCTTGCTGTAAGGGTCTGCCTTTCTTCTTCGTGGTCTCTGTGAAATTGCACATATGTGTTTCCTACACAAAGATGGTTACAGGTAAGCAACCCTTCTTATCCTTCCTAGGTCTACATCCAGCACATGCGCTCCAAAGAGACGGCCCAACCGAGGAAGCTCCGCCTCGTCCGGAAGGGCAACGAGCCACCCGCCTTCACCCGCTGCTTCCACGCTTGGAGTGTTTTCCGGAAACCCCCCGCCTAATCCACACCCAGGACTGGCTACTATGGCCTTCTATAGGCAGCCCCTTTCCTTATTTATCCTGTTCCTTTAAGCAGCAGCACACCGGAAAAAATGTTACGAGAAGGGGCGGAGCCAGGAGAGGCACCTCCCCCTTGAGGTGGAGCCAACCACAGTGCCTCCCCTTTGGGGGTGGAGCTAAGTCAGGCCCCACCCCTTTGAATCAAAGCCCCACCTCCCGAGTGTCCTTCTAGACCCAAACACTGTCGCACCGCTCTCCGCACTTGTTTTTCTTAGCGCGGTGATGTTTCCGAGGCATTTCCTGGGAAATGTTGCAGCTGGGATTCGGGTTCTTCCACTGAGACTTCAGCTCTCTATTTTATGTATTCTATTCTATATAATAAAATTGAAAATACATTTCTCTGGGTGGATGGATGTAGGTAAGAAAGCATGTTTCTCTTTGGACATCTTCCCCATGGAGCCCCCTTGCCAATGTGCCTACGAACCCCCATAGGTAGGTATATTTCTTACTTACTTACTTACTTACTTAGGCGATCCCTCATTGGAAGAGTAAGATGGTCTTCCATGATGGGTTTCCTTGTGGATTCGTAGGTGGCTGTGGAGCCCTATTCTTGACCCACATCTTCTCCCAGAGTGAAGGCATTGGTTTCCAGGTGGAAGGCGGTCCCGGTCAGGGTTGGCTTGACGCGCCTTCCTCCTGGCACGTTTCTCTCTTTCACCCTCCACTCGTGCCTCCTCGAATTCTGCAGCACTGCTGGTCACAGCTGACCTCCAGCTGAAGAGCTCAAGGGCCAGGGCTTCCCAGTTCTCAGTGTCTATGCCAGTTTTTAAGGTTGGCTTTGAGCCCATCTTTAAATCTCTTTTCCTGTCCACCAATGTTCTGTTTTCTGTTCTTAAGTTCAGAGTAGAGCAACTGCTTTGGGAGACGGTGGTCGGGCATCCGGACAACATGGCCGGCCCAGCGGAGTTGATAGTAGAGGACCATTGCTTCAATTCTGGTGGTCTTTGCTTCTTCCAGCACGCTGACATTTGTCCGCTTGTCTTCCCAAGAGATTTGCAGGATTTTCCGTAGGCAGCACTGATGGAATCGTTCCAGGAGTTGCATGTGACAACTGTAGACAGTCCACGTTTCGCAGGCATAGAGCAGGGTTGGGAGGACAATAGCTTTATAGACAAGCACCTTGGTATCCCTACGGATGTCCCGGTCCTCAAACACTCTCTGCTTCATTCGGGAAAATGCTGCACTCGCAGAGCTCAGGCAGTGTTGTATTTCGGTGGCGATATTGATTTTGGTACAAGGGAGCGGAAATGGTCAACATTTTCTAATGTTACCCCATTAAGCTGTATCTCTGGCATTGGGGAGATGGCTGGTGACTGCTGGAACAGCACTTTAGTTTTCTCAATGTTCAGTGACAGGCCAAGCTTCGTGTATGCTTCTGCGAAGGTGTTTAGAGTGGCTTGTAGATCTTCCTCTGAATGCGCACAGACGACATTGTCATCAGCATACTGGAGTTCTATAACAGATGTTGTTGTAACCTTGGTTTTGGCTTTCAGTCTGCTGAGGTTAAACAGCACCTCTTTAAAAAAGGGGAAAGAACAGACTGCGGAAACTATCGAGGTATCTCCCTTCTAACCTCAGCTGGGAAAATCCTCACAAGAATCCTTGCAAACCGCCTTCTGCCCCTCTCAAAGACACCCTCCCAGAATGGCTTCCGCCCCTCCAGGGGAACCGTGGACATGATCTTCACTGCACGACAGCTCCAAGAAAAATGCAGAGAACAAAATCTGTACATGGCATTCATTGACCTTGCAAAGGCATTCGACACAATGAATCGCAGAGCTCTCTGGACCATCCTCCACAAAATCAGGTGCCCAAACAAATTTGTGAACATCCTGCGGCTTCTCCATGATGACAACAGTCTTGGACAGCAGTGGCTCCCAAAGTGACCCATTTAAGGTAGAATCGGGTATCAAACAGGGATGTGTTATTGCCCCAACTCTATTCTCCATCTTCATTGCTATGATACTTCACCTTGTTGATGGGAAGCTTCCCACCGGAGTGGAAGTCATCTATCGGACAGAGGTATATTTCTATCTGATGTATGGATCTGTGTAGGTATGGACTTAGGTATAAAGGTATGGATCTATGAAGGTATGGATCTGTGTAGATATGGGTCTGCATAGGTATGGATCTGTGTAGGTATGAAGATATGGATCTGTATAGATTCGGGTCTGCGTAGGTATAGATCTATATGGGTATGACAGTACTGATCTATGAAGGTATGGATCTGTGTAGATATGGGTCTATCTCAGTGTTTCTCAACTTGGAGTTTGGGACCCCTGGCAGGGTCGTGAGGGGGGTCGCCAAAGATCACCAGAAACACATATCTGATGGTCTCAGGAACCCTTTTGGTAGAGAAGGCTGAAGATCTCTCCACCTGCCCTTCTCCTTTTTGGTGTTGGTGATCCCAGAATTTAAAAAAAAACAGCCCAGTCCCCCCCACCCTAACCCCACCAGTATTCAATATTGGCCATATAGGTAGTGTGCCAAGTTTGGTGCAGATCTATTGAGGGCTGGGTTCAGAGTGCTCTTTGATTGTAGGTAAACTATAAATCCCAGCAACTACAACTCTCAAATATCAAGGTCTATTTTCCCCAAACTTCACCAGTGTTCACATTTGGACATTTTGAGTATTCGTGCCAAGTTTCGTCTAGATTCATCATTGTTTTGAGTCCACAGTGCTCTCTGGATGTAGGTGAACTACAACTCCAAAACTCAAGGTCAGTGCCCACCAAATTTTTCCAGTATTTTCTGTTGGTTATGGTATTTGTGTGCCAAGATGAGTTTAATTCCATCATTGGTGGGCTTCAGAATGCTCTTTGATTGTAGGTGAACTATAAATCCCAGTAACTACAACTCCCAAATGACAAAATCCAAAACGTGACAACTAATATTTATCTTTACAAAATGCCGAACTTGGGCATTGCTGGGGACTTCAATTAATTTATAATAAAAATACTACGTTCCCTCCCTGAACTACAAATCCTAACATTGCATGACAATCAATGGGGAATAACTGTTGGCATCGTAATAAAATAGCAGTAAATACAAAACACAGCAAAGTATTCACAGCCCAATCAGCTATACGGGTAAATCAGTTCTGGGTTTTAGTCCAAATGTTAAAATAGGCCATATCCAAAGTGCTGGAAATTTCCATTCCAAAATGATTTCGCAGCTCTACTGCTTTATGAGAGCTCTCATAAGTCATATTAGCAGTGCTGAGGGGTCCTGCCAAATCAGCATATAATAATAATAATAATAATAATAGGTGACAGCAGGATTGAAGAAACAACGGGAAAAGATGACACGATATGAGGTTTTAAAGATTGAACTGCAAAGACTCTGGCACAAACCAGTAAAGATGGTCCCAGTGGTGATTGGCACATTGGGTGCAATGCCTAAAGACCTTGGCCTGCACTTAAAAACAATCGGCGCTGACAAGACGTGTGATCCAATACAACAGCCAGCAGAGTGACTGCTGTGGATTCATCTTGTTATGTTTCAAATAATAATAATAATAATAATAATAATAATTGGTAAAGGTAGGTAAAGATTTTCCCCTGACATTAAGTCCAGTTGAGTCTGACTCTGGAGGCTGGTGCTCATCTCCATTTCTAAGCCAAAGAGCCGGCGTTGTCCGTAGACACCTCCAATTTATTTATTTCCGTCACTTTTTCCCCGCCCTTCTCACCCCCGAGGGGGGACTCAGGGCGGCTTACAGAGGAAGGCACAATTCGATGCCTTTGTCACATATACATACATATATAAGCAAATTAAACAATTACACATTAGAGATTAAAAACATCACTACACAACAATACAGTAACACAGTAATAGACTAATCCTGAGCTCAGCGTTCGGAGTTTCGTAAATCCGTTCCGTCTCGTCAAATTCCAGCTTGTCATCAGGTCTTTCTTTAGCAAGGTCACGTGGTCACTGGCATGACCGCATGGAGCGCCGTTACCTTCCCACTGGAGCGGTACCTATTGATCTACTCACATTTGCATGTTTTCGAACTGCTAGGTTGGCAGAAGCTGGGGCTGACAGCAGAAGCTCACCCTGCTCCCTGGATTTGAACCTGCGACCTTTCGGTCAACAAGTTCAGCAGCTCAGTGCTTTAACCCACTGCGCCACTGGGGGCTCCTAATAATAATAATAATAACTAGCTGTGCCCTGCCACGCGTTGCTGTGGCCTATAGTAAAACTTATCAAAGTTGAGGTAGATATCTGGACTATTATGAGAGAGGTCCCTACCTATTCCTTCCCCCTTTTCCTCCCTCTTTCTCTCCTTTCTTCCTTCTCTACCTCTTTCTTTCTTTCACTACTTGGTTTCATCCTTCTCTCTTTCCTTCATTCCCTCCCCCTTTCTTCCTTTGCCTTTCTTCCCTCCCTGTTTGCTTCCTTCTTTCACTTTTTATTTCCTTTTATTTCACCACCATCATAACAATAACAATAATGCAATGCATTGCCTCTGGGACCTGACACCTCTCCCATTCCCCCTAAAAGGATCTCATAGGAATAATAGCATCATAATAATCATACACCTCTCACATTCCCCCTAAAAGGCTCTCATAGGAACAATAGCATAATAATAATAATAGAAATAACAACCTTTACCCGCCACGTGTAGCTGTGGCCAATCTTCCCTCTTTCTCTCCTTCTTTCCCTCCTTCCTTCCTTCCCTCCCATCTTTCCTTCTCCTCTTCTTTCTCTATCTCTTTCCTTCCTTCCTCCTCCTTCCTTCCTTTCCACTTTCATTCCTTTCCTCTTTTTTATTTTCTCCTTCCTTCTTTTCCTCCCTTTGTCCTTCCTTCCCCTTTTCTTTACCTCCCTTTCTCTTTCTTCCTTCTTTCCTTCCTTCCTGTCTTTCCTAGATTTTGACAGGGCGGGTAGGGGCGGGGGGGGGGTTGGAGGTGGCGTGAAGTAAAAGGAGGTAAGATTGGGGGGGGGGGGGATGGAGCGTGGGGTTGTGTGTGTGTGTGCAGCGGCGGGGAGGAATGGGGGTGGGGTTGCGTGTGTGTGTGCGGCGGGGGGGAGTGGGTGGGGTTGCGTGTGTGCGGCGGCGGGGGAGTGATGGAGTGTGGGGTTGCGTGTGTGTGTGCGGCGGCGGGGGGAGTGGGGTTGCGTGTGTGTGTGCGGCGGCAGGGGGAGTGATGGAGTGTGGGGTTGTGTGTGTGTGTGCGGCAGGGGGTGTGTGTGTGCGGGAAGCGGCGCGGCGGGGCTTGGAGTGGGCATGGTTTCCGCAGAGGGAACGTTGGCCGGAAGGCCATGTGCGCGCGCCAGGGAACTTGCGGCTGGGCGCCAATGCGCATGCTCAGTTGTTTTGCCGTTTTGTGAGGGTGTGTTGTGTTGTTTTTCATTTTGAGTAGATATGTTTGTACCTTGTGGGTTGTGTTATGGGCATGGGAATTTTGGTTAAGTTTCGTTGGGGGGTTGAGTTTTGTTGTTTTGCCGTTTTGTGAGTGTGTTGTTGTGTTGTTTTTCATTTTGAGTAGATATGTTTGTACCTTGTGGGTTGTGTTATGGGCATGGGAATTTTGGTTAAGTTTTGTTGGGGTTTTTTTGAGTTTTGTTCTTTTGCCGTTTTGTGAGTGTGTTGTTGTGTTGTTTTTCATTTTGAGTAGATATGTTTGTACCTTGTGGGTTGTGTTATGGGCATGGGAATTTTGGTTAAGTTTTGTTGGGGTTTTTTTGAGTTTTGTTGTTTTGCCGTTTTGTGAGTGTGTTGTTGTGTTGTTTTTCATTTTGAGTAGATATGTTTGTACCTTGTGGGTTGTGTTATGGGCATGGGAATTTTGGTTAAGTTTCGTTGGGGGATGTTTGAGTTTTGTTCTTTTGCCGTTTTGTGAGTGTGTTGTTGTGTTGTTTTTCATTTTGAGTAGATATGTTTGTACCTTGTGGGTTGTGTTATGGGCATGGGAATTTTGGTTAAGTTTCGTTGGGGGGTTTTTGAGTTTTGTTTCTCCGTTGGATGCCCCTAACAAATTTATATATATAGATAATAGTGTTTGGACAAAAATGCAGAGTGGCTTCACTTACTCCAGGATAGAAGATGCAAATACAAATGTATAAAGAGAAATCAAACGTTTTTGTTTCTGTTTCGATCCAAGACCCTTTCACATAGACAGCCACACAGCCTTAAAGATATTACTGTAAATGCTTTATTTGGGGGTGGTTTTTTTTTCTTGTTTCGTTTATTAAAAACCTGTATTAATAGCTAAACAAGGCTAAATCCGTTATCTGGACCGTAACAAAAAAAAAAATGATTCCCAATAAGAGGGTACATTCTACCAAGGAGACTAATTCCCTCCCTCCATCCCTCCCCTCCGCAATTCATCGAAAAGGAAATTAAGACACACAATGGCACATTTCCGCTACGAATTCCTCATCCCTGTTTAGACACTCCATTCGCTCTCTTTGACACAAGCAAACACACATACAAACAAACAAAGGGTGAGAAAGGGAATGCAAACTGTACCGAAATATTCCGAATTTCTTGCAAAGTCGTCATTGGGGAGAAAGGAATGACCCATTAACTTTGCGCAAAACTCCGTTATCTAAGACTGGATCTTATCTTAGGCCGAGACCAAATGATTTGAGATACACACGCACACACACATATACACACATACATACATGACCTTCTTTATATTTTCCAGCCTTTCCTAGGCACAAAAGGCCCAGGAAGAAGGATTGGGAAAAAAACACATCCACACTGCAGAATCTGTCGCAGTTTGATACCGCTTTAACTGTCGTGACAGAATTCTGAGACTTCTCTATACATCCCAGAATGTTATGACAGTTAAAGGGGTTTCGATGCGCTGCAATGGGCAAGTATGGACGCATCACGAGGACTGGGGAGATTGTGGACTACAAATCCCATATGAGACATAATGGTCCCAACCTCTTTTTTTTTGGCACCGGAATTGAGTCGAAGGAATGTGAATGAAAAACCCAACAAGAAATAAAAACAAAGTGGGGAAAGGGAAGTGGGTTCGAATGACAGACGAAAGACCTTCCAATGGAAGAAGTAACGAAACCAATGAAGGATGAAACGTGAGCAACGCAAGCCTTGGTTCTGATCAGAAATGGGAATTGAGGTCGCCCTTTCAGTCATTCTGGACTGCAAGGCCAAGCGTTCGGCACCTTCGCGCTCCAAAAACATCCAAACACACACTAGACTTACCCTGTTCATACCAATCCAAAAGTGAAATTAAACCTGAATTGCAAAACCCATCGTATCCCAAGAAATGGCAAAGAGAGGATGGGACTTGTAGTCCCACTTGGAGGGGCTCCAAATAGCTTTGTTTCAAGAAGCCGCGAACTGCATGCAGCTAAGAGAGAAATCATGCAGATGTCCGAAAGCAATCATTAACTCCCCCGAACTGGCTGTGCAGAGGAAGGGATGATAGGTTTTGCAATCCAATCTAGGCTCTGTATACTTTTCCTGTTAAAAGAAGACTTTTTGGGTGGAGAAACATACCTTACAAAGTGACCAAAATCCTGCCCGAATGTCCGAAAAATTCATATTTTCCTCGAAACATTGAGACGAATACAAACAGCAAAGCAGGAAAAGGACGTGAATTCTGACATTATTTTTTTCTGGTTCAAGCACCAAGGTTTGTTTGTGCATCGAAGTTTCCCCAAAGTCTGCTTTTCCCCACAAAGTGGACCCCAACTCGCTCAAAACCCCAAAAGACTTCATAAGAAGAATCCTTCAAGAAAAAGACCATCAAATAAAAGGAAAACCCTTAGAAAAAAAGTCATTTTCCCAGACCCCGAAAAGGCAGGATTTGGCCCCAAAAAGGAGCTTTCGGGGAGGAGGCTCAGTACCGATTCCGTCCGGTTTCCCAATCCAAAGGCTCTGGAAATAGGTCAAAATACTTATGTGTTATTGTCCCGCGGGAAAAACAAAAAATCATACAATAAAAGGATTCCGAGGTTCCAAAGATCCTATATAAAATGCTGCTTGTTTTCCTAAGAGCTCATTGTGAGGCTTCGCTCCAAAGAAATGGCGCCAACTCGGTTCCGTTCTTTCCTTGCGTTCCAAAAACGGAGGATGATTAAGAGGCGCCACGGGTTCCTTTCGCGCAACGCAACTGGCCCGTCGTAAACGCATGGCACAGGCTTTTTTCCGAGAAAGACGGATTGAGAGGCAAATTCAGAAACGTACCAAAAACGAGAAGGTTTTTGAGTTCAAGGTAATAATCCCACTTGTTGTCGATCCTTGCGTAATAATGGAGAAACGGCAAAAATGCGTCTTTCAAAGAGTTTGTCGCAAAATCAAGTCCCAAGTCGCTTCTGCCTCCTTCCAATGACTTCTCCGCCTCTGTAATAGGAAATTATATTATTGTTGTAGTTATTACACTATATAACACAATTGGGGAGAAAAATCTGTTCCTGGATTGAAATATTTCCTGTTTAATTATAGGGTCCTTACACTGAAAGTAACTGTTCCTATTCCAGAAACTTAAGTTTTTGTGGCGCAAACTATGTCAAATTAGTGAAGACTCAATGAGATATTTTGTTGAAAAACTCGCAAAATGTGCTGCAGGATGATTTATTTATTTACTTCATTTCTACCCCAGCTTTCTCGACCTGAGAAGGGAGATTCAAGGCGGATAACAAATATGGCAAAAATTAAATGCCGCACAGGTAAACAATAAAACACATCTCATAAAAATATAAACAATCTATGTGATGTATTGTCGAAGGCTTTCATGGCCAGAATCACTGGGTTGTTGTAGGCTTTTTCGGGCTATATGGCCATGGTTTAGAGGCATTCTCTCCTGACGTTTCGCCTGCATCTATGGCAAGCATCCTCAGAAGTAGTGAGGTCTGTTGGAACTAGGAAAATGGGTTTATATATCTGTGGAATGACCAGGGTGAGACAAAGGACTCTTGTCTGCTGGAGCTAGGTGTGACTGTTTCAACTGACCACCTTGATTAGCATATAATGGCCTGACAGTGCCTGGAGCAAACTTTTGTTGAGAGGTGATTAGATGTCCTTGTTTGTTTCCTCTCTCTTGTGCTGTTGTAATTTTAGAGTTTTTTAATACTGGTAGCCAGAGGAGTTTGGGACAGAGAGCAGCGCCGCCCCAGCTGATCTTAAAGCTCTTCTAGGCTTATAGAAGGAGATACATGGGGAAGGTGTTGTTGAAGGCCAGAATCATTGGGTTGCTGTGAGTTTTCCGGACTGTATGTCTATGTTCCAGAAGCATTCTCTCCTGATGTTTTGCCTACATTTATGGCAGGCTTCCCGGGAGGTTGAGGGGTCTGTTGGAAACTAGGCAATTGATTCTTGTTGGGAATTCCCGTTTTTTGAGTGTCGCTCTTTATGAAGCCAGCCGTAGCACAGCACCTGATGAACCAACCTGGACACAGAGTGTTATTTGAGAACACAGAAATGCTGGACCACTCTAACAACCACCATGTCAGACTACACAGAGAAGCCAGTGAAATCCACAATTTCAACAGGAAGGAGGAAACCATGGACATGAACAAAATCTGGCTTCCAGTATTTTTTTAAAAAAACTCTAAAGCATGACAGTAATTAAAGAACAACACTCAGAAAACAGGGGAATTCCTGACAACTAACACCTCCCAACAAAGGATTCCCCCAGGCAGGAAACAGCCAGGTTTTGAAGCTGCAAGGCGATTCAATGCTCATCAAGGTGGCCAATTGAAACATTCACACTTGCCTCAAACAGACAAGAGTTCTTTCTCCCAGCCTGGACAATATTCCACAGATATAACCCTCACTTGCCTAGTTTCCAACAGACCTTATAACTTCTGAGGATGCCTGCCATAGATGTGGGCAAAACGTCAGGAGAGAATGCTTTTGGAACATGGCCATACAGCCCAGAAAACTCACAGTAACCCAGTAATTCTCACCATGAAAGCATTCAACAGCACAGAATAGTAACAGTAAAATAATAATAATGATAGTAATAATAATAATGATGATGATGATGATGATGGACTCAGGTAGAAGACCAGGTGAATGGACTTTGGGCTCAGGTAAAATAATAGTAATAATAATGGACTCATGTAGAAGGTCAGGTGAATGGACTTTGGGCTCTGGTAATAATGTTATAATGGACTCACGTAGAAGAACGTGAATGAACTTTGGGCTCAGGTAAAACAATAATAATAAGTAGAAGAATAGGTGAATGGACCTTGTTGCTCAGGTAACAACAACAACAGACTTTGGTAGGATAGGTAAATAATAACAACAACAACAACTATAATAATAGACTTTGGTAGAAGGACAGGTGAATGGACCGGAAAACTCACAGCAACCCAGTGATTCCGGCCATGAAAGTCTTCAACAATACATCCCCTATGTTTTTATGATAGAACCAATTGGGAAATAACACAGGGACAAATATGTTACATGGTGCCGTCTTGGTCCGTACCTCATTTAATTAGGATCCCCGGAGAACGAGAATCGTCCTCATTGACGTTCCTCCGGTTTCTCTCCGTTTCTTCCGAAGGCCTGAAAGACAGTGAAAAAAAACACTGTATTAGTTTGGCTTATAAGATGCTTCTCTGAAATGCTCAGGGCCAGAAGCATTTCCTATTTTGAGTTTCGGTTGTTACCAGAAGAAAAAGAAGGGGAGCATTCCAAACTCCCAATACTCCCGTTTCGCCGGAGAGACTTACGCCAAATAGTCCTTCACTTCCTCCGCCGTGATGTCTCCCGTCATATCCAGAGGGGTGTCGATGCTGTTATTGGGGGAGTCGACCGGCGTCGGGGAAAAGGACGCTTGGTGCTCTTCGGGAGATCCTTAAAGAAGCAGAGTGATATGCATAAAGCAGGGATCCTCAAACCATGGCCCACGGGCCAGAATTAGCCCGACAAGAGATTTCCCTGGCCCTAAACTTTAGACTCACTGCTACCGCTACCCTCTTCTTGCTTCCTTAACCCTCCTTTCCTTTCCTCTCATTGCCTTCCTCCAAAATGGACAGATACTCTCCAGACTTTCTTGCTCCTTCCAAAATGGAGAGGAGAAAAAGGAAAGAAGGAAGGAAGAAAAAGAGGTAGGAAAAAGAGAGGGAATGAGAAAAAGAAGGTAGAGAAAAGAGGGATGAAAGAGAAGAAATGAGATGGAAAGGTAGATAGGAAAAATAAGTAAGGAAGTGTGGCAGAGTGGGTTTAACCTCGAACGGTGGCTCTGAACCCACTGGATGACTTGAGGCAAGTTTATTTAATATTTATTTACTTCGCTTATATACCGCTCTTCTCAGCCTTTCTCAGGCGACACAGAGCAGTTAACAACATCAATGCAAAACATCACAAGATAAGAATAAAGCAATTAAAACAATTTATAACATCAACAATTAAACATTAGTCCCACAATCTCAGCCTCAGAGGAAGACACAGGCAAATCCCCTATAAATTAATCTGAACCAGAAAACTATTTGAGAGGGCTGCCTTGGGGCTGCCCTGAGCCTGAAACGACCTGAAGGCACACAACAACAACAACAACAACATCCTATAGCCAGTCTGAGGGACCCTAAACTGGCCCTCTGTTTAAAAATGATGAGGACTCCTAGCATAGAGTTTAACTGGTCTGAAATCCTACTACTGGTCCCAAGAGTTTTGTTGCTTTCATACATCTTCATGTACTTTATTTATTTACTAGCCATCCCCTGCCATGCGTTGCGGTGGCCCACATGGGGGTTCTGTGTGGGAGGTTTGGCCCAATTCTATCATTGGTGGGGTTCAGAATGCTCTGTGATTGTAGGTGAACTATAAATCCTAGCAACTACAACTCCCAAATGTCAAGATTCTATTTTCCCCAAACTCCACCAGTGTTCACATTTGGGCATATTGAGTATTTGTGTAGAGTTTGGTCCAGATCCATCATTGTTTGAGTCCACAGTGATATCTGGATGTAGGTGAACTACAACTCCAAAACCAAAGGACACTGCCCACCAAACCCTTCCAGTATTTTCTGTTGGTCATGGGAGAACTGTGTGCCAAGTTTGGTTCAATTCCATCGTTGGGGGAGTTCAGATGCTCTTTGATTGTAAGTGAACTATAAATCCCAGCAACTACAACTCCCAAATGACAAAATCATTTTTTTGAGTGAAGGACATACATTGGGTTGTTAGGTGTCATGTGTCCAAATTTGGTGTCAATTCGTCCAGTGGTTTTTGAGTTCTGTTAATCCCACAAACGAACATTACATTTTTATTTATATAGATTATTAACACTTGTATCCCGTCCTATTCTTGATTTCTGAAGAGAGACTCAGGATGGCTTCCAACAACATAAAAACACCAATAAAATACACAATTACATAAAATGATAATAAATATACATTTAAAAACAGTTCACTAAGTTTAAAACATGCTCCTAATCAGTCCCAAAAATGTGGTCCATACAATCTCATCTAAGCCAATAAAACCATATATTCTGTAAATTCTTGCTCCCACGGCCAAGTCTTAAGTGTCTTGCGAAATGTCAGGAGTGAGGGAGGGAGAAGATGTAACCTCTTTAGGGAGGGAGTTTCACAGCCGAGGGGCCACCACAGAGAAGGCCCTGTCTCTCGTCCCCACCAAACGCGACAGGAGCCCCCGGTGGCGCAGTGGGTAAAACCCTTGTGCCGGCAGGACTGAAGACCAACAGGTTACAGGTTCAAATCTGGAGAGAGGTAGATGAGCTCCCTCTATCAGCTCCAGCTCCTCATGCGGGGACATGAGAGAAGTCTCCCACAAGGATGATAAAAACATCGAATCATCTGGGTGTCCCCTGGGCAACGTCCTTGCAGACGGCCCATTCTCTCACACCAAAAGCAACTTGCAGTTTCTCAAGTCACTCCTGACACAACAAAAAATAAAAACAAAAAACCAAACGCGACTGCGATGGTGGCAGGACCGAGAGCAGGGCCTCTCCAGATGATCTTAAAGTCCTTGATGGTTCATACGGAGAGACACATTCAGATAGGTAAAGTGGGCCAGAGCCATTTAGGACTTTATAGGTCAAAACCAGCACTTTGAATTGTGCCTGGAAGCTAATAGGCAGCCAATGTAGCTGGTGTAACAAGGGTGTTGTGCGCTCTCTGTATCCTGCTCCCGTAAGTAACCTGGCTGCCGAGCGCTGGCGTAGCTGAAGCTTCCGAGCAATCTTCAGAGGCAACCCCAAATAGAACATTTTGCAGTAGTCTATTTGGGATGTAAAAAGAGCATGGACTACCATGGCCAAGTCAGACCTCCCAAGAGGTGGGCGCAGCTGGCGCACAAGTTTTAGTTGTGCAAAAGCTCCCCTGGCCACCGCCGAAACCTGGGATTCCAGGCTCAACAATGAATCCAGGAGAACTCTCAAGCTGCAAACCTGCGCCTTTCTTACTGTCCTGACCATAAGGAAATGACATCCTATGCATAATCTGGACCTGGGAGTCACTCTGGACCGTGCTCTTACCTACAAGAAGCACTGCCTGAACATCAAGCAAAAAGTGGGTGCCAGAAACAATATCATACGAAAGCTGACTGGCACAACCTGGGGATCACAACCAGACACAGTGAAGACATCTGCCCTTGCGCTGTGCTACTCTGCTGCTGAGTATGCATGCCCAGTGTGGAACACATCTCACCACACTAAAACAGTGGATGTGGCTCTTAATGAGACATGCCGCATTATCACAGGGTGTCTGCGCCCTACACCACTGGAGAAATTACACTGCTTAGCCGGTATTGCACCACCTGACATCCGCCGAGGAAGTAGCAGCCAATAGTGAAAGGACCAAGGCAGAGACATCTCCAGCTCATCCCCTGTTTGGGTATCAGCCAGCACGTCAACGACTTAAATCTAGAAATAGTTTTCTAAGATCTACAGAGATACTCGCTGGAACACCTCAGCAAGCGAGAGTCCAAAAGTGGCAGGCTCAAACCCAGAACCTCAACCAATGGCTGATACCAAATGAGAGACTCCCCCCTGGGCACACAGAAGATGGAGCGACTTGGAAGGCGCTGAACAGACTGCGCTCTGGCACCACGAGATACAGAGCCAACCTCAAGAAATGGGGCCACAAAGTGGAATCCACGACATGCGAGTGCGGAGAAGAGCAAACCACTGACCACCTGTTGCAATGCACCCTGAGCCCTGCCACATGCACAATGGAGGACCTTCTTGCGGCAACACCAGAGGCACTCCAAGTGGTCAAATACTGGTCAAAGGACATTTAATCAATTACCAAATTTGCAAAATCTGTGTTTTTTTAATCTGTTTGTTTGTTTTGTTCTGTTAGAAATGTAATACAATGGTATGGTTGCTGATGACATGATACATAAATAAATAATCCCATGCATAATCTGGATGTGATTGGCAAATGGACACAGGGCCATGTAGTTACCAAATGGGTAGGAACTGGAACGTTTTATTAGCATGCAATAAAGTCCAATTGCTCAGAAATGGCTCGAAGGCACACGGCAACAACACAAAGTGACTCTTTATAGAGAATTTAGCTGCCATTATTGGGAGGAAGTAAAGTAAATGAATATAATACATTTAGGACAGCCAAGCAAGGATAACCCAACTTTCAAACCCAAGGTTTGATTCAGGACGCCGTCAATCGGTTTGGCTAGACTGTAAAAGCAACGGTCACAGATCTGAAAAATGGGCTTCGCTTACGTTCGATGCTGGAGAGGGAGCGATTAGGGTCCGAACTCCGAACGATGTGGGTCCCGTTGGCCTGGTTCAGTTTGGGCGTCAAGGCATAGTTGTTCCTGAAAGAGCAAGGAAGCGGTGTTGGCCATTCTGGTTTGAAAAGAGGGTCAAGACTGCAATGGGTAAAAGTTTTCTCAACAACAACAATATTTTATCATGGTCCAAAGATCCTTATTGCACCCTAGGTGTACAAGGAATGCAGGTAATGAAATTAAGAACATCCGGTTGATTAAACACACAAATGGATACAATTTACAACAGTTAAAAACTGCTTAAAATATATAATGGCTAAAAACATAGGTAAAAGAATACAACAGTGTTTCTCAACCTGGGGGTCGGGACCCCTGGAGGGGTTGTGAGGGGGTGTCAGAGAGGTCGCCAAAGACCATCAGAAAATAGTATTTTCTGTTGGTCATGGGGGTTCTGTGTGGGAAGTTTGGCCCAATTCTAACCTTGGTGGGGTTCAGAATGTTCTTTGATTATAGGTGAACTATAAATCCCACCAACCACAACTCCAAAATGTCAAGTCTATTTTCCCCAAACTCCACCAGAGTTCACATTTGGACATACTGATTTTCATGCCAAGTTTGGTCCAGATCCATCATTGTTTTGAGTCCACAGTGCTCTCGGGATGTAGGTGAACTATAACTCCAAAACTCAAGGTCAATGCCCACCAAACCCTTCTAGTGTTTTCTACTGATCATAGGAGTGCTGTGTGCCAAGTTTGGTTCAATTCCATCTTGGGTGGAGTTCAGAATGCTCTTTGATTGTAGGTGAACTATAAATCCCAGCAACTACAACTCCCAAATGATGAAATCAATCCCCCCGCCCAACCTCACCAGTATTCAAATTTGGGCATATCAGGTCTTTGTGCCAAATTTGGTCCAGTGAACGAAAATACATCCTGCATATCAGATATTTACATTATGCTTCATAAGAGTGGCAAAATTACAGTTGTGAAGTAGTAATGAAAATAATGTTATGGTTGGGGGTCACCACAACCTGAGGAACTGTATTAAGGGATTGCAGCATTAGGAAGGTTGAGAACCACTGGACTACAAGAAGTACCGCTGTGTTTCAGAAAGAAACGTGGCAATCGCCAAGGTCACATGGAGAAGGCTGTCACTAGGTAGAAACTTCACATAAAATATGCTCGCAAGTTTCTTAGTAGGGGGTTGATTATGTATGCTCTGACCTGTGCATAGAAATTGCATGGCAATACAATGTGGTAGATGCAATCTACTTCCTGTTTGTTACACGGCCAGAGACTTTTATCACATGGAGTACCTGCAAATCTTCCATGCAGCAATTCAGACAGGAGCACATTGCACCTTGCTTTGGAAAATAGGCAGAGCATTTGGCCACAGTTGAGTTCTTTAGATAGTTTGCTGCATGGAAAGGCCCAACATAATGTATGGCCAGGGCACTTGGGGAACAAGATCCCTAAGAGCAAGAGCGCAGCTCACAAAAAGCAAACATGGCTCTCAAATCAATCTCTGGTTGATTGATTTAAGAGTCAAGTCAAAACCCAGATGAGTTTGGACGGATGCGGAAAGGCCGACGGAGGAGGCTTTCTAAGAATTGATCTTTTCTCAAATGCTTTTTGGGGAACCTGACTGACCCAAGGCAAGTGGCATCGTGGCTGCGGCTCGTGTCCAAAACGCAAAGCGGCTCCGTGATGTTCCTGGTGCTCAAGGAGAAGCGCTCAAACTCGGAGGGAGAAATCAGGTAAAAGCCTGGAAAGAGAAAGAAAAATATGGAAGGTCTTTTCAAATTGTTGTAAGCCACCAATCTGGGAAGAGATGGGCTGGATAAATGATAAGTAGATAGAAAAGATGGATATATTTGTATGCCAGAAAGTTACAACTGGTAGATACAATTGGCTCCTGTGAATTGACAGCAGTTAGTTTTATCTACCGTTGTTTTAAAATTGTTTTGATTTTATGCTACATGTGTTGACAGGTTGGTGTTACAATTTTATGTGGCGTGTTTTATACTTTTGTACCATTTTTACCTGTTGTATGTTATATGTGCACCCCGGAGTGCCTTGTAATTTGCTTATAGGAAAGGTAACGATGATACACAGACACAACAGACAGATTGGATGTATGGATAAATAAATACAATCTATATAAATAAAAATGTAATCTTTGTGGGATTAATATAACTCAAAAACCACTGGATGAATTGACACCAAATTTGGACACAATACACATATCAGGCCAATGAGTGACCATCACTCATAAAAAACACTGAAAAACACAGTAGAAGAGACTTAAAAAGCCAAAAAGTAAAAAAAAAATTCAATACATGCACAAAACCATATATATATATATACACACACACTCATACACACACAAAGCACATATACACAGACTGGGTACAGCAATGCGTGGCAGGGGACAGCTAGTGGATAGATACATAAGATAAGAGATGATAGCTAAATACAATACCTAGATAGATAGATAGATAGATAGATAGATAGACAGACAGACAGATAGATAGATAGATGACAGAATGGATAAATACAAAGGGAAAATACAATAGATAGAATGATATGATAGAATATAAATAGGTGACAGACAGCTAGACATACACCTGATGGACAAATAAATTTATTATTGATTTTATTTATTTAATACACTTGTATACCGCTAATATCTCAGCCTAAATCGGCGACTCATTGCGGTTTACAACAATTAAAAACAATGTACAATTTAAAACAACAACACATAAACAATACAAATTATTGGGCCACCAATAATAATACCATGCTTCTCGTCACAAAAAATCACAGTCCAGAGTTCGTCATCCATAATTAACCAGTCCTTAGTCCATAAATTCGTGGTAACAAACTAATTGAATGCTTGTTTACACAACCATGTTTTTAATCTCTTCCGAAAGACCATCAGCGAAGAGGCTGATCGTATCTCTATAGGGAGGGTGTTCCAAAGCCGAGGGGCCACCACAGAGAAGGCCCTGTCTCTCGTTCCCGCCAGCCGCACTTGGGAAGCCGGTGGGATAGAGAGCAGGGACTCTCCAGAAGATCTTAGGGTCCTGGTGGGCTGATAGGCTGAGATACGTTCGGATAGATAAGTTGGGCCAGAACCGTTTAGGGCTTTAAAGGCCAAAACCAGCACTTTGAATTGAGCCCGGTAGCATATCGGCAGCCAGTGGAGCTGGTGCAGCAGAGGAGTTGTGTGCTCCCTGCGCCCCGCTCCTGTTAGTACCATGGCTGCCGCCCGTTGGACTAGTTGGAGCTTCCGGGCTGTCTTCAAAGGCAACCCCACGTAGAGAGCGTTGCAGTAATCAAGGCGGGATGTAACCAGAGCGTGGACTACCGTGGCTAAGTCGGACTTCCCAAGGTACGGTCGCAGTTGGCGCACAAGTTTTAACTGTGCGAATGCTCCCCTGGTCACCGCCGAAACCTGGGGTTCCAGGCTCAGCGATGAGTCCAGGATCACACCCAAACTGCGAACCTGTGTCTTCAGGGGGAGTGCGACCCCATCCAACACAGGCTGTAACCCTATACCCTGTTCGGCCTTACGACTAACCAGGAGTACCTCTGTCTTGTCTGGATTCAATTTCAATTTGTTCGCCCTCATCCAGACCGTCACAGCGGCCAAGCACCGGTTCAGGACCTCGACAGCCTCCTTAGTAGCAGGTGGAAAGGAGTGACAGAGTTGGACATCATCCGCGTACAGATGACATCGTACTCCGAAACTCCGGATGATCTCGCCCAGCGGCTTCATGTAGATGTTAAACAACATGGGAGACAGTATTGAACCCTGAGGAACCCCACAAAACAAAGGTTGTGGGGTTGAGCAGGAGTCTCCCAGTAACACCTTCTGAGACCGACCCTCGAGGAATGAGTGGAGCCACTGCAGAACAGTACCTCCCAGACCCATCCCCGCGAGGCGTCCCAGAAGGATACCGTGGTCGACGGTATCGAAAGCCGCTGAGAGGTCGAGCAGCACCAACAGGGACACACTCCCCCTGTCGAGCTCCCGACGCAGATCATCCACTAAGGCGACCAAGGCTGTCTCAGTACCATGCCCCGGCCTAAAGCCAGACTGCGCCGGATCCAGATAATCCGTGTCTACCAAGAATGCCTGGAGTTGTGAGGCCACCACACGTTCCATGACTTTGCCCAAAAAGGGGAGATTGGAAACAGGCCGAAGTTGTCAAATTTAGTGGGGTCCAATGATGGTTTCTTCAACAGCGGTTTTATAATAGCTTGTTTTAAGCTCGCTGGAATCTTGCCTTCCCAGAGGGAGGCATTAACCACCACCGTTACCCACTCAGCCAATCCCCCTCTGGCCTCCTTCAGAAGCCAGGATGGGCAGGGGTCTAGGATGCATGTGGTAGCTCTCATTCCTCCAAGCACCTTGTCCACATCATCGGATTGAACCAATTGAAATGAATCCATCAAACCGGACAAGCAGATGCTCGTGTTACATCCTCAGATACTGCCGTTAATATGGTATCCAGTCCAGAGCGGATCAAAGCGACTTTGTCTGCGAAGAACCGAGCAAAAGCTTCGCAGCGAGCTGCCGAGTCATCAGGGCACCCATCCTGAGTGGTGGGTTTTAATAGGCCTCTGACAACTCGGAACAGTTCAGCCGGACGGTTCTTAGCAGACGCAATAGTGGCCGCAAAGAAGGTTTTCTTTGCGGCTTTTATTGCCGCGGCATATGCCCTTAAAAAGGACACAAACCGTGTTCGATTTGGCTCGCTCGGATCCAAACGCCACACGCTCTCTAGTTCCCTCTTTTGCTTCAACGCTGCCAGCTCCTCAGTAAACCAAGGGGCTGGTTTAGCTCGGCTACTTGAGAGGGGACGTTCTGGAGCGATCGTGTCTATTGCCCTAGTCATCTCCCCATTCCAGAGAGCGACCAGAGCATCAACAGGATCACCAACCGAGGTGGCGGGAAATTCCCCAAGAGCCATCAGGAATCCATCCGGATCCATAAGCCTCCTGGGGCGGACCAATTAATGGGTCCTCCACCTCTGCGGAGGTTAGGGGGTGCAGTGAGTCTAAAGCTGACCAGGTGGTGGTCGGTCCATGGCAACGGAGAGATGGATAACTCCTCAACACCGCCACCTTCCTCCCATCCCTGGCAGAAAACCAAATCCAATGTATGTCCAGCACTGTGGGTGGGGCCAGATACCTGCTGGGACAGCCCCATGGTTGCCATGGTAGACATGAAGTCCTGAGCCGCTCCCGATAAGGCGGTCTCGGCGTGGACATTGAAGTCCCCCAGCACAAGCAGCCGATATGATATGATACATAGCAAGATACTGTAGCTCATTAATAGTTGACAGACAGATATGACTGATAGGGTAGATAGATAATGATGGTCAGATAGATAAAAAAGATACATAAAAAGATATATATTAGATGACAGACAAAAATGATGGACAGATAGACACAAAATAGGTATCCGTTACCTTCCCGCCAAAGCGGTACCTATTGATCTACTCACATTTGCATGTTTTCGAACTGCTAGGTTGGCAGAAGCTGGGCCTAACAGTGGGAGCTCACCCAGTTGCCAGGATTTGGACTACCAGCCTTTTGGTCAACAAGTTCAACAGCTCAGCGGTTTAACGCGCTGTGCCAGCAGAGGGCCCAACTATGATACATAAATAGATCAATAGCAGTAGGTATTGTTTTACTTTGGGGAGGCACACCCCTCCAAGATCTCCTAAGGCAGACATGTGCAAACTTAAGCCCTCCAGTTGTTTCGGATTTCCTAACGGCGCCTATACCTATTCTAAGAGCTAATGCATTTCCTGCAGACTCCGCCAGTTGCACTCCTGCCCATGGAGAGAAATCCAGAGCCCAGGCCCAGAAAAGGGGTCCACCCCCACACGCTCCGGACCCACCTTGCCCGTGTTTGGTGAAGACGCAGGAGGCAATCCCGCTGATGTCCTCCTTCCGGACGCAGTCGTAGTGCACCTGCGGCCGCAGCCCTGGCACTGTGAAGATGTGGATGTCTCCCAAGTTGGTCAGGCAGGCCAGGCCGTTTTCGGTATAATCCTCGCAGGCTGCGCTGGCAAAGCTCACCAGCCCCACCTTCCGGACCCGGCAGCCTTCGTGGGCCGTCAGCTTGAACTTAGTCTTGGCACTGACTTTGGGCAGCGTGAACACCTGGGAGGGAAGGATGAATAAGGGGATGGGAAGGGACTTAGTCAAAGTCACACCATAGCCCCATCTTCAGATGTCAATACATTCATCTCCTTTCAAGCCATATTATAATGTCTCCCTTCCTCCAAAGAACAGAACAGAGTCCTGGAAATTGGGAGAGTTCACTCAAAGCCAGTGGAGTTAACCATGATGCCAATTGTGAGAGAGGCAGGATTGCCACCATGAAGCCAATTTGGAGAAAAGAATGATTACAAAGGAGAAAGAACGGTGATTGCAATCGTGATGCCAATTCTGCCTCTACATACCAACCATGTAGAGACAGAGATTATGACAAATGAGAAAGAGGGATTACTTCAACCATGAAGCCAGTTCAGAGAGAGGGACAGTTACAGCCATGAAGTTGCATGCTGCAATTCTCTGAAGTTTTAGGTGCCCTTACTGCCTATTACAGGGAAAACCAGCTGATTCCTAATCCATCTAAAATGCAGACATCGAGCTCTGAGGACCACCTGGGAAGGAAGCACTGCAGCACACCCAAATACCTGGGAGTCACTCTGGATCGTGCTCTCAATTATAAGAACCTCTGCTTGCATATAAAGCTAAAAGTGGGCGCTAGAAATAATATCATACGAAAGCTGACTGGTACAACCTGGGAATCACAACTAGACCAGTGAAGACAACTGCCCTTGCGCTTTGCTACTCTGCTGCTGAACACGCATGCCCAGTGTGAAATACACCTCGCCACGTTAAAACACTGGATGTGGCTCTTAATGAGACATGCTGCATTATCACAGGGTGTCTATGCTCAACACCGCTGGAGAAATTATACTGTTTAGCTGCTATTGGACCTCTTGACATCTGTCGGGAAGTAGCAGCCAATAACGAAAGTACCAAGTCAGTGACATCTCCGGCCATCCTCTGTTTGGGTATCAGCCTACACGCCAACGACTTAATTCAATAAATAGTTTTCTAAGATCTACAGAGACACTTGCAGGAACACCTCAGCAAGCGAGAGCCGAAAAGTGGCAGGCTAAAACCCAGAACCTCAATCAATGGCTGATACCAAGTGAGAGACTCCCTTCTGGGCACACCAAAGATTTGGCGACTTGGCATTGAACAGACTGCACTCTGGCACCATGAGATGCAGAGCCAGCCTTAAGAAATGGGGCCACAAAGTGGAGTCCACGGCATGCGAGTGCGGAGGAGAGTAAACCAAAGACCACCTACAACAATGCAATCTGAGCCTTGCCACATGCACAGTGGAGGGCCTTCTCACAGCAACACCAGAGGCACACCAAGTGGCCAACTTCTAATCAAAGGACATTTAGCATAATGCCAAGTTTTTAATCTTTGTTTGTGTTTCTGAATACATGTTAGCTGTGCCCTCAACTCGCTTCTGATATTATTTATTTATTTCAGAGTTTTATATACCAACCTTCTCACCTCTTTGAGGGACTCAGACCGGTTTCCAACCATAAAAACACATACAATCGGTAAAAACATCATAGTTCATATTACAATAACACATTAAAACAACAAATATATCCAAAAACTACAGTGGTCAGTCGTCATACTAAAAAACAATTATACATCATCTTCCATCCATGTCTTAGGGTGTTGTCTCACTCATCAAAAGCCTGTCTCCATAACCACGTCTTCACCTGTTTCCTAAAAGTCAGGATAGAAGGGGCGGTTCTGATCTCTGGTGGGAGAGAGTTCCAGAGTCGCGGGGCCACCACCGAGAAAGCCCTGTCCCTCGTCCCCACCATGATAAATATATAAAAAAAAACAGTCATGAAGCCAGTTCAGAGATAGGGAAGATCACAACCACAAAACCAATTCAGAGAGATGGAAATTACAAATGTGAAGCCAATTCTGAGAGAGGGCAACATGTCTTGCTTTCACTTTGAATGAAGAGATACCTGTAGGTTTGTTCAGATGGCATCCAAGCTCCCCAAAGTCTGCTAAGGTGACAATTTTCAAGCCTATTCCAAGGAAGATAAAACAATGCACTTAAAGCCACGGTCCTCTAACGTCTTTCTCCCTCACCTTGAATTGCTCTTCCGAGGCAATGAGCACCGAGTGGCTGCCCTGCATGTCGGGGGCCTTGGCCAAGTCCCGGGAGACTTCGTAGGGCTCCGGCAGAGGGTTCCCCCGGCCGTCGAGGACCGCGATCGACACGACTGGTGCTCTGTGCATGAGCTGGATCTCCTTGCCCAAGACAGCTTCTGCGGAGCGCTCCGCAAACTTCTCCTGGGAGGGGACCTCCAAGGCGTAGGCGAAGACGGAGCCAGAGTTGGTGCCGGCCCACATGGTGGGTCCGTGATGCGCAGCTATAAGGCGGGGAAAGGAGAGAATGAGCTGGAGGTTGACCACAGAACTGCCCTGGAGGCCTAGAGGAAAGGATGCTCTAGGTCAGTGGTTCTCAACCTTCCTAATGCCACAACCCTTTAATACAGTTCCTCATGTTGTGGTGACCCCCAACAATTAAAAGTATTTTCACTGCTACTTCATAACTGTAATTTTGCTACTGTTATGAATTATAATGTAAATATCTGATATGCAGGATGTATTTTCATTCACTGGACCAAATTTGGCACAAATACCCGATATGCCCACATTTGAATACTGGTGGGGATGGGCGGGGGGGGGGGGGGCTAATTGATTTTGTCATTTGGGAGTTGTGGTTGCCTGGATTTATAGTTCACCTACAACCAAAGACCATTCTGAACTACACCAACGATGGAATTAAACCAAACTTGGCACACAGAATTCCCATGACCAACAGAAAATACTGGAAGGGTTTGGTGGGCATTGACATTGAATTTGGGAGTCGTAGTTGACCTACATCCTGAGGCCTCTGTGGGCTCAAACAATGATGGATCTGGACCAAACATGGCACAAATATCCAATATGCCCAAATGTGAACACTGGTGGAGTTTGGGAAAACTAGATCTTGACATTTGGGAGTTGTAGTTGCTGGGATTTATAGTTCACCTACAATCAAAGAGCATTCTGAACCCCACCAACGATAGAATTGGCCAAACTTCCCACACAGAACCCCCATGACTAACAGAAAATAATGTCTTTTCTGGTGGTCTTTGGCGACCCCTCTGGCACCCCCTCATGACCCCCCCAGGGGTCCCGACCCCCGGGTTAAGAAACGCTGCTGTAGGTCCTCTGAAGCAAGGCTATGGGATCTAAATCTCTCCGTGTCTAAACAAAACCACATTCAATGCAACGGTTTAATTAGTCAATTTACTGCAGTCACAAGCTCCATTGGGTCTCAATATAGAGGTAGAAATAATAATAATAATAATAATAATAATAATAATAGCAACAAAATAACACAATAATAATAACAATAACAACAACAACAATTAAGTCAATTTATTTAGAGAGAAAATTGAGGTACAAATAATAATAATAATAATAATAATAATATTTTATTTATACCCCGCTACCATCTCCCCTAGGGACTCGGTGCGGCTTACGTGAGGCCGAGCCCAAAATACAACAATATAAGCAATAACAACAACAATACAAGCAATTTAAAACAACAAAACAATAAAACAATAACATAGGCATTATCAAATAGGACAACACACTTTAAAATCTATGGGTAGGCCAAATGTAATTAAAATTAAAAAATAATGCTGGACATGGGTGAAAAAAGTGATGGGGCGGTTTGTGGAAACATACAAGCAGACCTAAAACAATATTATTATTATTATTATTATTATTATTATTAAACTTTATTTGTACCCCGCTAGCATCTCCCGAAGGACTCAATGCGGCTTACAAAGGTCAAGGCCTCAACAACAACAACAACCAATAACAATACAATGCAAGCAAATTAAAAACGTAAGCAATATCAAGTGCTTTGGAGGACAAAGTGCTATGGGATCATTATTCTGGGAAGGCACACTGGAACAACCACGTCTTCAAGCTCCTCTTAAAGACTGCCAAGGTTGGGACGTGCCTGATGTCCTTAGGAAGTGAGTTCCAGAGTTGAGGGGCCACCACCGAAAAGGCCCTCTCTCTAATAACAACAGCAGCAGCAGGCTACAATTTGTAGATGAGGAATTTGTGCCACCCTTTGTTCAAAAACTTGAGGCAATGCTACTTTCTAGCAAATTTTCCACTTCCTACCCCTTCCCACACATGTCCTTTGACCCCATGGGATGATGGCCCTTGACCATTTCAGCCCTCCCCAGACTCCTTTCAACAGATTCAGAAGTAGAGCGGACAGATCAAAAGACAAATTGTCAAAATGGCACTACTTAAAAGAATCCTCCACCTTGTGTGACCGTGGAGCAGAACAGACAACTCCAATCTGTATGCTTGTCCTCAATGTCTTGCCTCATGTAAAGAGGAAGAATTGTTTGAGGCTACAGATTGGTTGCTGTTACCTGTTTTTGGTCAAAAGATATTTAGCCACTTGTGCGCCTTCTATTTTTATCAGTTTTATATTAATGTATGCAATGCTTTTGATACAGAATAATAATAATTGTAAAGGTGTTCCCAGTGGTGATCGGCACACTGGGTGCAGTGCCAGAAGACCTTGGCCTGCACTTAAACACAATCGGTGCTGACAAAATTACCACCTGTCAGCTGCAAAAGGCCACCCTACTAGGATCTGCACACATTATTCACAAATACATCATAAAGGTCTAGACACCTGGGAAGGGTCCGATGTGTAATCAAATGCAAGAGCCAGCAGAGTGATCTTGTCTGCTGTGTACTAATCTTGTTAGGTATCAAATAATAATAATAATAATAATAATAATAATAATAATAATAATAATAATAATAATTGGATTCAGACAGACAGAGTTTTGGAGCATAATACTCTTGACCTCACAATCGTGTTAAAAATCGAACTGCAAAGACTCTGGCACAAGCCAGTAAAGGTGGTCCCAGTGGTGATTGGCACACTGGGTGCAGTGCCAACAGACCTTGGCCTGCACTTAAAACACAATCGGTGCTGACGCAATTACCATCTGCCAGCTGCAAAAGGCCACCTTACTGAGATCTGCATGCATTATTCAGCGATACATCACACAGTCCTAGACACTTGGGAAGTGCCCGACGTGTGATCCAATTCAACAGCCATTGTGTAGCCCATGATAGGCATACAATCTACTCGGGCCATCATCTGTGCGCACTGACGACACCATTTGGATGACTCTGGATGCTCTTGACCTTCCCTCCAAACCTACATTCCCAGTTGAAACCCCTCTGAGAAAAAAGCGAAAGGGCAAAAAGGCGACCCCAAGTGACCACTGACCACCCAAAAGGTCACTTGTGGTCCTAACCAGGAGTGACGCTGTGCCCCACACCCAAGGTCAAGCAGAGACAAGAATGGAGTCCACCTGCCTTACCGTCTCGCAGGAAGGTATCCGCGAAGTAGAGGCACCGCACCACTCCAGAGAGGGAGTCATCAGCAGACCGGGGTTCGATCCGCCGTTGGACAGGGGTCATCTCAACCTCGTGGGGCCCCGGCTGTTCGGCCAACTGGGCATTGGCCTCATGCACCTGCAGAGAAGGTAAATCTTGACTCAAGAAAATGTATTTTATGAACGGGAGACCCCCCGCACCTTGTTGGCATCTTTGGTTCTCTTTTCATCTCCAGAACTGGGCCAAATGCTATTCTCCCACCGAAAAAATGTCTTCCAAGACCTTCTTCAAAATGGACCTTGGCCTTCGAGAATCGGAACTGATTTCTTGGTCAATGGGTCAGAGGTCCAAGATGAAATCCCTAGACCCCTCTCTTCCTAATTCCTTCCCATCTTCCCCTGTGACTTGAACCCACCACCCAATATAGGTTTAGCATTTGGAAGAAGTGCTCCCATTGTACCACTGATGGCGAAGACATGGGGTCCGGCATCATGTGTCATCAATAATAACAATGTCATAGCAGGACTACCTTGAGTCCCATTATTAGGAGAAAGGTGGGCAACAAAAGGATAATGTCATATAGCATGAATATCATATAGCATGAATAACAGTATATAACACAATTTGATTTTTTTTTTCTGCCTGGTTTGGAAGTGTTATTTCCTGTTCAATTGTGCAGTACTTAATTTGAAAGTATTTGTTATACTTCAGAAACTTCTTTTTTGTGGCTGCCATTTTGAACCTTTATAGGCCTTTTTTAACCTTTTGTGCAGAAATGTGCAGAGTTTACTGCATATACTCGAGTATATCCTGAATTTTTCAACCCTTTTTAGGCTGAAAAAGCCCCCCTCATCTTATACTTTATCATTTTACTCTATTTATTATTATTACATTTATTATTTTACTGTGTTATTATTATTTTATTATATTTATTACATTACATGTATTATTTTATTCTACTTATTATTCTATTTATTTTACTCTATTATTACTATTACATTTATTATCTCACTCTATTATTATTACATTTATTACTTTAATACTACTCTATTATTATTATTACATTTATTATTTTACTGTTATTATTATTTTATTACATTTATTACATTATTACATGTATTATTTTATTCTATTTATTATTATTATTCTATTTATTATTTTACTCTATTTTACTATTACATTTATTATCTCACTCTATTATTATTACATTTATTATTTTATTCTATTTATTATTATTCTATTTATTTTTACTCTATTATTACATTTATTATTTTACTATTTTATTATTTTTTATTACATTTATTACATTATTATTAAATGTATTATTTTATTCTATTTATTATTTTACTCTATTTATTATTACTATTGCATTTATTATCTCACTATTATTATTACATTTATTACTTTAATATTACAATATTATTATTACATGTATTATTTTACTGTTATTATTATTTTATTACATTTATTGCATTATTACATGTATTATTTTATTCTATTTATTATTATTCTATTTATTTTACACTATTATTACTATTACATTTATTATCTCAGTCTATTATTATTACATTTATTACTTTAATATTACTCTACTATTATTATTACATGTATTATTTTACTGTGTTATTATTATTTTATTATATTTATTACATTATTACATGTATTATTTTATTCTATTTATTATTATTCTATTTATTATTACTATGACATTTATTATCTCACTCTATTATTACATTTATTACTTTAATATTACTATTATTATTACATGTATTATTTTACTGTGTTATTATTATTTTATTACATTTATTACATTATTACATGTATTATTTTATTCTATTTATTTTTATTCTATTTATTTTACACTATTATTACTATGACATTTATTATCTCACTCTATTATTATTACATTTATTATTTTATTCTATTTATTATTATTATTCTATTTTTTTACTCTATTATTACTACTACATTTATTATTTCACTCTATTATTACATTTATTATTTTACTATTTTATTATTATTTTATTACATTTATTACATTATTATTACATGTATTATTTTATTCTATTCATTATTATTATTCTATTTATTATTTTACTCTATTTATTATTACTATTACACTTATTATCTCACTCTATTATTATTACATTTATTACTTTAATATTACTCTATTATTACATTTATTATTTCACTCTATTATTATTTTATTACATTTATTACATGTATTATTTTATTCTATTTATTATTATTCTTCTATTTATTATTTTACTCTATTTATTATTACTATTACATTTATTATTTCACTCTATTATTATTACATTTATTACTTTATTATTACTCTAATGGTATTATTACATTTATTATTTTACCCTATTATTATTGGAAGAATAGGTGAGCACATTTACATTGAAGAAGGATAGAATAATGATTTAATCAGAGTTGGATAGTCTTATCTTATATTACAATTTTATGTAAATATTCAAAAACATTTAACCTTCTGATGCCTCAATTAATGTAATTATATTCTTGTGAAAGCATGTCATAAAGTCACCTGGAGGACCTAGAAAATGCCTATTTTATCAGATGTAGGCAATTGAAAATGAATGAAATGGGACGAGAGCAGCGCCCTGACCTTGCTGGAAGGGCTGTTGGTGTTGACCCGCTTCTTGCCGGACACTCGGCTCTTGCGGATCCGGCGGAAGGACTGCCGCAGGGACTTCTTCAGGGACTTCACCCGCGAGAGGGGCCCCTCCATGGCCAAGGAGTCGTTCGGATGCAATGTGCACCTATGGAAACAATCAGAGTAATAAAGGCACCTGCCTTCATCTGATCCCGGAAGCCTACTCACTCTCCTCAGGACGAGACTAGCTTTGGCCCACTAACTCTAACAGGGTTCGGCCTACTCACTCTCCTCAGGATGATATTAGCTTTGGCCCACTAACTCTAAGATGCTTTGTCCTACTCACTCTCCCCAGGACGAGACTCGCTTTGGTCCACTGACTCTAACAGACTTTGGCCTACTCACTCTCTTCAGGACTAGCTTTGACCAACTAACTCTAACATGCTTTGTCCTACTCACTCTCCTCAGGACAAGACTAGCTGTGGCCCACTGACTCTAACAGGCTTCAACCTACTCACTCTCCTCAGGACAAGACTCGCTTTGGCACACTGACTAACAGGCTTCGGCCTACTCACTCTCCTCAGTATGAGACTAGCTTTGGCCCACTGACTCTGACAGGCTTCGGCCTACTCACTCTCCTCAGGACGAGACTCGCTTTGGCCCACTGACTCTAACATGCTTTGTCCTACTCACTCTCCTCAGGACGGGACTAGCTTTGGCCCACTAACTCTAAAAGGCTTCAGCCTACTCACTCTCCTCAGAACGAGACTAGCTTTGGCCCGGTGACTCTGACAGGCTTTGACCTACTCACTCTCTTCAGGACAACACTAGCTTTGGGCCACTGACCCTAACAGGCATCGACCTACTCACTCTCTTCAGGACATCACTAGCTTTGGCTCACTGACTCTGACAGGCTTTGACCTACTCACTCTCTTCAGGACAACACTAGCTTTGGCTCACTGACTCTGACAGGCTTTGGCCTACTCACTCTCTTCAGGACAACACTAGCTTTGGCTCACTGACTCTGACAGGCTTCGGCCTACTCACTCTCTTCAGGACAACACTAGCTGTGGCTCACTGACTCTTGACGGGCTTTGACCTACTCACTCTCTTCAGGACAACACTAGCTTTGGCTCACTGACTCTTGACAGGCTTCGGCCTACTCACTCTCTTCAGGACAACACTAGCTTTGGCCCACTGACTCTAACAGGCTTTGACCTACTCACTCTCTTCAGGACAACACTAGCTTTGGGCCACTGACCCTAACAGGCTTCGACCTACTCACTCTCCCCAGGACGAGACAAGCTTTGGCCAACTAACTCTAACAGGCATGGGTGCGGGCCCCACCTGGCCAGGACAGGGTTCCTGCGATGGTAGTCGTAGAGCCCGAAGCCGTGGCTGGTCCCAAAGGCCACCAGGTTCCACTCGGAGTGGAGGGTGACGGCGGTGACAGCGGCGGGAGGCGCGCACTGGACCAGGAGGCTCGGCTGGAAGCCTGGGGCGAAGGGCAGGGCGCCGTTCTTGGGGGGAAGCCGGTCGTGGCCCTTCCAGGTGAAGCCCTCGCGGTCCTGCAGGAGGTCCACCACGGCCACGTTGACCACGTGCTCCGACTTCTCGTCGTTGAGCTCCATCACCAGCACCTGAAGAGAGAAACCCATGGAACATCAGGAAAGGGATCGTGATATGGGGGGACAGTTGTAGTATGGATTTAAATCCTCTTAGGGGTTTATTGCTATTACAGTATATTTAGTAAAGGTAAAGGTTTCCCACTGACGCTAAGCCTAGTTGTGTCTGACTCTGGGAGTTGGTGCTCATCTCCATTTCTGGCGTTGTCCATAGACACTTCCAAGGTCATTTGGCTAGCATGACTGTATCGAGCGTTGCTACCTTCCTGCAAAAGTGGTACCTATTGATCTACTCACATTTGCATGTTTTTGAACTGCTAGGTTGGCAGAAGCTGGGGCTAACAGCGGGAGCTCACCCTGCTCCCCAGATCTGAACTGCTGACCTTTCGGTCAGCATGCTCAGCAGCTTAATCTGCTGCACCACTAGATAGCTCTAGTAACAGTAACAGTAATAATTCAGCATTACACCGTAATAATTTCGCATTACATCAACTGCTAGGTGGGCTGAAGCTGGGGCTAAGGGTTGGAGCTCATCCTGCTCCCCAGATCTGAACCGCCAAGTTCAGCAGATCAGCAGTTTAACCTGCTCCACCACTAGCGGGCTTTAATAACAATAACAATTCAGCATTACACTAATAATTTCAATTTACACCAACTGCTAGGTGGGCCGAAGCTGGGGCTAGGAGTGGGAGCTCACCCCGCTCCCCAGATCAGAACTGCTGACCATTCGGTCAGCATGTTCTGTAGCTCAGCAGTTTAACCTGCTGCGCCACCAGGTAGATCTAGTAACAGTAACAATAATAATTCAGCATTACACCATAATAATTTTGCATTACACCAACTGCTAGGTGGGCCAAAGCTGGGGCTAAGAGCGAGAGCTCACCCCGCTCCCCAGATCAGAACTGCCGACCTTTCGGTCAGCATGCTCAGCAGCTTAACCTGCTGCGGCACTAGGTATCTCTAGTAACAGTAACAATAATAATTCAGCATTACACCATAATAATTTCGCATTACACCAACTGCTAGGTGGGCCGAAGCTGGGGCTAAGAGCGGGAACTCACCCCGCTCCCCAGATCTGAACCGCCGACCTTTCGGTCAGCAAGTTCAGCAGTTTAAACTGCTCCGCCACCAGGGGGCTCTAATAACAATAACAATTCAGCATTACACCATAATAATTTGGCACTACACCATAATAATAATATTATTGTAACATAAATACCAGGGTTAGGTCTCTTGATTGAGTCACAGTGTGGAATAGTGGTTTGACCACAGCAGTACGGTTCGTGATTTGCATTTTTAACTCTTTCATGCTGTGGATTTCAGACACTGAATTTCAAAACTCACTGTCCCCTGCTCCCAAACTGGGAAGAAAGGGAGGAAGAGGCCAATGGGGATGATGGGATATGGTGCACTATTGCTCTTACCTGTCCTGCTGTGCCAGCAACGACCATCTTCGCCGTATATTTGCACAATGCGATTTTCTGGACGCCCAGCCGAGGGTCATCGCTGTACGGGTCAAAACAGCCGACCTGGAAGAAAAAGGGGCAAAAATCAGGACACACATTGTGCAAAGAGGAGAAAGAAGCATTTGCAACTAACGCTAGGATGAGTGAAACCTGCTTTGGTAACAATCCATGCAAAAGGGATCCACACTATGTAACACAATTCGATTTTTTTTTCTGTTCCTGGTTTGAAAGTGTTATTTCCTGTTTAATTGTGCAGTATTTACTTTGAAAGTAGTTGCTATACTCCAGAAACTTTGTTTTTGTGGCTGCGACAAACTATATTGAATTGCTTGAGATTCTAGGAGAGATTCATTGAAAAACTAGAGCAAAATGTGCTGCAGGATGATGTCCCTTTTGCAAATTTTTGCAGTTTAATAAACTTTTTCCACGTTTTTACGATAGAAGTAATTAGGAAATGGCATTTTATAACCCAGGAACAAAAATTGTGTTGCATCATGTTATTAGAAAATGAACATGAGCAAACAGTGTACTGCAGCAGCAAAAAAGACCAATATAATTCTAGGCTGCATCAATAGGAGTCTAGTATCTAGATGGAGGGAAGTCCTAGTCCCACTCTTTTCGACTTTGATCAAACCTCATTTGGAATAACAACCCTCTCGGGAGGAAGTGAACTGTATCTCCTGCTTGGCAGGATGAGGTCAGGCTGGATGGCATTTAGGGGACCCTTCCAACGTTGTGATTCTACCTTGCGAAACGGGGGCCACTCCTCCTCGCAGGACTGGTTCAAGCTATCGCTGTGGTCGCAGTCCGTCTGGAAAATGCTGGCCGTTCCCAGTTTGTATAATGGTTTGAGGGAGACCCCAGAGGCATCCCAGAACCGGACGGTGCCATCTTCATGACTATTGAGGAAAGAATAAAAAGGTTCCTTTAAGAGGTAAGGCAAGCAAGGCTTTTAAGGATGGAGTTGGAACCAGATTTCACCAAGGTGCCCTTCCCAGATTTGGAATAATAATAATAATAATAATAATAATAATAATAATAATAATAATAATAATAATAATAATATACATAACAAAATGAGTCCACAGCAAATAAGATCATGCTGGCTTTTGAATTGGATCACACATCAGACACTGCCCAAGTGTCTAGAACTGTGTGGTGTATCGGCATATAATGCGTGCAGATCCCCATAGGGTGGCCTTTTGCAGCCGGAAGATGGTGATTTTGTCAGCATCAATTGTTTTTAAGTGCAGGCCAAGGTCTTTAGGCACTGCACCCAGTGTGCCGATCACCACTGAGACCACTTTGACTGGCTTGTGCCACAGTCTTTGCAGTTCGATCTTTAAATCCATATCGTGTCAGCTTTTCCAGTTGCTTCTCATCAATTTTGCTGTCGCCTACAATTGCAACATTGATGATCCATACTTTGTTTTTTAACACAATCGTGAGCTCAGGCTTATTGTGCTCCAAAACTCTGTCTGTCTACATTCGGAAGCTTCTTTGTCTATTTTGCTCTTCATTTTTCCCAGGAACTGTCCTTATTTTGCCAGTTTTCACTTCTGTTTTATATTGTACTTTTATGGTATTCCCTCTTTGTCTTTTGCGCTTGAAGCAGTTTTCTACTATTGACTTCCCTCAATCTTGGTTCTTGATTGCCTTTCACATCATTTGCCAGTGCATGTTTCTCTTCTTCTACCGTTTGTTTCACTTGCAGAATCCCTCTCTCTGCCTCCTGATTTTCTGGACAGGTCAAGACTGTTGACATCACTACGTGGGTGTCAAGAGTAGTGGATAGTCATCAGTTTTCTTGTTTCTCTCTCCAGATCACACCCAGCTCTGCTTGCGCCCAGTTCACAATTCCAGCAGCATATCAGATTATTATTATTTGAAACATAACTCTGCTGGTTGTTGTATTGGATCACACGATGGACACTTCCCAAGTGTCTAGGACTGTATGATGTATCGGCAAATAATGTGTGCAGATCCAAGCAGAGTGGCCTTCTGCAGCTGGCAATTTTATCAGGGCCAATTGTGTTTAAGTGCAGGCCAAGGTCTTCAGGCACTGCACCCAATGTGCCGATCACCACTGGGACCACCTTGACTGGCTTGTGCCAGAGTCTTTGCAGTTCGATCTTTAAATCCTCATATCGTATCAACTCTTGTATTATTATTATTATTATTATTATTATTATTATTATTAGGAGCATTGGTTTCCATAATGAAAAATAAAAAGGATTATATTATTACCTTACAAAATAAAACAATTGTAGTCATAATTTGTTTCCTAGTTGATGCCAATTTGCTGCACTGTAGGATTAATGCAGTTTGACACCACTTTAACTACTTTGGGATCCTGGGATTTGTATTTTGGTAAGAAACAGCACTTTTTGGCAGAGAAGGCAAAATGCCTTGCAGAACAACACATCCCATTTGCCATTTGAGGCTGAGATGTTGTGGTTGGCTCAACCCCATGGAATCCTGGGATTTGTAGTTTGATGAGAAACAGCACTATCTGGCAGAGAAGACAAAATTCCTTGCAGAACAACATATCCCATTTGCCATTTGAGGCTGCGATGTTGTGACTCAGATGAAGTCGCCTAATGAGTTTTGTGTGGCTCAATGGGAAGAGACTGAAACATTTAAACGACTACACTGTCTCTTTAAAGAAAGTAAAATGTTGGGTTTCCAAAAGATGAAATTTTCTTGGCAGAATGCATTCAGAGGCAGTCTGGCCTCGCTTACTTTGAGTAAATATGATGTCTCCAGGGGTCAAGTTGGGGATTACGAATTATTTCAAGCGACGGCCAAACCACGGCTGCACATGTCTCTAGCGGAGATTTTGCAGCTGAGGCAAGACAGAAATGGGGCACTCCCTTCCTTCCCTTGGCCGGAGGACAGGGTCCAGCTGGCCATTCGGACCGCCCCTCTCGGCCCCAGGGAATGGACATCCGCTGGACGCAGCCAAGGCCTCCATCGGGGAAAACGCGAAACCCATTACATCCTTGGCAAAGAGTGACTCCAGCATCGTCAAGAGCAAAGCAAGAACATAAGAGAGAGAAGGCCAAGAGAATGAAGGATCGAATGAAAAGGAGGGAGGGAAAGGAAAGGAGAGGAGGAAGGGAAGGAAAGGAAAGAAAAGAGAGAAAGGCAAGGCAAGGGATACAAAAAGAAAGAAAGGCATGGAGAAAATGAGGAATGGAAAGAAAAGAGGAAGGAAGGAAGGAAGGAAGGAAGGAAGGAAGGAAGGAAGGAAGGAAGAAGGAAGGAAGGAAGGAAAGAAAGAAAAAGGGGAGGAGACAAGGAGAAACAGAAGTAAAAGAAAAGGAAAGAATACAACGGGGGGAAAGGAGGCATGGAAGAAGAGAGGAAGGGAAGGAGGGAAAAGATAGAGAGATAGAGAAGGAAAGGAAGGAAGGAAGGAAGGAAAGAAAAAGGGGAGGAGACAAGGAGAAACAGAAGTAAAAGAAAAGGAAAGAATACAACGGGGGGAAAGGAGGCATGGAAGAAGAGAGGAAGGGAAGGAGGGAAAAGATAGAGAGATAGAGAAGGAAAGGAAGGAAGGGAACAGAAAGTATAAAAAAAGAAAGGAGAGACAAGGCAGGCAGGTAAGGAAGAAAGAAGGAATGGAAATGAAAGGAAAGGAAGAAAAAAGATAGAGGGAACGAACAAACAAACGGGAGGGAAAGGAAGAAGGAAAGGCAAACGAAGAGAGAGAGAAAGAAGAAAAGAGAGAGAGAGAAGGAAAGGCAAGGAAAAAGAAAGAATGAAAAGGAAAAAATACAAGGGAAAAGAAAGAAGGCATGGAAGAAGAGGGAGGGAAGGAAAGAAAGAAGAGAGAGAGAAGGAAAGGAACAAAGGAAAGAAAGAAAGAACGAAAGAAAGAAAGAAAGGGAGGGAAAGAAAGAAAAAAAAGAAAGGGGAAGAAAAAAAAGGAGGAAGGAAGAAAGGAAGGAAAAGAAGGGAAGAGAAAGAAAAGGAGGAAGGGACAAGGGAAGGGAAGCGAGTGTGAGAAAGAAGGAAGGAGGAGACAAAGAAAAAGAAAAGAATTCAAGGGAAAAGAAAAAGAAAAGCAGGAAGAAGGAAAAAGGAAGGAGGAAAGAACAGAGAAAAGGAGAAGGAAAGTAAGAAAGAAGGAAGGAAAGAAGGAAGGGGAAGGGAAGAAAGAAAGTATAAGGAAAGGAGACAAGGAAGGGAAGGAGAGGAAGAGAGAGAGCGGAAGAAAAACAGGAAGGCAGGATGGAAGAAAGGAGGGGTGGAAAGGAAAGAGAAAGGGGGAAAGAAAATATAAAGAGGGAAAAGAGGGAAGGGGAAATGAAAAGGAAAAAGAAAAGAAGGCAAGGGGGAAGAAAAATAAAGGAGGCATAGAAGAAAGGAGGGAAGGAAAGAAAGGAAAAAAGAGGAAGACATGGAGACATGGAGAAAAAGGAAGGAAGGAGAGGAAGGAAAAGGAAAGAACAAATTTGGAAGGACCCCTAAAGGACATTTAGTCCAACCCCACCAGTCCAGGAATAATAATAATAATAATAATAATAATAATAATAATAATAATAATAAGGATATACGGCCCAATAAAGTAGAAAGGATAAGGCGCGATGACTCACCCCGTCAAGAGAAGCCCCCGCTGAGTGGGTTCTTGTGCCAGGCTCCTCCCGCCGTTGATGGGCCAGTTCTGTTAAGACACAACGGAGGAACACATGTGATGCAATCGGGTCTTCCCTGGCTTACCTGTGCAAGAAGCACATCCACTGTAGTGGCACAAGAGTCCACTACCGTATCAGAGTGATAATACATTGGACAACTTTAAAAGTTCCCCATCAAAAGGCTACGGCGTCAACCCAGGTCAACGGGGTGGTGTTGACTCTCCATTGAGGACTCACCGCCGTCGAGAGCCGGGGGCTCTGATGTTCCCCGGCGCTGATGATCCTCTCCCACAACTTGAGGGGGACGTTGGAGATGTGGTAGGAGCAGGTGATGGCGGAGGAGTGGAGCGGGGCCAAGTATGGGGCCGGGATGGTGGGCCAGCCGGGCGTCCTCAGGTCGATGGCCACCAGCTCCTCCTCCACCAGCACCACCAGCGCAGTCGGGTTGTCCGATTCTGGGGGAGACAGCACCCAAAAAACATGGTCATTACATCACATAGAGTTGTTGCCGCGTTGGGGGGCAACAGTCACCCCGAGGTGGGCATCTAGGTGGGGCACGTCTCGGAGGGTTATGTGCTCCTACTTCCTCAATCAAATCATATAAAGGATCCCCACTGTTAGCCCTAGCTCCTGCCAACCTAGCAGTTCAAAACATGCAAATAAAAATTTTAATGTTATTTTCATATGTCGGGTTTTTCTGGATTTTATGCCAGCATTTGTTTGTTTTACAAAGGCATTGAATGTTTGCCGTTGTTATGTTGCACTCCACTCTGAGTCCCCTCGGGGAGATAGGGCAGAATACAAATAAAGTTTTATTATTACTACTATACTATTAAATCCATATGTACCGCTTTGGCGAGAAGGTAATAAAGGTGCCCATGCAACCATGCTGGCAACACAACTAGTGAGTTGTCTACAGACAACAGGCTCCTCAGCTTGGAAATGGAAAAAGAGCACCTCCTCATGGCCAGTATGAGCATTACCTCCAGAAGCCGGAGATGAAAGGGGAAGCTTTTGCCATTGTTTTGTGTTATTTGTGTGTCATTGTTATTAAAGGCATTGAATGTTTGCCTATCTATGTTGGAATCCGGTGTAAGTCCCCTAAGGGAGAAAGAGCTGATTATAAATAAAGTGTAATTAATACACACACACACACACACACACATATTCATTCATTCTTGGTGGGTTCCATGATGCTGAATGGATGCATATGGCTACATCATCATCAGACAGGGCTTTGGTGGGTATTTTGGGCAATATATGTGTGTGTGTGTGTGTCAGAAATATTAAAATATATATATTTAATTACAAAAATTCGAGTCAAGCATTGAAAGGGTTAAATAGATGAAATGACTCAGCAAAAACTATTCAGTATAGGAAGGTGAGCCTGTAGTATAGTTACCGTCAGTCTGAGAGAGCCCTCAGTGGGAGAAAGGCCTTTGTGTGAGGTAGACCTCAGTAGGAGAACGCCTCTGTGTGAGAAAAAGCTCCAGTGTGAAGGCTCCAATGTGTAAAATGCTACTGTGTGAAGCTCCTGTATAACTTCAGTGTGAGAGTGAAGCTGTTTATTTGCATGAGAAAGAAGTTCAGTGTGGAAGTAAAGAAGGAATGTAAAGAACTTTATTCATGTTATGGAAACCTTGTTCTTGTAAATAGTGAAACGATATTATTTTGCTATAAAGCCAAGCCTCCTTTGGAAGAGATAACATTGGTCTCTGTGTGTGTATGTTTTGTTGTTGTTCTTTTTATCACTTGTGGCTAATAGTGCTGGGTCACGCAACTGCTAATAAGTTACTCTGCTGTACATTTATGAGGAGGGTCTTTTGTTATTAAGCCCACTCACTCAACAATACACACAAACAAACATACATTTTTGTGGGTCTCATAATCAGACCCATAATCCCACTGGAGCATTGCAGCGCACCCAAATACCTGGGAGTCACTCTGGACCGTGCTCTTACCTACAAGAAGCACTGCCTGAATATCAAGCAAAAAGTGGGTGCTAGAAACAATGTCATATGAAAGCTGACTGGCACAACCTGGGGATCACAACCAGATACAGTGAAGACATCTGCCCTTGTGCTGTGCTACTCTGCTGCTGAGTATGCATGCCCAGTGTGGAACACATCTCACCACACTAAAACAGTGGATGTGGCTCTTAATGAGACATGCCGCATTATCACGGGGTGTCTGCGCCCTACACCACTGGAGAAATTACACTGCTTAGCCGGTATTGCACCACCTGACATCCGCCGGGAAGTAGCAGCCAATAGTGAAAGGACCAAGGCAGAGACATCTCCAGCTTATCCCCTGTTTGGGTATCAGCCAGCACGTCAACGACTTAAATCTAGAAATAGTTTTCTAAGATCTACAGAGACACTCGCTGGAACACCTCAGCAAGCGAGAGTCCAAAAGTGGCAGGCTCAAACCCAGAACCTCAACCAATGGCTGATACCAAATGAGAGACTCCCCCCTGGGCACACAGACGACTGGGCGACTTGGAAGGCGCTGAACAGACTGCGCTCTGGCACCACGAGATGCAGAGCCAACCTTCAGAAATGGGGCTACAAAGTGGAATCCTCGACATGCGAGTGCGGAGAAGAGCAAACCACAGACCACCTGCTGCAATGCAGCCTGAGCCCTGCCACATGCACAATGGAGGACCTTCTTGCGGCAACACCAGAGGCACTCCAAGTGGTCAAATACTGGTCAAAGGACATTTAACCAACTACCAAACCCACAAGTTTTGTATTTTTCTATTTGTTTGCTTTGTTCTGTTAGAAATGTAATATAATGGACTGGTTGCTCTGACACGATAAATAAATCACAATCCGAATGTGATTTCTGGCATTTTTGGAGGAAGATGACACAAGGTTTATACCGTTTTGGAGAGTGATAAGGCTAAAAACGTTACTAGAGAGACAGCGAAATGGAAAGTTGTGAAAGAGGAGGAACTAAAACCTTTGGTTTCAAGCAGCGAAATGCCTACCCGCCTCTACCTCGGTGTCGTACACCGTAAAGAAGTCGATCACCCGCGACGTGAAGTCCAGGGTCACCAAGGTCTGCCCCTGGAGGATGGTGACGCAGTGCCGGTCCCCATAACTGGCACGGGGCATCCCTCCACTGAAGATGATGAAGTGACTCCTGCAAAAAAGGGGCCAATGGTCAAGTAAAATACTGCCATGGTTTCTAAGTTTCCGCCACCCAGCAAACTATATTTTGATATCATAGAATCAAAGAGTTGGAAGAGACCTCATGGGCCATCCAGTCCAACCCCCTGCCAAGAAGCAGGAATATTGCAGTCAAAGCACCCCTGACAGATGGCCATCCAGCCTCTGTTTAAAAGCTTCCAAAGAAGGAGCCTCCACCACACTCCGGGCAGAGAGTTCCACTGCTGAACAGCTCTATAGCCAACCTTGCTGTTTTCCTTCTTACTTGACCTTCATAGAATCAAAGAATTGGAAGAGACCTCATGGGCCATCCAGTCCAACCCCCTGCCAAGAAGCAGGAATATTGCATTCAAATCACCCCTGACAAATGGCCATCCAGCCTCTGCTTAAAAGCTTCCAAACAAGGAGCCTCCACCACACTCCGGGGCAGAGAGTTCCACTGCTGAACGGCTCTCACAGTCAGGAAGTTCTTCACAACAACCCTGCAAAGTAGGTTAGAGACTAACTGCCGATAAGCCGCATTGCTTTCCTGCAAGGAGACAGCAACTATGTCTTCCTAACTGAATCTCACGACAATCCCATAAGGAAGGCCAGAGATGTTATGATGAAGATGTATTATAATACTAGCCATCCCCTGCCATGCATTGCTGTAGCCCAGTCTGTGTATATGTGTTTTGTGTGTGTATGTATATATATGTATTGAGCATGCATTGTAATATATATTTTATTTCTTGGCTTTTTAAGTCTCTTGGATTTTTTAATATCTTCTACTGTGTTTTTCAGTGGTCACTCATTGGCCTGAAAGATGTATTGTGTCCAAATTTAGTGTCAATTCGTCCAGTGGTTTTTGAGTTCTGTTAATCCCACAAACAAACATTACATTTTTATTTACATAGACTAGCCGCCCCCTGCCACGCATTGCTGTGGCCCAGTCTGTGTATATGTGTTTTGTGTGTATACATTTGTGTACATGTGTGTGTTTGCGTATAAATGTGTGTGTGGTTTTGTGCATGCACTGTAATGTATTTTTTATTTTGGGGTTTTTTTAATCTCTTCTGCTGTTTTTGTATGAGTGATGGTCACTCGTTGGCCTGACAGGTGTATTGCGTCCAAATTTGGTGTCAATTTGTCCAGTGGTTCTTGAGTTATGTTAATCCTACAAAGGAACATTACATTTTTATTTACATAGACTAGCTGTCCCCTGCCACGCATTGCTGTGGCCCACATGGAGGTTCTGTGTGGGAGGTTTGGCCCAATTCTAGCATTGGTGGGGTTCAGAATGTTCTGTGATTGTAGGTGAACTATACATCCCAGCAACTACAACTCCATCATTTGGTCCAGATCCATCATTGTTTGAGTGCACAGTGATCTCTGGATGTAGGTGAACGACAACTCCAAAACCAAAGGACACTGCACACCAAACCTTTCCAGTATTTTCTGTTGGTCATGGGAGAACTGTGTGCCAAGTTTGGTTCAATTCCATTGTTGGTGGGGCTCAGAATGGTCTTTGATTGTAGGTGAATTACAAATCCCAGCAACTACAACTCCCAAATGACAAAATTCAATTTTTTAAAGTGAAGGACATACATTGGGTTGTTAAGTGTCTTGTGTCCAAATTTGGTATCAATATGTCCAGTTGTTTTTGAGTTATGTTAATCCCACAAAAGCTTCTCAATGTTTCTCGTTCTCAAAGCATACATTAAATACTCAATCACAGCCAGAAAGCATCACCTACCCGGAGTCACAGGACTGCCACACAATCTTGTTGATCGCTTTGCAGGGGAAAGGACCTGCAAGGAGAAAAGAGACAAGAGATCTGGAATAAGCACTAAGGGCTCACTTTATTTATTTGTTTGTTATTTACTGTATTTGTATACCGCCCTTCACAGCCCTCAGGTGACTCAGGGCAGTTTACAATGGCAACGATTCAATGCCCAAAAAAACCATAAAACATTTAATAACATTAACACATAATATAAACCCATAACAAGAATATTAAAGCATAGATCATTTGCGCCTCTTAATAGTAAACATTGTCCCATCTCGTCGTCCAGTCGTTCCGAATCCTATGTCTTTTAGCTTGCATTTTCAAACGCTTACTCAAACAAACAAGACTTAACTCTTTTCTGAAATGTTAAGAGGGAGGGGGCCGATCTAATGTCCCCAGGAAGAGCATTCCATAGCCGAGGGGCCACCACTGAGAAGGCCCTGTCTCTCTTCCCCACCAAACGTGTTTGTGACGCAGGCGAGATCGAGAGCAGGGCCTCCCCGGACAATCTTAAAGTCCTAGCAGGTTAGAAAGTTATTTCTGATGAAGCCTTGGACTTGTCTGATCCCTCCTTTCCTAAAAATAATAATAATTGGAAACCAGTATCAGAGAGTTCCCCTGGCCAATTTAGCACCCTGTGAATTATTTCCAGAGGCAAGGAAGATGATTTTGTGGCTGGAATTTCTCTTCTTTGTGTAAATAGGTGTGTGTATATCAGGCATGGGCAAACTCCGCCCCTCCAGATGTTTTGGACTTCAACTCCCACAATTCCTAACAGCCGGTAGTCCAAAACACCTGGAGGGTCGAAGTTTCCTGCCTTCCAGTTGTTGTTCATTCGTTCAGTCGTCTCCGACTCTTCGTGACCTCATGGACCAGCCCACGCCAGAGCTCCCTGGCGGCCGTCACCACCCCCAGCTCCTTCAAGGTCAGTCCAGTCACTTCAAGGATGCCATCCATCCATCTTGCCCTTGGTCGGCCCCTCTTCCTTTTACCTTCCACTTTCCCCAGCATAATTGTCTTCTCTAGGCTTTGCTGTCTCCTCATGATCCAATAGCCTGATCCATACTGTATAATTAATGCAGTTTGAGACCATTTAAACTGCTATGCCTCAGTACTGTGGAGTCCTGAGAGTTGTAGTTTCACAAGGTCTTCAGCCTTCTCTGCCCTTCTACAGGATTAATATACCTCGATGACAACTGAACTGCCATGGAATCATGGAAGCAGAAGATCCCGAGCCTTCTCTGTCAAAGGGTGCTGGTGCCCCAACAAACTATAACTCCCAGGATTCCAGAGCATTGCGCCATGGCAGTTACAAGTGGTGTCAACCCGCACTGATTCTGCAGCAAAGATGTACCCGATAAGATCAGGACTACATACGTTGCCCAATAAGACCAGGACTACAACTCATTGCAATCAAGATGATGGAGAGGAAAACAAGCGAAATGCCAGGCCCTGATGGACCGTCGGTCTGGCTCACCATAAGGGATGGTGGATGTGGCTGGTTGCAGAGTCTTTGCCGAGCCGCTTGCCACAGACCAGATTGCGTAGCCCCCGTCGCTGTGCGAGCTCACGATCGTCTGGCCGCTCCGCTCCCAAGCCAGGCTTTCCAGTTGCTGCAGTGGACACCATTATCGTCATCAACTTATCAATCACCACCAGTGGATACAACTAAATGGATATCTTATTTACTTTATGTTTTCCCCATCCTTTACCCAATAAAAGGACTCAAGGCAGCTAACTATAAATATGACACAATTACATTAATATACATAGTATGAATATATATACATATACATACATACATACATATATATATATATATATATATATATATATATATATAAAAAATTAAACCCTTGTGTCCTTGAAGTATTAACATAAAAATATGTATTTTTATTACAATACTTTAAGGACATAAGGGTTGAATTAAATACATTAAAACTGTACAACCATACCATCTTGTTAAAAGAAGCATGCATATATATATATATATATATATATATATATATATATATATACATACACATATATATACATACATACATACACATATACACACACATATATATATGTATATATAAACATATATATATATATACACACACATACATACATACATACACACATATAAATATACATACACACAAATATACATAAACAAACACACACGAATGAATGAATGAGAGGAAAGAACGTGGAATGTAATAACAGCAACAAAAATACATAATATGATTTTTGTTCCCGGGTTATAAATGTCATTTTTTTAATTGATTCCATCCTGAAAACACATAAAAAGTGCATTTAATTGCAGAAAAAAATGTGTTGTTGAAGGCTTTACTGGCCAGAATAGCCTTGCAGCTTCAAAGCTTGGGTGCTTCTGGAACATGGCCATAAACTCCAGAAAACACACAGCAACTCTGCAAAAACTTTGTTTTTGTGCGAGAGACATCCTGCAGCACATTTTGCTCTAGTTTTTCAATGAAGATCTCATCATTGAGTCTCAACCAACTCAATCTAGTTAGTGGCAGCCACAAAACAAAATTTCTGGAGTATAACAACTACTGAATTGCCATATAACCCAGTCCGGTCTGCATTAAAGGAGTCTGAGTTCCTATATAACCCAGTCTGGTCTCCATTAGATGAGTCTGAGTTGCCACATAACCCAGTCCAGTCTGCATTAGACGAGTCTGAGTTGCTGTATGACCCAGTCCGATCTGCATGAGATGAGTTTGAATTGTCATATAACCCAGTCCGGTCTGCATTAGATGAGTCTGAGTTGTTGTATAACCCAGTCTGGTCTGCATTAGATGAGTCTGAATGCCATATAACCCAGTCCAGTCTGCATTAGATGAGTCTGAGTCGCCTTATAACTCAGTCTGGTCTGCATTAGATGAGTCTGAGTTGCCATATAACACAGTCTGGTCTGTATTACATGAGTCTGAGTTGCCACATAACCCAGTCCGGTCTGCATGAGATGAGTCTTGAGTTTCCATATAACTCAGTCCGATCTGCATTAGATGAGTCTAAGTCACCATATAACCCAGTCCGGTCTGTATTAGATGAGTTTGAGTCACCATATAACCCAGTCAAGTCTGCATTAGATGAGTCTGAGTTGCCATATAACCCAGTCTGGCCTGCATGAGATGACTCTGAGTCACTATATAACCCAGTTCGGTCTGCATGAGATGAGTCTGAGTCACCATATAACTCAGTCCGATCTGCATTAGATGAGTCTGAGTCGCCATAAAACCCAGTCCGAGCTGCATTAGATGAGTCTGAATTGCCATATAACCCAGTCCAGTCTGAATCTGTTTCTCGATATTGTGTCATATGTACGAACCTTACAAAATAGATCTGACATACAAGGCACACATGTGTTTTTGCACAGCCCTAATGCCTATAATAATATTCAGGGGACCAGTTGTGTGGAACTGACCCAGGTTACTTCAAAACAAAAGTGAGAATTTCAGATGCACAGGAAGGTCTTCAATCCTGCCAAACAGATAGGTCATTACCTGGTTGCCCAAGAAAAGATGGCTTGCGCCCCGGGTGCTCTTGTCCCACAAAACCATCAGGCCTCGGCTGTAACCGATCAAGATCTTGGTGGGGTCTCGAGGGTGTTCCTGGAGAGATTCCACCGGACCTAGAGCCTTGCCACAGCGATAGTCCTCCGGAACCCTGGAAAGACGAGGAGCATCAGGATCCGGAACCCATCTCTAGGAACTTCTAGGTCAGGCATAGGCAAACTTGGGCCCTCCAGGTGTTTTGGACTTCAACTCCCACAATTCCTAACAGCCTACCGGCTGTTAGGAATTGTGGGAGTTGAAGTCCAAAACACCTGGAGGGCCCAAGTTTGTAATCTGGGTGTATAACCCAGCAAAGCTCACCTTTGCATGACCTCGTCCTGGTAGAGAGTCCGGTCCTCCAGGAGCGCCAAGGAGGGGAGTTCGAGGGCGTAAATGCCACCCCCTTCGGTCCCCAGGTAGGCCACATCGCCCGCCGACTGCAAGGAGATGACCGTCACCCGAGTGATGCTGGGAGGAGAGCTGCGGAGACAGGAAGAAGGACTGTATTGACTCGAATCTCGTAAGTAAAGGTAAAAGTTTCCCCATTAAGTCTAGTTGTGTCCGACTCTGAGAGGGTGGTGCTCATCTCCATTTCTAAGCTGAAGAGCCAGCGTTGTTCATAGACACCTCCAAGGTCATGTGGCTGCATGGAGCAGTACCTATTGATCTACTCACATTTGCATGTTTTCAAACTGCTGGGTTGACAGAAGCTGGGGATAACAGTGGGAGCTCACCTCGCTCCCCAGATTTGACCTGCCAACCTTTCAGTCAGCAAGTTCAGAAACTCAGCAGTTTAACCCGTTGCACCACTGCGAGCTCCTTAGGAAGGCTGTTAGGAATTGTGGGAATTGTAGTCCAACTTGGAGGGCCGAAGTTGGCCCATGTCTGATCTATACAAAACAGTTTGGCCCCACTCAAACTGCCACAATCAATGCAACGGAATTGTGGTACTTGTAGTTTGACATGGTTTTTATAACTTTCTTGGCCAACCAGGGCTGGTGCTTCCCCAAACTACACATCCCAGGATTCCATACACTGAGGCACGGCAGTTAACGTAGTGTCGAACTGCACTAATTCTACAGTGTAGATGCATTGGGTTAATCAGCTGCATTAAAATCACTACTGACTGAAAAGTCAGCCCAGGTCGGAGTAAGCTCCCGACCATTTGTCTAGCTTGCTGTCGACCTTTGCAGCCCGAAAGGCAGTTGCATCTGTCAAGTAGGAAATTTAGCTACCTATGCGGGAGAGGCTAATTTAACTAATTTACGAYGCCATAAAAATCTCCAGCAGTGTGCAAAAGAATGAGGAAGTACTCCGTCGGTGTCACAAGTGGACAGTGAAGCGACAGCTCCCCCCGGTGGCCAGAATTTGAACATAACCTCATGAAGCTGGACCTTTGCAGCCCGAAAGACAGTTGCATCTGTCAAGTAGGAAATTGAGGTACCTATGCGGGAGAGGCTAATTTAACTAATCTACAATGTCATAAAAATCTCCAGCAGTGTGCAAAAGAATGAGGAAGTACTCCATYGGTGTCACAARTGGACGGTGAAGYGACAGCTCCCCCRGTGGCCAGAATTTGAACATACCCTCATGAAGCTGGAAAGTTAAATAGYCTCTGTGTGTCTGTCKMTATATGTTGTGTGTCTATGGCATTSAATGTTTGCCATGTATATATGTACATTGTGATCTGMCCTGAGTCCCCTGYGGGRTGAGAAGGGYGGAATATAAATACTGTAAACAAACAAACAAACAAATAAATAAATCCCCAGATAGCCCTTGAGAAGCAGATTTCCCAAGTCAGCAGGAAAGAAAGGACAGAATTGSGTGAAATGAGAGAAGGAGGAATGAAAAGGAAGGGAAGRGGTGTAGGATGGAAGGAAGGAGGAATAGAAAGRGGGGAAGGAAGGAGGAGTAGAAAAGAAGAATGGAAGGAGGAGTGGAAAGGAAAGGAGGGCAGGCAATGAGTACTTAGCGTTGTCGAACCCTGGACGTCCGGGGAGGACGAAGTTCCGGGTCTCCTCCAAATGGGAATATCCATCCTTAAGGTAGATCTCCCAGAGGTGGAGCGTGTTGTCGTCCAAAAGGGAGAGTAGCCGGCCCTGCGGAGGAGAAGGAATGCTCAAAACTTTAGCCAAAGCGCTCATTTGGCACCACTGACTTATTTCCAAGCGTGCAACTTCTATACAGTACAGTCAATACACTTTGACTCCACTTTCACTACCCAATGCTCAGTGCTATGGGACCCAGAGAGTTCTAGTTTGGTAGAGAAAGATCCAGGCCTTGCAAAACGACAAATCTCAGGATCCCAGGGCATGGAGCAACACCAGTTTAAGTGCCGTCAAACTACCATGTAGATCAGGCATGGCCAAACTTGGGCCCTTCAGGAATTGTGGGAGTTGAAGTGCAAAACACCTGCAGGGCCAAAGTTTGCCCATGCATACTATATATGCACCCACAGATAATGCAAATTCTCTTACCTGCCCAGGTAAGAAGTGCATCTGGGTGACGGTGGCCGTCTCTTTGTGCAGCCCAGTGAATTCCACTCCGGGAGCCCCATATCTGCAGGAAGTTTGGAGTCAAGGAATAATCCAGGATTTGCAAAAGCGGGGAAGGATACAGGCAGAGGTTCTGCCAGCCTCTGCCACTCACTCCAAGAAATATGTATTACCTGCATAATGCAACAGTGAAGCATACAAAGTCATGCTGCACCCACTCAGGGGGCACCTACACCAGGTATGGGCAAGTCCAGGCCCAGATGTGGCCCCTTGGGCTCTTTTCTCAGGCCTCCCTCTCTCTTCCTCCTTCCATCCTTCCCTCACTCCCTTTCGTCCTTCCTTCTCTTTTTCCATCCTTCCTTCCTTCCATCTTCCCTTCCTTCCCTCTTTCTCCTTTCATCCCTCACTCCCTTTTCTCCTTCCTTCTCTTTTTCCGTCCTTTCTTCCTTCCTCCCATCTTCCCTTCCTTCCTTCCCTCCCTCTTTCTTCTTCCATCATTCCCTCACTCCCTTTTGTCCTTCCTTCCATCTTTCTTTCCTTCCCTCTTCCCTCCCTCTCCTTCCATCCTTCCCTCACTCCCTTTAACCTTCCTTTCTCTTTTTCTGTCCTTCCTTCCCTCTTCCCTCCCTCTTTCTCCTTCCATCCTTCCCCTTCTCTTTAGTCCTTTTTTCTTTTTCTGTCCTTCCTTCCATCTTTCCTTCCTTCCCTCTTTCTTCTTCCATCCTTCCCTCACTCCCTTTCGTCCTTCCTTCTCCTTTTCCATCCTTCCCTCTTCCCTCCCTCTTTCTTCTTCTATCCTTTCCTCACTCCCTTTTGTCCATCCTTCTCTTTTTCCATCCTTCCTTCCTTCTTTCTTCTTCTATCCTTTCTTTTGTCCATCCTTCTCTTTTTCCATCCTTCCTTCCTTCCCTCCCTCTCCTTCCATCCTTTCCTCACTCCCTTTAACCTTCCTTCTCTTTTTCCATCCTTCCTTCCTCTTTCCTTTTTTCCTCTCTTTCCTTCCATCCTTCCTCCTCCTCCCTTTCGTCCTTCCTTCTCCTTTTCCTTCTTCCTTCCCCTTTTCCTTCCCTTCCCCCTCCTCCTTCTTCTTTCATCCTTTCCTCACCCCTTTGTCCTTCCTTCTCTTTTTCTGTCCTTCTTCATCTTTCCTTCCTTCCTCTTCTCTTCCTCCCTCTTTCTCTTCCATCCTTCCCCCTCCTTCTCCTTCCATCCCTCAATTTCGTTTTCTCCTTTTCCTCTTTCCTTCCATCCATCTTTCCTTCCATCCATCCTTTCCCCCTCCTTTTCATCCTTTTTCCTTTTTCCATCCTTCCTTCCACCCCTCTTCTCTTCCTCCCTTTTTCTCCTTTCATCCTTCCCCCTCCCTTTCTCCTTCCATCCTTCCCCCTCCTTCTCCTTCCATCCCTCAATTTCGTTTTTTCTCCTTTTCCATCCATCTTTCCTTCCATCCATCCTTTCCCCCTCCCACACTTTTGTCCTTTCTTCTTTTTTCCATCCATCCTTCCTATCTTTCCTTCTTTCTCGTTTTCCTTCCTTCCATCCATCTTTCCTTCCTTCCCTCTTCCTCCTTCCATCCTTCCTTCTCTTTTTCCGTCCTTCCCTCTTCCCTCCCTCCTTCTCCTTCCACCCTTCCCTTCCTTCCTTCTATCCCTCCTTCCCTTCCTCCATTGTGTCCTTCCTTCCTTCCCTCTTCTCTTCCATCACTGGGCAGCCAGTCCTCCGAGGAGAGAGTGCTAGTATGTGGCCCCCAAGTTAGAAAGTTTGCCTATGCCTGATCTACACTATGGAATGAATGCAGGTTGACCCCACTTTCTGCCAAAGAGTGCAGATGCCTCAAACTACAACTCCCAAGATTCAAACAGCATTGATTCAACTATTATGGGTTCAGATTTTCTCCTTCCTTCTCCTCTGTCTATCTGGATGCTTGCTAAGCAGCGTCAGCATTGGAAAGATGGAGAAGGAGGGCAGACTTTCAATGCCGGGTTGCAATAATGTGTTAAAGAATGTAAACAGAGTAGACGATGGGAAAGAGGGCAAGTGCTTCCATCCAAAGCCGAAACGGACAATTCCAGTCCACTATTTCAGGGTGATCTGGTCGGGTTTTCGGCTCCCCGTCTCAAACAAAGCGCCGCTTGTCCGAATCCCGCACAAAAACGGGTCTCCAGGCAACCGTCCTCTTGTTTGCACGGTCGAAAGGATCCCCGCCGTTCCCCGGCGACCGCACTTTTTGCACAGAGAAAGCGTGCAAAGGCCATGAAAAGCAAAGCTGGAAGTAACCCAGGATTCAGCTATAGCAGAGCTTTCCAAAATGTGTGTCACCCAAAGCGCAGAAATGCATTGCATGGAAAAAAGGCTCCCCACAAAGAAAGGCCGCCTGGCAGGATGACACAGTCAAAGCCCTCCCAACAGATGGCCATCCAACCTCAGTCCAAGGACCTCCAGAAACTGAGACTCCACTGGATTCCCAGGCAGTTCATACTTCACTAGGGTTTAAAAGAGGCCCATAAAGAGCATCTAGTCCAACCCCCTTCAGTCAGGCAGGAAGACATGGTCAAAGCCTTCCCGACAGATAGCTATCCAACCTCAGTCCAAGCACCTCCAGAAAAGGAGACTCCGCTGGATTCCCAGGCAGTTAATACTTCAGTAGGGTTCAAAGAGACCCTCAAAGAGCATCTAGTCCAACCCCCTTCAGTCAAGCAGCAAGACAGAAACAAAGCCCTCCTGGCAGATGGCCATCCAGCCTTAGTCCAAGCACCTCCAGAAAGGAGACTGTACTGAATTTCCAGGCAGTCCACACTTCATTAAGGTTCGAAGAGGCCCCCAAAGGTCATCTAGTCCAACCTCCTTCAGTCAGGCAGGAAGACAGAGGCAAAGCCATCCCGACAGATTGCCATCCAACTTCAGTCAAAGCCCTCCCAACAGATGGCCATCCAACCACAACCCAAACAACTCCAAAGAAGGAGTCTCCACTGGATTCCCAGGCAGTTCATACTTCAGTAGGGTTTGAAAGAGGCCCCTAAAGGGCATCTAGTCCATCCCCCTTCAGTCAGGCAGGAAGTCACAGGCAAAGCCCTCCCAAAAGATGGCCATCCAACCACAACCCAAACAACTCCAGAGAAGGAGACTCCACTGGATTCCCAGGCAGTTCATACTTCAGTAGGGTTTGAAAGAGGCCCCTAAAGAGCATCTAGTCGAACCCCCTTCAGTCAAGCAGGCACAGGCAAAGCCCTCCCGACAGATGGCCATCCAACCTCAGTCCAAGCACCTCCAGAAACAGACTCCTCTGGATTCCCAGGCAGTTCATACTTCACTAGGGTTCAAAGAGGCCCCCAAAGGGCATTTAGTCCAACCTCCTTCAGGAAAACAGAATCAAAGCCCTCCCAGCAGATAGCCATCCAACATCAACAACACCATTGCAACGTCCAGCTCTCTACCTTCGTCTAGGAAAAAAATCCAAATTGCACAAACCCTGCAAAGATGATGATAATGGATTGCTTTAATTAGCAGGATATGGGCCACAGCTGTAACTTGGGGAAGTATCTGGATTGCATTGTCTTTTTTCCCCCTTCTCATCTGGGATTGTAAAGCCACAACCTCCATTCACAGCTGCGCTTTCTTCTCCAAAACGGGCGCTTTTGTTTTCCTTTTTCGTCGGCTGTGACCTAGTTTTGGAAGAAGACACACTACGCGTCTCGCGCAACACAAAGTACGCTTCACGGGACACCATTTCGGAGACCCGTCTCTTCCCGCATTTGAACACGTTGCACGTTGACAGCACTTCAATACCAATTGAGTAGCATTTGGGAGAAACCCGGGACCTGTAGTTTGACTGGGGCTTTGGGAGACATAATTCTAAGTCCATACAAAGACACCAATCCCAGATAAGGCAGCCAAGGTAATCCCACTCCTGGGATTTGTAGTTTCAACAAGGCACTGCAGCATTCCAGCGAGGATTTTCAAATACCCAGATTCCAGGATGATGCAATCCAAGAGTGATCCCACTCTCCTTCCCTGCCGTTAAATAATGGAAGGCGTCCCGCAGACATCTGGGATTTATAGTTTGGAATCAGATTTCAAAGTACACCCCCCATGAAACCATAAATCCCAGAATAATGCTATTGGGGTGATGCTACTCCTTTTGCCTGGCCAAAAATAATGCAAGTCTTCCAGTGGACACCTGGGATTTATAGTTTGGACTGAAGATTCAAAGTACACCCCAGTGCAACTATTAATTCCAAAATAATGCAATCAGGGGTGATCTTATTCTCCTTGTCTAGCCACGACTGATGGGACGCATCCTGCAGACACCTGGGATTTGTACTTTGGACACAGAATTCAAAGCACACCCCCATGAAACTATAAATCCCAGAATAATGCCATTCCAGAAACCATGGGATTTGTAGTTTCAATAAGACACTTGGGCTGTCCATCTGAGGACTGCAAGTACACAGTGAAACTACAAATCCCCAGATAATGTAATTGAGAGTGATCCCACTCTCCTTCCCTGGTCTGAAATGACGGAATACATACTTTGGACACCTGGGATTGATAGTTTGGGTTCAAAATTGCAAGTACTCACCAAAACCACGAATCCCAGAATAATGAAATCAGGGGTGAACGATGGAAGATATCCAGTGGATACATGGGATGTATAGTTTGGGTTCAGAATTCAAAGTACAGTACTGCCTGTGAAACTATAAATCGCAAAATAATGCAATTAGGGGTGACACTACACCACTGAAAGAATGGAGCGGAGCCATCCTGGGATTTGTAGTTTCAACAAGGGCTTTGGGGCAGAGAATTCCAAGTACAAAACTACAAATCCCAGCACCATGCAACTGGGGTGTGTGTGTGTGTGTAAGTATATGTATGTAGGCATGTATATAGATTATATAATACATACATACATGCATACACACATATACACACACCCCAGTTGCATGGCACTGGGATTTGTAGTTCCATTTGGACATATTATTATTATTATTACTATTACTATTATTATTACGTAAAGGTAAAGGTTTCCCCCCAATATTAGGTCCAGTCGTGTCCGACTCTGGGGGTTGGTGCTCATCTCCATTTCTACTCAGTTGTCCATAGACGCCTCCGAGGTCATGTGGCCAGCATGACTGCACACAGCGCCGTTACCTTCCTATCAAAGCGATACCTATTGATCTACTCGCATTTGCATGTTTTCGAACTGCGAGCCTGGCAGAAGTTGGGGCCAACAGCGGGAGCTCACCCCGCTCCCTGGATTCGAACCAATGACCTTTTGGTCAGCAAGTTCAGCAGCTCAGTGGTTTAGCCCACTGTGCCACCGGAGGCTCCCTATATATATATATATATATGTGTGTGTGTGTGTGTGTGTGTGTGTGTGTGTGTGTACACACATATATATGGGGAACCTCCGGTGGCACAGTGGGTTAAACCACTGAGCTGCTGAACTTGCTGACCAAAAGGTCATTGGTTTGAATCCGGGGAGCAGGGTGAGCTCCCGCTGTTAGCCCCAGCTTCTGCCAGCCCAGCAGTTCGAAAACATGCAAATAATATATAACAACACACACATACACACCTCCCAGACTGACATCCAAAGCATGACTGGGATGTCTTAGTGCTCAAAGAAATAATAAAAGGGAATAAATGGGCAGAAAGTGCAGCAGAGGCAAAGGGAGAGAGTTTGCTGCATTATGGTTGCATATAGATTATATATATTCCCCCGGATTCGGCAAAAGGAGAGAGATTTGGCAGCTGGCCCGAACTGCAGGCCTTGGAGAAGCAGCTGCTCAATGCAGAAAAGTGAATTATTATATTATCCTTAAGGGAAGAGGAGCCTGGAGAAAATAAAGAAGAGGCAAGAAAATTGAGTTTCCAAAAAAAATAAATAATATACAGAATCTATATGACTTTGAAGCACCATTTCGAGCTCCCAAAGGCTGCGGGTTTCATAGGACTGAAATGGGAACTGACCTTGTCCAGATTGGCATCGATCGCTTTTGCTGATCTCTGCAAAAGCGGAGGCCAAATCAAACATGTTTACCCTTGAAGGCAAATGGGGCCGTGGAGGGGGCCAAGGGTCAGGCGGGCTTGCAAAAAAGCCCTAAATACAAGCCAAAAATTGCCTGAAAAGGGTTATGCAAGCCTTGAAAAATCTCCAGTGGAGGGACACCACGATTTGCATCCCTCCTTCTATGACATTCCTCCTCCCACGGCTGCCTCAATCTGTGTTACTTCCAAGCATTTATTATCAGATTGATATCCATGAAAGTGCACGCAAAAACAAAAACCAGTTGGTCTTAAAGGTGCGGCTGGATTCCTTTCCTGTTTATGTGATATGTATATGTGTGTGTGTGTATATATATTGTATATGATGCTAGCCTTTTAAACAAACTCCAAGTTATTTCGAAAGCAATTTGCAAAGATGCCTTGCAGGACATTAAACACACACAAATACGTACATATGTGTATATATACCCGTACACACAGTCACACACATATATACATAGCCAAATATATATACACAGAGAAACACACATATATATATGCACAGTCACATAGATACATGTGATACTCAGAAACACAAACACATAACCAGACATATAAATACACACACATTTATAAAACATATATACACACAAACACATATATACAGACATGCAATCACATAGAAACATATACATACACTCATAAACACACATATATCTATAGCCATACATAGACACACACACAAACACATATACACATCTATAGACACACACATGCAGTCACACACACACTCATAAACACAAACATATATACAAACACATATCGATAAAACATATATACACACAAACACACACATATATATCTATAGACACACAAATGCAGTCGCACACACATATATATACACACTCATAAACACAAACACATATCTATAACGTACGTACATATATACACACATGCGTATATATACCCGTACATACAGCCACACACATATATACATAGCCAAATATATATACACAGAGAAACATACACATATATATACGCACACACAGTCACATAGATACATTTATATACTCATAAACACAAACACATAACCAGACATATAAATACACAATCTATAAAACATATATACATCTATATATAGATATGCAATCACATAGAAACATATACATACACTCATAAACACACATATATCTATAGCCATACATATACACACACAAACACATATACACATCTATAGACATACAGATGCAGTCACACACACACATACATATGCACACTCATAAACGCAAACACATATCTATAACCAAACATATATACACACACATATCGATAAAACATATATACACACAAACACACACATATATATCTATAGACACACAAATGCAGTCGCATACACATATACATATACACACTCATAAACACAAACACATATCTATAACCAAACATATATACACACACATATCGATAAAACATATATACAGACAAACACACACATATATATCTATAGACACACAAATGCAGTCGCATACACATATATATATACACACTCATAAACACAAACACATATCTATAACCAAACACACACATACACACACATATCGATAAAACATATATGCACACAAACATATATATATATCTATAGACACACAAATGCAGTCACACAAACATATATAGATATATATATACACACTCATTCAGGCACATATCTATAGGCATACATATATGTACACACATATATCTATGAAACATATGCACACACAAACACATATATACATCTATAGACACACAATTGCAGTCACACACACACATATATACACTCTCAACAACACACGCACATATCTATAGACATGCATATATATATATATACACACACACATATATCTATAAAACATATATACACACAAACACATATATACATCTATAGACACACACATGCAGTCACATAGGTACATATAAACACATACATATATCTATAGCCATACATACATATATATACACACATCTATAAACATATACACACAAACACATACATCAATCTATAGACATACACATGCAGCCACATAGATACACTCATAAACACACACCTATATACATAGCCATATACACACACACTCATAAACATACGGTATAAACACCAGCATATATACACATTTATATATTTAAATGCACACACAAAGACATACATATACACATAGAGAAACAGATACAAATACAGAGACATAGACAGATACCTATACCTATAGACAGAGACACACATGCATGTATATAAACACCCAGAAACACACATAGATGCAAACGCATTCAATTTTAAGTTGTGAACTGTAATCTGCATTTTATTTTAAATTTGTGTGTTTGGTTGTGTGTCTTTTAATAGCGTTTTATCTCTTGTTTTAATGATGTTGGATTCCACCTCGAGCCGCAGGGAGAGGCAGATAGTGGATTATTATTATTGTCATTGTATGTGTGTGTGTGTGTATATATATATATATATATATATATATACACACACACACACACACACACACACACACGTACGTATGAAAAACCTATGGACCCAATATGGCTCACAGATTATTTGAGCACAGGGCCCCCATAGTAGCCCATTGAGTGCCTTTGGGGGAGTCACACTCTCTCAGCCTCAGACCCAAAAGCCAACCTGCTCTCAACCAAAACAGAGCAGCCTGCTCCGCTGCATTTCTCACATTCCTCCCCATCAAAGGCTCCAAATTGGAGGAGAGGCTCATTAAAGTCAAGGCAATTAACCCAGTGGGGTGTGTTGTTTTGTTTTTTCCTCTCTTATTGTTTTCATGCAAATGGCTTCAGGGGAAGGCATATTAAGGGAAAAGGAATGCAACTCCCTCCCAGATAAAAACAAAACCACATTTCCTTCTAACTTAGATTTAGAATACATCCGGACTACAACGCCCAGCATCCTCAGGCAAAGACTGAGATTTTTCTCAGCTACAACTCCCAAAATCCCTTCAAAGGTTTTGATTTCCCATAGTTTGGCAAATACTTCTTCTTGTGGACTACAACTCCCAGCATCCCCGTATGAGTTTCAAAAACGATGCCCCCCCCCAAAACTCTTTAGAATTTGCACTCTCTTGCTCCCCATTTGAAACTACAAATCCCATTTGAAACTACAAACTACAAAAAGATGCAATAATAATAATAATGTCCATACTGAGATTTTTCTCAGCTACAGCTACATCTCCCAAAATCCCCTCAAAAGTTTTGATTTCCCATAGCTTGGCAAAGACTTCTTCTTGTGGACTACAACTCCCAGCATCCCCAAAAGTTTCAAAAACGAGCCCCCCCCAACTCTTTAGAATTTGCACTCTCTTGCCCCCCATTTGAAACTACAAATCCCATTTGAAACTACAAACTACAAAAAGATGCAATAATAATAATAATGTCCCACTTTTATTTCATGATCGTGATATTATTATTATTTCCTACTTTTATCTCCTGATCAATATGCTATTATTACTTTTCCATGCTTTTATTTCCCAATTGAGATGCAATAATTATTATTATATCCTGCTTTTATCTCAGTTCAGATGCTATTACGGTTCTTATTATTGTATTCCACTTTCATTCTGACTGAGATGCGGTTATTACTATTTCCCACTTTTTTCTCCTGGGATTTATAGTTTGGACTCTGATCTCAAAGTACACCCCCTCTAAGAAACTATACATCTCAGAATGCTATTGGGGTGATCCCACTCTATTTGCCTGGCCAAAAATAATGGAAGTCTTCCATGGGACACCTGGGATTTATAGTTTGGGTGGATGATTCATAGTACACCCCCAATGATACTATAAATCCCAGATTGCTGTCAGGGCGATCCTACTCTCTTTGCCTGGTCAAAAATAATGGAAGTCTTCCAGAGGACACTTGGGATTTATAGTTTGTGCTGAAGATTCTAAGTACACCCCCCAATGAAACTATAAATCCCACAATGCTATCAGGATGATACTATTCCCTTTGACTGGCCAAAAATAATGGAAGTCTTTCACTGGGTGCCTAGGATTTATAGTTTGGGCTGAGTATTCATAGTACATCCCCCAATGAAACTATAAATCCCAGAATGCTGTCAGGGCCAAAAATAATTGAAGTCTTCCAGAGGACACTTGTGATTTATAGTTTGGGCTGAGGATTCATAGTACACCCCCTTGAAACTATAAATCCCAGAATGCTGTCAGGGTAATCCTACTCTCTTTGCCTGGTTAAAAATAATGGAAGTCTTTCAGTGGGCGCCTAGGATTTATAGTTTGGGCTGAGTATTCATAGTACATCCCCCAATGAAACTATAATTCTCAGAATGCTGTCAGGGCCAAAAATAATGGAAGTCTTCCAGAGGACACTTGTGATTTATAGTTTGGGCTGAGGATTCAAAGTATTCCCCCATGAAACTATAAATCCCATTATGCTATCAGGATGATCCTATTCCCTTTTGCCTGGCCAAAAATAATGGAAGTCTTCCAGGGAACACCTGAGATGTATAGTTTGGACTGAGGATTCAAAGTACACCCCGCATGAAACTATTAATCCCAAAACAATGCAATCAAGAATGATCCTATTCTCATTGTCTAGACACAACTGATGGGGGCATCCAGCGGACACCTGGGATTCAAAGCACACCTCCCATGAAACTATAAATCCCAGAATAATATATGTTATTTTATAGTATTAGTACATATTATTTTTACACTATACCATTGGGATGACCCTACTGCCCAGAAAGCATGGAATGGCGCCATCCTGGGATTTGTAGTTTCGCCAAGAAACTTAAGCTGTCCATCTGAGAGCTGGAAGTATACAGTGAAACTACAGATCCCAGGATAATGTAAATGAGAGTCATCCCACTTTCCCACTTTTTATTATGACTGTTACTATTATTACACACTTTTATCTCATAATTGAGATGCTATTATTATTATTATTATTATTATTATTATTATTATTATTATATCCTGCACATTTCCTTATCCACAGCAAATATGATGGACTGCAACTCCCATCATCCCCTGGAAATGGCAACTGGGGCCTGCTGTCAATTGCATGGTTCCCGACTCTCAGAACCATCGTCCCAAAAATAATGCAAGTCTTCCAGGGGACACATGGGGTTTATAGTTTGGGCTGAAGATTCAAAGTACATCCCAATGAAACTATCAATTCAAAAATAAAGCAATCAGGGGTGATCCTATTACTCCTTATCTAGCCACAACTGACGGGACGCATCCAACGGACACCTGGGATTTGTAGTTTGGGCACAGGATTCAAAGCATATAAATCCCAGAATAATGCCATTCCAGAAAGCATGGAATTGAGCCATCCTGGGATTTGTAGTTTCGACAAGACACTTAAGCTGTTCACTTTTATCTCCTAATTGAGATGCTATTATTATTATTATTATTAACTTTTATCTGCTATTCATGCTAATTATTATTATTATTATTATTATTATTATTATTATTATTATATCCTGCACATTTCCTCATCGACAGTAAATATGATGGACTGCAGCTCCCATCATGCTGGTCCCATCATGCTGGAAACCTGCTACAAAACAGGAGCTTTTTTGTTGAGTTCCAGGGCCAGAGAATCAGATGGCGGAAACAGAAGAACGGCCTGACTCAGGGGAGCATGCTTGCTCCATCCATGTTCAACATCTACACAAATGACCAGCCACTGCCAGAAGGGATGGAGAGTTTCATCTATGCTGATGATCGTGCCATTACTGCTCAAGCAGGGAGCTTTGAGATGGTAGAACAGAAGCTCTCCGAAGCTCTAGGTGCTCTTACTGCCTACTACAGGGAAAACCAGCTGATTCCTAATCCATCTAAAACACAAGACATGTGCTTTTCATCTCAAGAACAGACAAGCATCCCGAGCTCTGAGGATCACCTGGGAAGGAATCCCACTGGAGCATTGCAGCGCACCCAAATACCTGGGAGTCACTCTGGACCGTGCTCTGACCTACAAGAAGCACTGCCTGAACATCAAGCAAAAAGGGGCTAGAAACAATATCATACGAAAGCTGACTGGCACAACCTGGGGATCACAACCAGACACAGTGAATACATCTGCCCTTGCGCTATGCTACTCTGCTGCTGAGTATGCATGCCCAGTGTGGAACACATCTCACCACACTAAAACAGTGGATGTGGCTCTTAATGAGACATGCCACATTATCACGGGGTGTCTGCGCCCTACACCACTGGAGAAATTACACTGTCTAGCCGGTATTGCACCACCTGACATCCGCCGGGAAGTAGCAGCCAATAGTGAAAGGACCAAGGCAGAGACATCTCCAGCTCATCCCCTGTTTGGGTATCAGCCAGCACGTCAACGACTTAAGTCTAGAAATAGTTTTCTAAGATCTACAGAGACACTCGCTGGAACACCTCAGCAAGCGAGAGTCCAAAAGTGGCAGGCTCAAACCCAGAACCTCAACCAATGGCTGATACCAAATGAGAGACTCCCTCCTGGGCACACAGAAGACTGGGCGACTTGGAAGGCGCTGAACAGACTGCGCTCTGGCACCACGAGATGCAGAGCCAATCTTAAGAAATGGGGCTACAAAGTGGAATCCACGACATGCGAGTGTGGAGAAGAGCAAACCACAGACCACCTGCTGCAATGCAACCTGATCCCTGCCACATGCACGATGGAGGACCTTCTTGCAGCAACACCAGAAGCACTCCAATGGCCAGATACTGGTCAAAGGACATTTAATCAACTACCAAACTCAAAGTTTTGTATTTTTCTGTTTGTTTGCTTTGTTCTGTTGGAAATGTAATATAATGGACTGGTTGCTCTGACACGACAAATAAGCTCCCATCATCCCATGGAAATGGCAACTGGGGCCTGCTGTCAACTGCATGGTTCCCGACTCTCAGAACCATCGTCCCCCCAATAATGCAACCTTCGAAAGGGGTTCCTGGTGGAGGTGGGGATGATGGGAGGTGCAGTCAGCCCAAACCGAAGGAGTCTGCAGGATGGGAACAGGAGTCCGTTGGAAGCCAGCGGCCAGGAGCGATTTTCTGGCATCGCCTCCTTGCAAAAGCCCTGCCAACTTTGTGAAAAGAGGCTGAAATTCCCTGCAAAAGGCCTCTAACTCAGCCTCTTTCCCCAACAGAAATAATTACTACTGTTACTGCTATTATTATTTGCAAAGAAAAGGTTCCGGTTGCTATGCACCAAGGAAAACATCCCAGGGCTTTAAGCACCAAGCAGGCAGCTTGGTTTCCAAGAAGTTGCATTAGATTTCACTTAGTTCTCATTTAAAAATGGGGTGGAAATAGAAATATTTCCTAATCGTAATTCATATTTAAATTGCAGAATAAAAAATAATGGAAGATTCGAATGTTTTGGTTTTTTATTGTATCAGAAGCAAAGCAAAAAAATACATTCTACTTAAATGTCCTTTGACCAAAAGTTGGCCACATGGAGTGCCTTTGGTGTTGCTATAAGAAAGTCCTCCATTGTGCATGTGGCAGGGCTCAGGTTGCATTGTAGTTTGCTCTTCTCCGCACTCGCATGTCGTGGTCTCCACTTTGTGGCCCCATTTCTTAAGGTTGGCTCTGCATCTCGTGGTGCCAGAGCGCAGTCTGTTCAGCGCCTTCCAAGTCGCCCAGTCTTCTGTTTGCCCTGGAGAGAGTCTCTCATTCGGTATCAGATATGGCTTGACGTTCAAGGTTTTTAGCCTGCCACTTTTGGACTCTTGCTTGCTGAGGTGTTCCTGTGATAATCTCTGCAGACCTTAGGAAGCTAATTCTCGAGTTAAGTCATTGGCGTGCTGGCTGATACCCAAACAGGGGATGAGCTGGAGATGTCACTGCTTTGGTTCTTTCACTATTGGTTGCTACTTCCTGGCGGATGTCAGGTGGTGCAATACCGGCTAAACAGTGTAATTTCTCCAGTGCAATAAGGCATAGAAAGCCTGTGATAATGCAGCATGTTTCATTAAGAGCCACATCCACTGTTTTAGCATGGTAAGATGTGTTCCACAATGGGTATGTATATTCAGCAACAGAGTAGCCAAGCACAAGGGCAGATGTCTTCACTGTGTCTAGTTGTGATCCCCAGGTTGTGCCAGTCAGCTTTCGTATGATATTGTTTCTGGCACTCACTTTTCGCTTGATATTCAGGCAGTGCTTCTTATAAGTCAAAGCACGGTCCAGGGTAACTCCCAGGTATTTAGGTGTGCTGCAATGCTCCAGTGGGATTCCTTCCAAGGTAATCCTCCCAGTTCAAGATGCTTGTCTGTTCTTAAGGTGAAAAGCACTTGTTTGTCTTTTAGATGGATTAGGAATCAGTTGGTTTTCCCAGTAATAGGCAGCAAGATCACCTAAATCAGAATCATAGAATCAAAGTGTTGGAAGAGACCTCATGGGCCATCTAGTCCAACCCCCTGCCAAGAAGCAGGAATACTGCATTCAAATCACCCCTGACAGATGGCCATCCAGCCTCTGTCCAGAAGCTTTGGAGAGCTTCTGTTCAACCAATTTAAAGCTCCCTGCTTGGGCGGTGATGGCATGATCATCAGCATAGATGAAACTCTCTCTCCCCTGAGGCAGGCAATTCTTAGTGAGAGCAGGCATTTTAATCTTCCACTCTTTTAAATTCACAATAAAAAATACTATTAATAACAATAGCATAATTATCTATATAAATAAAAATGTATGTTCGTTTGTGGGATTAAGAGAACTCAAAAACCACTGGACGAATTGACACCAAATTTGGACACAAGACACCTAACAACCCAATGTATGTCCTTCACTCAAAAAAAAATGATTTTGTCATTTGGGAGTTGTAGTTGCTGGGATTTATAGTTCACCTACAATCAAAGAATTCTGAACCCCACCAACAATGGAATTGAACCAAACTTGGTACACAGTTCTCCCATGACCAACAGAAAAATACTGGAAGTGTTTGGTGGGCAGTGTCCTTTGGTTTTGGAGTTGTAGTTCACCTACATCCAGCGATCACTGTGGACTCAAACAATGATGGATCTGGACCAAACTCTACACGAATACTCAATATGCCCAAATGTGAACACTGGTGGAGTTTGGGGAAAATAGACCTTGACATTTGGAGTTGTAGTTGCTGGGATTTATAGTTCACCTACAATCAAAGAGCATTCTGAACCCCACCAACGATAGAATTGGCAAACTTCCCACACAGAACCCCCATGACCAACAGAAAATACTGTCTGTGATGGTCTTTGGCGACCCCTCTGACACCCTCTCGCGACCCCTTCGGGGGTCCCGACCCCCAGGTTGAGAACCACTGAGCCAAAGCTTTGGAGAGCTTCTGTTCAACGAGTTGAAAGCGCCCTGCTTGGGCGGTGATGGCATGATCGTCAGCATAGACGAAACTCTCTCTCCCCTGAGGCAGGCAATTCTTAGTGAGAACAGGCATTTTAATCTTCCACTCTTTTAAATTCACAATAAAAATACTATTAATAACAATAGTCTATATTATTATATAATAACAGTAAATATTGTATAATTATAATACATATTATTTTATAATAATACATAATAAGAGTATGTATTATTATAAAGACGGGTATTTTGATCTTCCATTGTTGTTATTTCATAATTTGAATATTATTATTACTATTATTATTATTATTATTGCCTTTATTTAATGTAGATATATCCCAGATTCTCTGTTCCAAAGCATAAAATTATGGACCATTTTGAACTACAATGCCCAGAATTCCCATCTATCCAAGGGAATCAGAGTCCAAAAAATGTCTTTTTCCGCATTAATAAAAGGTAAAGGTTTTCCCCTGACATTAAGTCCAGTCGTGTCCAGCTCTGGGGTGTGGTGCTCTTCTCCATTTCAAAGCTGAAGAGCCGGCGTTGTCCGTAGACACCTCCTAGGTCATGTGGTCGGCATGACTGCATTAGATTATACTTATTTTGCAACGGGCCATAGAACCAAGACCAAGGAAGCAGGTTCAAATCTCCCCTTTGCTCTTAAATCCAAATAGAAACTATATTATTGCACTACTGGGATTAAACCAGTTTTCCTGGTCATTAGATGGATTACCAAGATAACTCCCAAAACTCACTAACTAGAGGCCAAGACTAATAATCTTACAGCAGTTGCTTGTGTTTTGGTTGGAAAAGAGCACTCGCATCGTTCAGCTTCCAACCTCTCCAGCTCCAAAACAAAGGCTCATATTAGAGTATTATTTTAAGCACAGTTGAAGACCTTATTGAACTACAACTCCCAAAAATTCCAGGACCTGAAAGACTTGTATCACTTTATGAAGCCCTTTAGAAATCAAATAGACATCCTCTATTTACATTCCTACTCCTACAGCATTCCAAATATGCATTGTTTCCAAACATTATCATTCGAAGAAGGTGAAAGAGATCAGATATCTCCGAAAGCTCATGCAAAGATAAAACCAGTTAGTCTTAAAGGTGCGGCTGCATTCCTTTCCTCCCTTTAAAAAAAGGAAATTATAGTTTTCTGGGTGTCTGGCATCAGCCAATGCCTAATAATAATTATCTGCTATACACATAATAAAAGTGAAGAATGTGTCCAGAGGAGGGCGACTAAAATGATCAAGGGTCTGGAGAACAAGCCCTATGAGGAGCGGCTTAAGGAGCTGGTCATGTTTAGCCTGAAGAAGAGAAGGCTGAGAGGAGATATGATAGCCATGTATAAATATGTGAGAGGAAGCCACAGGGAGGAGGGAGCAAGCTTGTTTTCTGCTTCCTTGGAGACTAGGACGCGGAGCAATGGCTTCAAACTACAAGAGAGGAGATTCCATCTGAACATGAGGAAGAACTTCCTGACTGTGAGAGCCGTTCAGCAGTGGAACTCTCTGCCCCGGAGTGTGGTGGAGGCTCCTTCTTTGGAAGCTTTTAAACAGAGTCTGGATGGCCATCTGTCAGGGGTGATTTGAATGCAATATTCCTGCTTCTTGGCAGGAATGGGGTTGGACTGGATGGCCCACGAGGTCTCTTCCAACTCTTGATTCTATGATTCTAATAAAGAGGCTCATCTTTGGAGGCTTTTAAGCAGAGGGTGGATGGCCATCTGTTGGGGGTGCTTTGAATGCAATTTCCCTGCTTCTTTGCAGAATGGGGCTGGACTGGATGGTCCACGAGGTCTCTTCCGACACTAGGATTCTCTTATAATATGTATGTGTGTATGTGGCTGGCACACAGAGAACTTCCTGCTTCTACAAACAGCCATAGCTCCCACCACTCAGGAGACACCAATAACATTGCAGGTTATGGTGAACACTATGAACATGTCCAAAAGCCCTGCCAACATCTTCCACAAACACCATACTGTCCATCACTCAAGTTGAGGCTTTCATGGAGGACAATTTCACCCTAGATTTTATGTTTTTCCTCCACCACAGACATCCCAGTGTTTCTGACTCTCTCCATTGGTGTGGAATTTGCATGTCCCCGCCCACTGCCTCTCCCTTAAGCCTTTTCTAAGGCACACAGCAAACAGAGGAATTGATCAACAACTGAACATACTTGAGAGGTTTGGTGAGATTTCACCAGGATGTGTAGGAGTTCTAGGTACTGGGATGTATAGTTCACTCGCAATCTAAGAGCACTCTGAACTCCACCAACGATGAACCTGGAACTAACTTGACACACAGAACTCCCATAATCAACAAAGAAACCTTTGGAGGGATTTAAAGGAGTTGTAGTTCACCTGCATCCAGAGCACGCTATGAACCCAAACAATAATAGATGTGGACCAAACTTGGCATGCACACCCGATATGCCCAAATTTGAATACTGGTGGGTTTGGGATGGAATTGGCTTGGACATTTTTTAGTTGTAGGTACTGGGATTTATAGTTCACCTGCAATCAAAACACACTCTGAACTCTACCAAAGATGGAATTGGACCAAACTTGGCAGACAGAACGCCCGTAACCAACAAAAAAATACTGGTGGTGTTTGGAGGGATTTACTGGAGTTGTAGTTCACCTACACCCAGAGAGCAATGTAAACCCAAATACTAATGGATCTGGACCAAACTAGGCACACATACCTGACATATTGAAATTTGATTAATGGAAGGGTTTGGGGGGAACTGACCTTCCTTTCTGGGAATTGTAGTTCACCAACAACCAAGGAAACTGTGACCTCCACCGATGGTGGATCTGGACCAAACTTGGCACACAAAACCTCCATGACTACTGGAGGGGTTTGAGGGGACTGACTCACCATAGTGGGAGTTGTAGTTCACCCTACAGCCAGAGAGCACACTGAACCCCACAGATGATGCATCTAGAGCAAACTTGCCCAACATAACAAACTTTAAGTACTGATGGAGTTTCTCAGGGTTTAACCTGGCATGATGTGACTTGTAGTTCACCCACAACGTTATGCATTTTGTACAATGAAAAAAACTGACTTTTTCAAATAACCCGGGCAACGCCACATACCCAAGCTAATAATAATAATAATAATAATAATAATAATAATAATAATAAGTCCTGTTACATATGACATATTGACTGGCCCTTAATGGGATCAAGTGAGTTCAAGTTCACTAAAACATAAGCTGCATTAAAATGTTTAAAAGGCCACAAAATCTTTCTGGAAATAATAATAATAATAATAATAATAATAATAATAATAATAATAATAATAATAATAATCCATCCAAGAACCATTCTATTTAGGCCAAGGAAGAAAATTTATATTTAGGAATCACTCATGCAAAAGCCAACATGGGTTTCAATTAAGAGAGAAAATAGGGGTAGAATATAATAACAAGAAAAATAATACACCCTCTATTAAAATATTAAAAAGTACCATTCAGTTTAGTCTAAAGGGGGGAAAAAGTCCCAGTCTATATTTAGGCATCATTCATACGGAGGTAAACATGGATCTCGATTAAGAGAAAATTGGGAGTATAATCATAGCATTAATAATGACAACAACACATCACACACCACATGACAATACTAAAAAATCCAAAGAGGGAATAAGACCTCCTACAATTAGGAAATACGTATTCCTATTGAGCCATGCTTCTTTGCACAGAGATATCACAATGCAAAAAGAAATCGTATGTAAACAATGAATGGCCCACCATCAATGCAATGATCCCGCGATATGATAATCCAAACGTTCCCAAAATCCCTACTCATTGGCCAAAAAGGCTGAGGCTTCTGGGAGTTGGAGTCTGAAACATGGGGAAGACAAGAGTTTGAGAATCACGGCAATAACCAGCCAGTCCAATAACCCTCCAATGCAACGACGAGTCAATGCAATATCCCTCAAATTCAATGACCGGGCAATGTAATAACCCTCCAATGGAATGACCCTCCAATTCAATGATCCACCAATGCAATATCTCTCCAATGCAATGATCAGCCAATGCAATAACCAATCAATGGAATAATTCACCAATGCAATATCCCTCCAATGCAAAGACCAACCAATTAATAACCGTGCAATGCAAAATCTGCCAATGCAATAACCAAGCAATGCAATAATTCGCCAATGCAATATCCCTCCAATGCAATGACCAGCCAATGTTATAAACCTCCAATGCAAAATCTGCCAATGCAATAACCAACCAATGCAATATCCCTCCAATGCAATGACCGGCCAGTGTAATAACCCTCCAATGCAATAACCAACCAATGCAATATCCCACCAATGCAATGACCGGTCAGTGTAATAATCCTCCAATGCAAAATCTGCCAATGCAATAACCAACCAATGCAATGACCGGCCAGTGTAACAATCCTCCAATGCAAAATGTGCCAATGCAATAACCAACCAGTGCAATGATTCGCTAATGCAATATCCCTCCAATGCAATGACTGGTCAGTATAATAACCCTCCAATGCAAAATCTGTCAATGCAATATTTCTCCAATGCAATGATTGGCCAATGCAATATTGCTCCAATGCAATGACCGGCTAATATAATAACCCTCCAATGCAAAATCTGCCAATYCAATAACCAAGCAATGCAATAATTCGCCAATGCAATATCCCTCCAATGCAATGACCGGCCAGTATAATAACCCTCCAATGCAAAATCTGTCAATGCAATGAACGGCCAATGTAATAACCCTTCAATGCAAAATCTGCCAACGCAATAACCAAGCAATGCAATAATCTGCCWATGCAATAACCCCTCAATGCAATGACTCTCCAAGGCAATGATCCGCCAATGCATTAACCCTTCAATGTAATGACCGGCCAATGCAATGATCCACCAATGCAACATCCCTCCAATGCAATGACCAGCCATTGCAATATTTCCCCAATTCATTGACCCACCAATGTAACAACCCCCCAATGCAATGACTGGCCAACACAATAACCCTCCAATGCAATGACCCTGATCCACCAGTGCAATCGTCTAACCATATGATAATTCAAGGCTCTTACCTTTCTCTTCCACCAATTTTTTACCCCAAATCCTGCAAATTAAAGGGAAAGGATACATTTTGACAGCCCCTGATTTGGTCCCAATGGCCATGATGCACAGCTTGGGGTCGAAGGCCAAGGAGCTGGGCTGGTTGGGGAAGCCATGCTCCACCGTCTGCACAGAGAGAAGAGAAAACATGAGTCAACACAACTGCTGTGTGTACTTTGGTTCCAAAATGGAAATAAAAAATAAATAATTAATAAGGATAAATATTATTAATACTACTAATAATAACAACAAATTTATTTACTTATTTATTTATACTGCACTTTTCTCTCTCAACTCAGACTCGAAGGTTCCTTTGGGTTTCTAACCTATGGCAACTCTATCATACGGTCTGCCATTGACTTCCTTTTGAGGCTGAGAAAGTATGTCTTGCCCCAATGGGTTTCGATGGCAAAGTGAGGATTCGAACCCAGGTCTCACGACTCTTTTGTTTTGCTCCAAAGAGAGAGAGAATATGGGGGGTGGGGGGGGGGGTGGGATATGGAGTCCAGAAGTTTGGAAACTCTGCCCCTGTTGCTAGTATAACTTTGGAAGAACAGTTTCTGCAGAGTAGCTCTGCCAACCCAGGAATATGCAGACCACTCTTCCATTCTCGTTTTGCTTTGAAATGTAAACAAAGTCATAGAATTTATTTCAATCTTTGAGAATTGAAAGGATTTCCATCTGAAGCAGATCCCTCCTTTGGAAGGATCCTGAAGTTATTTTCTCCAATATTGGATGCTAAGCAGGGCCAGCTTTGGTTGGGACTTGGATGAGAGACTGTCAGCCAACACTATGAATCAAAAGCATGGATTTCTTATGAACCTTTTGAACTGCATAAAAAGGGTTAAGGTAGATGAACCGGAGTGTCCAATCCAACTCCATGATTCGAAGCTTGGATTTCATATAAAGCTTTTGAATTGCATGAAAAGGGGCTGGAATAGATGACCCTTGGGGGTCCCACCCAGGTCTATGACTCTAAGCTTGGCTTGCTTGTGTAGCTTTTGAACTGGTTGGACTGATGACCCTTGGGATTCCATCCAACTCTATGACTCCAAGCTTGGATTTCTTATATAGCTTTTGAACTGCGTGGAAAGGAGTTGGACTAGATGACCCTTGGGGGTCCCACCCAGCTCTATGACTACAAGCTTGGATTTCTTATATAGCTTTTTAACTGTGTGGAAAGGGATGGACTAGATGACCCTTGTGGGTCCCATCCAACTCTATGACTCTCAGCTTGGATTTCCTATGAAGCTTTTGAACTGTGTGGAAAGGGGTTGGACTAGATGACCCTTTGGGGTCCCAACTAAGCTTGGATTTCTTATGTAGCTTTTGAACTGAATGGAAAGGGGGTGGACTAGATGACCCTTGGGGGTCCCATCCAACTCTTATGACTCCAAGCTTGGATTTCTTATGAAGCTTTTGAACTGCATGGAAAGGGGTTGGACTATTTGACCCTTGGAGGTCCCACCCAACTCTATGGTTCTAAGCTTGGATTTCTTGTGTAGCTTTTGAAATGGTTGGACTGATGACCCTTGGGATTCCATCCAACTCTGACTCAGCTTGGATTTCTTATGAAGCTTTTGAACTGCGTGGAAAAGGGTTGGACTAGATGACCCTTGGGGGTCCCACCCAACACTTTGACTCCAAGCTTGGATTTCTTATGAAGCTTTTGAACCGCTTAGAAAGGGGGTGGACTAGATCACCCTTGGGGCTCCTACCCACTTCTATGACTCCAAACTTGGAAAGGGATTGGACTATTTGACCCTTGGGGGTCCCACCCACCTCTATGACTCCAAGCTTGGATTTCTTATGAAGTTTTTGGACTGCTTGGAAAGGGGTTGGACTAGATGACCCTTGGGGATCCCACCCAACTAAACTTGGATTTCTTATGAAGCTTTTGAACTGCGTGGAAAGGGGTTGGAGTAGATGACCCTTGGGGGGTCCCACCCAACACTATGACTCCAAGCTTGGATTCCTTATGAAGCTTTTGAACTGTGTGGAAAGGCATTGGACTAGATGACCCTTGGGGGTCTCACCCAAGTCTATGATTCTAAGCTTGGATTCCTTATGAAGCTTTTGAACTGCTTGGAAAGGGGTCAGACTAGATGACCCTTGGAGGTCCCACCCAGCTCTTGGATTCCTTATGTAGCTTTGGTGGTCTTCCCTCTTGAGCCAACTCAACCCACACAAGCTCTCTTCCCACTTCGGAGCACCAGGGATTTCTTTTCTTAATCAAGGAGGATTTTAAAAGACTGGGTCAAAAGAAAGAAAGAAAGAAAGAAAGAAAGAAAGAAAGAAAGAAAGAAAGAAAGAAAGAAAGAAAGAAAGAAAGAAAGAGCCCTCCTCCACTAACTAGCTTTGGCCAAATGAAGCTTTTCAGCCAATTCCAATTGTGCTCAGAGCCAGCTGAGAAAGAAAGCAGGAAACCAGTGTGTGTGAGAGAGAGAGAGTGAGTGTGTGTGTGTGTGTGTGTGTGTATATATATATATTCATTCTCAAAGGCAGATAGTTTCCAGATTCTGCTTCAATTCCAACCCACCCACGGAAGACCACCCAAAAAGGGACACCCAAGGGTGGAGTGGCCTCCCTGACATCTGCACCTGCAGAGACTGAAGTCCAGTCCAGAAAAACTCCACTTAAATGCAAATTAATTGCAGAAGACTCTCAATGAACTCTCAAGGAAATTGGTCGATGCCACATATTATTATTAATAATAATATTAATAGGACCATTATTTTTATTATCAAATTATCAAGATCTCCTTGGGCTCAATGGGCAGAGAAAGCAAAAGACCTTGGAAAACTACAACTCCCAGGGATCCATACTGCAGAGAGAGACTGGTAATAGATTTATTATTATTCAAGCACAATCTGCATTGAATGCCATGCCTTGGAAATGCATTTCTGTGCAGAATTTGTGTCTGCATTTTTTTTTAAAAAAAAAACCCATAATGCAGAAGATCAGAGCAATGCACACATTTTTCTGCAGCTGGAAGCATCCCAAACTGCTGATGCAATTTTTTAAATTTTATTTTCAAAGAAGAAAATGTTTTGAACTTTGGCAGCAAAATGTTTTGTTTAGTTTGGAAAGGGTTGTTAAACAGAACAGAGTCCCTTTTCCATCCGTTGGCTTTCTTTCCACCTTTTCTGATTTCGGGATTGGGTTTTGCAGGGTTTACATTCCCGGACTTTGTGCGGATAACCGGATCCTATGCAAGTGAAGGGATTCGAGCTCAAAAAAATACCATCAAATCAGAAGGAAGGACCTAGAAAGTGCGTAGAGGGGACCTAGATATGGTCGAATGTGGGAAACCAAAACTGGGGATCATAGAAAAACCTCCTGAAATGAGGGACTTCTGGCCAAATACTACCATAAGAGTGGCAGTGGAGGACTTAGGAAATGCATTCCCAAATCAGAATGCAAATCAGGGATCGGGATATATATATATATATATATATATATATATATATATATGCATGCACACACACACATATACATATATGAGAGAGAGAGAAACTGGCCATATACATAGTCTATACATAAACTATAGAGAGACTACATAAATATACCATATACATTATTTATATTTATATATATATATATATATATATGATTATATATAGTCAATATATACACTATATACATTATATATAATATACTATAGAGACTGATTATATATAGTCAATATATACACACACTACATATTGACTATAGAGACTGACAACATATATACAAGCATTACTTATACAGACTATGTAACTATATATATACATAGAGACTATATATATATACACACACACTAGAGACTATAGACTATGCACACACACTATATATATAGGCACACACATTATAGAGGGCAAGAGACTATATATAGATTATATATAATAGACTATAAAGAGAGACTATAGACTATGTACACATTATATATATATATGGTGTGTATATACATATATATACACACACACTAGAGACTATAGACTATGTACACACACTATATATATATAGACACACACATTATAGAAGGCAAGAGACTATATATAGATTATATATGACAGACTATAGAGAGAGACTATAGACTATGTACACATTATATATATACGGTGTATATACATACACACACACACACAAATATATCATCTACACACACACACACACACACACACACGATAGAGAGGGCAAGAGACTATATATAGATTATATATAATAGACTATAGAGAGGTCATAGACTATGTACACACACACACATATATACACACACACACAATAGAGAGGGCAACAGACTATATATAACTATATATATATATAGAGAGAGAGAGAGAGAGATTATATATAATAGACTATAGAGAGGTTATAGACTATGTACTCACACATATATATACACACACATGATAGAGAGGGCAAGAGACTATATATAGGTTATATATAATAGACTATAGAGAGAGACTATAGACTATGTACACATTATATATATACGGTATGTGTGTATATATATATATATATATATATACACACACACACACACAAATATATCATCTATATACACACATGACAGGGAGGACAAGAGACTATATATAGATTATATATAATAGACTATAGAGGTTATAGACTATGTACACACACACATATATATATACACACACACATGATAGAGAGGGCAAGAGACTATATATAACTATATAGATATATATAGAGAGAGATTATATATAATAGACTATAGAGAGGTTATAGACTATGTACTCACACATATATATACACACACACGATAGAGAGGGCAAGAGACTATATATAACTATATATATAGATTATATATAATAGACTGTAGAGAAAAACTATAGCCTATGTTCATAGACTGTAGAGAAAAACTATGTTCACACACACACATTATAGAGAGGGCAAGAGACTATATAGACTATACATAAAGATTATATATAATAGACTATAGAGAGACTATGGACTATATAGACACACTAATATACACACATACATGAGAGGGCAAGAGATGATATAAACTATATAGATAGATTATATATTTCTTCAATTTCTCTTTTGCATCCTGATTTGGGAATATATATAATTGGAAGATTCTTGCAACCCCAAATCAGGGTGCTAAAGTGGGATTGGGAGCATTTACACACCCATATATACATATATAATATTCATTTATGCATATGTATATTCTTTCTGGAGAGAGATTCACAGCGGGGTTGCTTGCACACCCGAATCAGGAGATGAAAGAAGGGATTGGCAGAATGGATAGAGACGTATGGAGATTCTTGCATTCCAAAACCATGACCCGGAAAAAAGGGATTGGCTTGCATGGACAAAAAGGAGGAAAGGCATATAATAACCCTATGCAAAGGCATGCTTTCTTCCGGGGGCTCCTCCCATCATCATAAAGGAAGCAGAAGGCTTCTCCTCTGAGCGTGGGAAGGGATGGCGCAAGGAAAACAAACCCACACCCTCTTTTTGGGCACTCTTTTTGGGGTGCCCTGGCTGCAAGGCTGGGGAGAGCGGCTCTTTGCTCCTCTTTCCCTTCCCCATTAAAAAAAGGGAGGGGGGGGTCTTTCTTCTCCTCAATGAACCACTAGATTGTGCTGGACCAGGACCGAAGTTTAGGGGGTGCTTTTTGGAAGGGGGTCCCTCCTTTTACTAGTTTTCTTTGTGGCACCCCTTCTTTGCTAGCTCTGTTGTGCTGAATGCGGGTTAAATCAGGGCCATGGGGTTGTATTGAATCAGGACCTTGGGGTTTTCTTATTTGGGGGTCCTTCTTTCATGAGGTTTCTTGTGGCACCCCCTTTTGCTAAAAGTTTGTGCTATATGAGGGTTTTGCATTGGGTTTGGGGGTGCTTTGGGGAGTCTGTCTTCCCAATAGAAGTCCACAAGGTAAAGCTGGCAAAGGAGGGGTGTTGCAAGGAAGGCAAGGAGAGCCCCCCAAAACCAAGGAAGGGGCTGGAAGCAAAGATAGCAATAAAGGAGTAATGCAAGCTCACATCCCGCAAAAATAAATAATAAATAATAATGGGGGGGGGGATCTCCCCAAAGTCCCGACCCCTACTAAACTCTATGCAAAAAAAGCTCACAAAAGGAGAGATGTGGATGAAAAAGGGGCATATGTTTAACTAAATAAATATGTGTATATATACTGTATATACTTGAGTATAAGATGAGTTTTGCAGTCCTTTTTTAATGCTGAAAAAGCCCCCCTCGGCTTATACTAAAGTCAAAGTTATTTATTATTTTATTCTATTTATTATTTTTATTACATTTATATTATTTTATTCTATTATTATTATTATTACATTTATATTATTTTACTCTATTATTATTTTATTACATTTACATTATTTTACTCAATTATTATTATTACATTTACATTATTTTACTCAATTATTATTATTACATTTACATTATTTTACTCAATTATTATTATTACATTTACATTATTTTACTCTATTATTACATTTATTATTTTACTCAATTATTATTACATTTATTATTTTACTCAATTATTATATTATTTTACTCTATTACTATTACTTTTATTACTTTATTATTATTGTTGTTATTATTACATTTACATTATTTTACTATATTATCTTTATAATTTTACTCTATTACTACTTTTATTATTATTAATTTTTTTACTCTATTATTACTGTTATTATTACATTTACATTACTTTATTATTATTTTTATAACATTTATTATTTTGCTGTGTTTATTATTATCGGAAGGATACAAAATCCCATTTACATTGAAGGAGGTTAGAATAATGGTTTATTCAACACCCTCCTTTGCAGTGACATTCTAATAGGAAGACAGTCTCCCAAAGACACCCAAAAGCACAAGGCAATAAATATAATAATAATAATAATAATAATAATAATAATAATAATAATAAAAAATCACAGAGTACTAGACGCTTGGGAAGTGTTCGACTTGTGATTTTGTGATACGAAATCCAGCATATAGATCTCATTTGCTGTGACATACTGTGTTTTTGTGTCAGTAAAATAATAATAATAATAATAATAATAATAATAATAATAATAATAATAATGTTTTTGCAAGGCCCTCAAACACAATGAAGAAAGAGGGGTCCCCCAAAAGCACCCCTCAATCCTATAGGACATCAAAGCTTTTGCAGACAAAGCAAAGGAGGGGTGCGGGGAGTAAAGCAGGCAAAGGAGGGGTGCTGCAAGAGAGGGAGCCCCCCCAAATGATGGGGAAGGGAAAGAGGGTCCTTCCAAAAGCAAACCAAGGTTCTCATCCAGCATCAATGCTACATGAGATTTTTTCTCTCTAAATAATAGCAAAGGAAGGTGCTACCGGGCTCCCCAAAAAGTGTGGTATAAGGGAGAAGCCCCTTCTGAAAAGCACCCCCAAAACTCAAGGCCATCCAGCACAATTCCATGGTGCCCCCCCCCCCAATAACACTATCAGAAGGATGATGTAAACCAAGCTAGCAAAGCAAGCAAAGAAAGAATGTTGGGATCCTACCCTCCCCCCAAAACACAACACACTGAAAGGGCAACACCCCCCAAAACCCAGATGTAGCTCAGTGCAAACAAAGAAGGGGTGATGGGAGCCAAGCTAGTAAAGGAGGGGCAACCAGTATGGGGGGGGGGGAGAAAGGGAGGACTCCCCTCATAGCACTGATACTAGATGAGAACCTTGGTGTGCTCTTTCCCTTCCCCATCATTTTGTGGGGGGCTCCCTCTCTTGCAGCACCCCTGCTTTGCTTACAGCACCCCTCCGCTAGCTATCTGCAAAAGCTATGGTGTCCTATAGGATTGAGCGGTACTTTTGGGGGACCCTGCCTTTCTCCATTGTATTTGAGAGCCTTGCAACAATATATATTATTATTATTGCCTTGGGTTTTGGGGTGCTTTAGGAAGACAGAGTCTCCCAAAAGCACCCCCAAACCCCATAAATAATAATAATGCAAGGCCCTCAAACACAATGGAGAAAGGGAGGGTCCCCCAAAAGCACCAAACAATATTATTGTTGTTGTCTTGGTTTTTGGGGTGCTTTTGGGAGACTCTGTCTTCCTATTAGAATTCCACGGCAAAGGAGGGGTGTTGCACCCCCATTTTCTCCATTATGTTTGAGGCCCTTATTTATTTATTTATTTATTTACTTTGCTTATATACCGCTGTATCTCAAGCCCGAAGGCGACTCACAGCGGTTCATAAACAGTAAAAACAGTAGAAACAGCAGTGGTTCCATACAACATATAACAATTGACTTAACACATTATCCATAAATTACCAATAAGCAATTACAATGCACAATTATCAAGTGGCCAGATACTGGTCAAAGGACATTTAACCAAATACCAAATTTACAAAATCTGTGTGGTTTTTTTTTCTTTCTTTTTCTTTTTAATCTCTGTGTTTGTTTTGCTCTGTTAGAATTGTAATACAATGGTTGCTGATGACACGATAAATAAATAAATAAATTACAAAAAACAACCGTACCCTTGCAATATTATTATTATTACCTTGGGTTTTGGGGTGCTTTTGGGATACTCTATCTTCCTATTAGAATTCCAGGGCAAAGGAGGGGTGTTGCACCCCCACTTTCTCCATTGTGTTTGAGGCCCTTGCAATATTATTATTATTTAGGGTGCTTTCAGGAGACTGTGTCTTCCTAAAAGCATCCCAAAATCCAAGACAACAACAACAATAATAATAAATACTGTTGCAAGACCCTCAAACAAAATGGAAAAAGGGGGGGTACCCAAAAGCACCCCTAAATCCTATAGGACACCATGGCCTTTGCAGACAAAGCTAGCAAAGTAGGGATGGTGCAAGAGAGGGAACACACCACAAAACGTTGGGATAGGGAAAGAGCACACCTCCAGCATCAAGGCTATGAGGGGATTCCCCCTTCCCTTTCCTCCCATTCTGGTTGCCCCTCTTTTACTAGCTTTGAGTGCCTTGCAATAAGAATATTGTTGTTGTTACTGTTGTTGGCTTGGGTTTTGGGGTGCTTTGGGGAGACTTGTCTTCCTAAGAACACTCCAAAACCCAAGGCAATAATAATAATAACTATTGTTGCAAGGCCCTCAAACACAATGGAGAAAGGGGGGTCCTTCAAAAGCACCCCTCAATCCTATAGGACACCATGGCCTTTGCAGACAAAGCAGGCAAAGGAGGGGTGCTACGAGAGGGAGCCCCCTCCAAAAAACGATGAGGAAGGGTACGAGCATGACAAGGTCTCAATGCTATGAGGGGACCCCCCCTTCCCCTCCCCCAACAATATTATTGTTGTTGTCTTGGTTTTTGGGGTGCTTTTGGGAGACTCTGTCTTCCTATTAGAATTCCACAGCAAAGGAGGGGTGTTGCACCCCCATTTTCTCCATTGTGTTTGAGGGCCTTGCAATATTATTATTATTACCTTGGTTTTTGGGGTGCTTTTGGGATACTCTGTCTTTCTATTACAATTCCATGACAAAGGAGGGGTGTTTCACCCACAGATACATACACAGGGTATATACATATTTTTGTTATTGTTGCTTTGGGTTTGGGGGTACTTTTGTGAGCCTCTGTCTTTCCTATAAGAATTCAACTGCAAAGGAGGGGTGTTGCACCCACATATACATACACAAGGTATATACATATACATATTATTGTTATTGTGGCCTTAGGTTTTGGGTACATTTGGGAGCCTGTCTTCCTATTAGAATTCAACTGCAAAGAAGAGGTGTTGCACCCACATATACATACACAGGGTATATACATATACATATTGTTTTTATTGCTGTTGGGTTTTAGGATGCTTTTGGAAGACCTTTTCTTCCTATTACAATTCCAGGGCAAAGGAGGGGTGTTGCACCCACATATACAGAGTGTGTGTGTGTGTGTGTGAGAGAGAGAGTGTGTGTATGTGTGTGTGTGTGTGTGTGTGTGTGTGTGTGTGTATATATATATATATATATATATATATACACATACATACATACACACACACATTCACTTTGTTGTGCATATGCCCATTTTTAATCAGCACCCCCCTCCCAAATCCAAAGCATGTCAGGCCCCAATCCATCCAGCACAACCCTATGGCTTTTCCAAGCAAAGAATGGGAAGGAGGGGGTACTACAAGGGAAGCTAGCCAAGGAGGGATGTTGGAAGCCAAGCTAGGGAAAGAAGGGTGGGCGAGGAAAGGAGACCCCAAGCATCCCCTAAAGCAAGGCCCCAATCCAGCACAAATACCCCCACTGTGTTGCAAGGAAAGGGGTGTTGCAAACCCCCCAACACAAATGCCCCCACTGTGTTGCAAGGAAAGGGGTGTTGCAAACCCCCCAACACAAATACCCCCATGGCTTTTGCAAGGAAAGGGGTGGTGCAAACCCCCCAACACAAATATCCCCATGGCTTTTGCAAGGAAAGGGGTGGTGCAAACCCCCCAACACAAATACCCCCATGGCTTTTGCAAGGAAAAGGGTGTTGCAAACCCCCCAACACAAATACCCCCATGGCTTTTGCAAGGAAAGGGGTGGTGCAAACCCCCCAACACAAATATCCCCATGGCTTTTGCAAGGAAAGGGGTGTTGCAAACCCCCCAAACATCCCGATTCCCTGACCTTATTGAAGGCGAAGAGGTCCTGCTTGATCTTCTCCCTCTGCGGGTCGTGGCCCTGCCTTCGGAAGCGAAACTTCATCATCTTTCCCAGCGGAGGAGGAGGAGGGTGGGGAGGAAGGAGAGGAGGCAAAGGAGGCGACAAAGGAGCCCCCGGGGCGCTGCCTCCATGCGGTGCAGCCCTCCGCATCCAAAGGCGCAGGAGAAACCCGGGAGAAAGAGCCCAAAAGGCGAGCCGAGGAGGAGGAGGAGGAGCAGCCAATGCAAAAGCAGCAGCAGCAGCAGCAAAGGCAGCGCGCGCCAGGCGGGGAAGAAAGGGAGACCCGGGAAAAAGGGCGGGGCTTACGAGAGAGAGAAAGGCGGGATTGACGCGCCGCTTGGCCAATAGGGGGCGGGAGGGAGAAACGCTGCCAGAGACAATGGGCTGCAACTGCGAGAGAGAATGCAAGGGCTCGGCTCCTCACTGCGCCTGCGCCTGCTCCAAATTCCCAAAGCTTGCCGGGAAATGGAGTTTTTTCCCCTTTCTCGGAGATTCCTTATTGGAGGGAGGAGGCCACGCCCACTACTCCTTCCCAGGCGCTCATTGGAGGGAGGGAAAAGAGCAACAGGTGTGAATGGGAAGGCATATACACACACACACCTGGGATGCTCTTAAAGGGACAGGGAACCTTTTTTTAACCCTTCCCTTCCCAAAGGGTTCTGCAGCTCTTTGAGGTCTTTCTACAGTTCGGACTAAAACCCAAAGAGGTTGGTGGAAATATTGACTCATATCCCATCTTATGGGCTCAGGGTTTGAATCTCAAACTGGGAGAAAGGTGGGATATGTTAATATTGCTATAATTATTATTATCATCCTCATATATTATTATTATTATTATTGTTATTATTGTATTGTTGAAGGCTTTCATGGCCGGGATCACTGGGTTGTTGTAGGTTTTTCCGGGCTATATGGCCATGTTCTAGAGGCATTTTCTCCTGACGTTTCGCCTGCATCTATGGCAAGCATCCTCAGAGGTAATGAGGTCTGTTGGAAGTAGGAAAATGGGTTTATATATCTGTGGAATGACCAGGGTAATGTTTCAGCTGATCACCTTGATTAGCATTCAATGGCTTGGAAGCGCCTGGGGGGAATCTTTTGTTGAGAGTGATTTTATGTGCCTGTTTGTTTCCCCTCTGTTGTTTTGCTGTTGTAATTTTTGAGTTTTTTAATACTGGTATCCAGATTTTGTTCATTTTCATGGTTTCTTCCTTTCTGTTGAAATTAAAAAACTCAAAAATTACAGCAGTAAAACAACAGAGGGGAAACAAACAGGCACATGGAATCACTCTCAACAAAAGATTCCCCCCAGGTGCTTCCAAGCCATTGAATGCAAATCAAGGTGATCAGCTGAAACATTCACAGCTAGCCCAGCAAACAAAAGTCCTTTGTCCCACCCTGGTCATTCCACAGAGATATAAACCCATTTTCCTACTTCCAACAGACCTCACTACCTCTGAGGATGCTTGCCATAGATGCAGGCGAAACGTCAGGAGAAAATTGCCTCTAGAACATGGCCATATAGCCCGGAAAAACCTACAACAATATTATTATTATTATTATTATTATTGACCAGCCGTCCCCTGCCACGCGTTGCTGTGGCCCAGTCTGTGTATATGTGTTTTGTGTGTGCATATATGTGTGTGTGAATATTTGTGTATATGTGTATATATATATGTGTGTATTGTCGAAGGCTTTCATGGCCGGAATCACTGGGTTAACCCAGTGATTAACCCACTGTATATATGTGTGTTTGCATATATATGTGTGTGTGGTTTTGCGCATGCATTGTAATGTGTATATATATATATATATATATATGCTTTTTAAGTCTCTCCTGCTGTGTTTTTCCGTATTTTTATGAGTGATGGTCACTCATTGGCCTGCTAGGCGTATTGTGTCCAAACTTGGTGTCAATTCAGCCAGTGGTTTTTGAGTTATGTTAATCCCACAAACGAACATTACATTTTATTTATATTGCTAACTAGCCGTCCCCTGCTACACGTTGCTGTGGCCCAGTCTGTGTATATGTGTGTGTGTAGATATTTGTGTTTATGTATATATATGTGTGTGTGTGTGTGTGTGTGTGTATGTGCGCTCCATGCAGTCATGCCGGCCACATGACCTTGGAGGTGTCTACGGACAACGCCGGCTCTTCGGCTTAGAAATGGAGATGAACACCACACCCCAGAGTCAGACATGACTGGACTTAATGTCAGGGGACTACCTTTACCTTTATGTGTTTGTATACTGTATATATGTGGTTTGAGCATGTGTTATAATGTATTTTTTTTTTGGCCTTTAAAGTCTCTTCTGCAGTGTTTTTCAGTATTTTTATGAGTGATGGTCACTCATTGGCCTGATAGGTGTCCTGTGTCCAAATTTGGTATCAATTCGTCCAATGGTTTTTGCATTATGTTAATCCCACAAACGAACATTACATTTTTATTTATATAGATAATATATCATCAACATCATCTTTTGTTCCCTCCAATTGACTATATTTGGGAGGATTAATCCTGATTGAAATCTTTGCCATCCCTCTTTTTCAGCCTTCTTTGTCTTCAGCTTATTTCCTTTCACCATCAATAGAGTTGCAGGTGTAAAAGTAGTTTGCTGTGGCTCGATGTTATGGGATTCTGGGATATATAGTTTGATGAGGCAGCAGCCCCCTTGGGCGGACGAGGCTACAGTCCTTGCAAAACTACAAATCTCACAATGCCATAGTAATGAGCCATGATTATTATATTACACATTTATAATATTATATATAAAAATATTATACATATTATATATATATATATATATATATATATATATATATATATATAATATTATACATTTATAATAAATGTATAATATTTATATATATATAAATATTATACATTTATAATATTGTAATGTAATGCAATATAATACTAGTAATAATAATATGATATTCTAATTATATATTTATATTACATGTAATATTACTAATAATATTACAGTATAATTGATATAGTGCAATATAGCAATATTTAAAACTGATATTGTACTATGTTAATAATATGTTGTATGTATATATATGTATGTATAACCTTGTAAGCCACTCTGAGTCCCCTTCAGGGTGAGAAGGGCGGAATATAAATGTCGTAAATAAATAAATAAATGATGGTTAGAGGTGCATTTCATTCTAGTGTAGAACCAAAGCGTTGGAAAACTACAACTCCCAGGGCTCCATAGTATTGTGTTATTGCTTTGGATGCACGACCGCCTCACCTCCTACCAACCCCAGAGATTCCTCCATTCTGAGGACCAAGATCTTTAGGAAATTCCCAGTGTCAAGACCTTGTGTTTAACAGCAACCGGATGCAGAGCCTTTACAGCAGTGGCACCATCACTCTGGAATACTCTGCCACCTGAAGTCCGTGCCTTGCGGGACTTATCAGCTTTCCGCAGGGCATGTAAGACATACCTGTTTCGACAGGCCTTTGATTTTTGATATTGCTGTTTTTAAATTGTTTTAAATTGTTTTTAAATTGTGTTAGATTTTAGCCATTCTTGTAAGTCGCTCCGAGCCCCAGGGGAATGGCAACATATAAGTTCGAATAATAAATAAATAAATAAATAAATAAATAAATAAATTGTAGAATGAATACAGCTTGACACCATGATGGTGTCAAGTGGTGTTATGGAATTGTGGGAGCTGTAGTTTTGCAAAGCCTGGAGCTTTCTCTGCCAAGGAGTGCAAACTACAGCTCCCATGATTCCATAGCATTGAGACATGGCAGTTAAAAGTGGTTGCAAACCGCATCAATTATCCAGTGTGGGCGCACCAGCTGACTGCTCTGACGTCTTCCCAAAAGACATCACACTGATTAGCCTGCTTAAAGTCAGAGTATTCTCCTAGGGCAGTGTTTCTCAACCTGGGGGTCGGGACCCTGGAAGGGGTCGTGAGGGGGTGTCAAAGGGGTCGCCAAAGACCATCAGAAAACATAGTATTTTCTGGTGGTCATTGGGATTCTGTGTGGGAAGTTTAACCCAATTCTATTGTTGGTCGAGTTCAGAATGCTCTTTGATTGTAGGGGAATAATAAATCCCAACAACTACAACTCCCAAATGTCAAGGTCCATTTTCCCCAGACTCTACCAGTGTTCACATTTGGGCATACTGAGTATTCGTGCCCAGTTTGGTCCAGATCCATCATTGCATGAATCCACCGTGCTCCTCTGGATATAGGTGAACTACAACTCCCAAACTCAAGGTCAATGCCCACAAAACCCTTCCAGTGTTTTCTGTTGGTCATGGGAGTTCTTTGTGCCAAGTTCAGTTTAAATCCATCGCTGGTGGAGTTCAGAATGCTTTTTGATTATAGGTGAACTATAAATCCCAGCAACTACAACTCCCAAATTACAAAATCAATCCTCCCCCCCAACCCCACTAGCATTCACATTTGGGCATATTGGGTATTTGTGCTCAGTTTAGTCCAGTGAATGAAAATACATCCTGCATATCGGATATTTACATTACGATTTATAACAGTAGTAAAATGACAGGTATCAAGTAGCAATGAAAACAATATTATGGTTGGGGGTCACCACAACATATGGAACTGCATTAAGGGGTCATGGCATTAGCAAGGTTGAGAACCACTGTCCTAGGGGACTGTGGAGCTCTGCATCCAAAAGGTCAATCCACGGAAGGTTGGTGGGTGTGCGCCATCATCATCTTCATTATCTTCCTCCATTGAGGCAGATTGAGAAGAACCGGATGCATTGCTTTCAGCCTTCGGAGCGGAAACATGAAGGCGAATGAAGACGCTGCTGCAAAGCTTGGCCTAACAAACAAGTTCAGGAGCAGGTCTGTGCCCCGAAGGTTGCAACCTGACTTACCCTTCCTTTCCCTTCTCCAAAAAGGCTTAGGACCGGATATGTTTTGGAAGACTTGTATATTTCCATAAACGTCCATAATGAAATTATCTTGGAGATGGGATGCAAAGGAAAAATTAATTTATGTCTTGTATACACTTTACAGAGATAGCCTGGAGGCCTTTTTAAATATGTAATGCAATATATACCTGTATTTGGATTCCGGAATACCTGCATATATACATGCAATTAAACATATTGGGGATGGGATCCAAATCTAAACACCAAGTTCATTTATGTCTTAACAGAGATAGCCTGGAGGCCATTGTATGCGCAATGCAACAAATATGCACCTGTGTTTGCATTCTGGAATACCTGTCTTTCCGTATCTGCATATAATTAAGTATCTTACACCTGTATTTCCATATATGCACATAATGAAAGATTTTGGAGATGGGATCCTATTCATTTATGTCTCATATTCACTTTATAAAGATAGCCTGGGGGACATTTTAATGCACAATGCAAAATATTATGCACCTGTATTTGGATTTTGAAATACCTGTATTTCCATATATATGCATATAACTAATTAAATGTCTTGGAGATGGGATCCAAGTCCAAAGATAATATTCATTTGTGTCTAATATGCACTTTATAGAGTTAGCCTGAAGGCAGTTTTAGACATAATACAAAACTATAGACACCTGAATTTGGATTTTGGAATACCTGCATTTATGGATATAATGAAACATCTTGGAGATGGGACCAAATTCATTTATGTCTCACATACAGTTTGTAGAGATAATTTGAATTCTATTTCATACATAATGCACAATATTGACATAATACAGATTCCAAATTGGGTATTCATATTGTGTCTATATTTTGTATTATACCTGTATTTTCATATAGACCCATAAAGAGATGTCTTAGAGATGGGACACAAGTATAACAGCCACCTACAGACCCACCGCCAAGACATTACATCCCGAAGACCATCATGATCAAGGGTCTGGAGAACAAGCCCTATGAGGAGCGGCTTAAGGAGCTGGGTATGTTTAGCCTGAAGAAGAGAAGGCTGAGAGGAGATATGATAGCCATGTATAAATATGTGAGAGGAAGCCACAGGGAGGAGGGAGCAAGCTTGTTTTCTGCTTCCTTGGAGACTAGGACGCGGAACAATGGCTTCAAACTACAAGAGAGGAGATTCCATCTGAACATGAGGAAGAACTTCCTGACTGTGAGAGCCGTTCAGCAGTGGAACTCTCTGCCCCGGCGTGTGGTGGAGGCTCCTTCTTTGGAAGCTTTTAAACAGAGGCTGGATGGCCATCTGTCAGGGGTGATTTGAATGCAATATTCCTGCTTCTTGGCAGGGGGTTGGACTGGATGGCCCATGAGGTCTCTTCCAACTCTTTGATTCTATGATTCTATCCTCAAGCTACGAGGGATCGCCTAAGAAACTCCATCAGGACTTAAAGTTCGTTATGTTGGGCAAGTTTGCTCTAGATGCATCATTGGTGGGGTTCAGTGTCCTCTCTGGCTGTAGGTTAAACTACAACTCCCACTATGGTGAGTCATTCTCCTCAAACCCCTCCAGTAGTCATAGGGGTTCTGTGTGCCAAGTTTGGTCCAGGTCCATCATCGGTGGATGTRACGGTTTCTCTGGTTGTGGCTGAACTACAACTCCCAAAAAATGAAGATCAGTGTCCCCCCCCCCCCCCAAACCACTCCATTAATKAAATTTCAGCATATCAGGTATATGTACCAAGTTTGATACAGATCCATCAATGTTTGTGTTCACAGTGCTCATTAGATGTAGGCGAACTACAACTCCCCCAAATCAAAGTGAATTCCCCGCAAAGACCTCCAGTATTTTTGCTGGCCATGGCTGCTCTGTGTGCCAAGTTTGGGCCAATTCCATTTTTGGTGGAGTTCAGAGTGCTCACTGATTGCAAGTGAACTATAAATCCCAGTAGCTACAACCCCAAAATGTCCAGGCCAATTCCCCTCAACTCCCACCAGTATTCAAATTTGGGCATATTGGGTATGCATGCCAAGTTTGGTCCAGATCCATCATTGTTTGGGTTGGAGCCCCCAGTGGCGCAGTGGGTTAAACCCCTGTGCCGGCAGGACTGAAGACCGACAGGTCGCAGATTCGAATCCGGGGAGAGGCGGATGAGCTCCCTCTATCAGCTCCAGCTCTCCATGTGGGGACATGTGAGAAGCCTCCCACAAGGATGGCAAGAACATCAAAACATCCGGGCGTCCCCTGGACAACATCCTTGCAGATGGCCAATTCTCTCACACCAGAAGCGGCTTGCAGTTTTCCAAGTCACTCCTGACATGACCAAAAAAAAATTGTTTGGGTTCATAGTGCGCTCTGGATGTAGGTGAACTACAACTCCTATAAATCCCGCCAAAGACCTCCAGTATTTTTGCTGGTCATGGGGGTTCAGTGTGCTAAGTTAGTTCCAGATCCATTGTTTGTGGAATTCAGAGTACTTTTAGATTGAAGGTAAACTATACATCCCAGGACCTACAACTCCTATAAATCATGGTGAATTCTCCCCAAGCCTCTCTAGTATGTTCAGTTGGTGATCAATGTTGCTCTGTTTTCTGTGTGCCATAGAAAAGAATAGGAAAGGGTTAAGGGAAAGGAAGTGGGTAGGGTCATGCAAATTCCACACCAATGGAGAGAGTCAGAAAGACTGGGATGCCTGTGGTGGAGGACATACATGAAATCTAGGATGGAATTGTCCCCGTATGAAAGCCTTTACTTGGGTGGTGGGCAGTGTGAAGGCCAAAGGGACAACCAGTTGCCGGCTTTCTTTGCATCCTGTTTTCCTCCCCTTTCGTCCCACCAGGAAATGGGTTTTCTAATACATGTCAATGGCTTCAGTGGGAGGTAGGTTTGCGGATGTGGCGGCCAAAGCAGAATCTGGTTCTTCGTGTCTGGCTTGATGTTGAAACTCCCATCAGATAAGGAGCCGCCATAAGTCACAAAAGAGGTGCTTCCTGGGATGTGTTTTGGCAAGTGGGTGGGACGGGGTTTATTACACCGATTATAATGAGTATATAGAGATGTCTCACCGGATTGGTGCCAGGAAAAATACTCACATTCCACAGTGTTTGAGTAGACATTCCCTTTAAACCATTTAAAGGGTGCGCCTACACCGTAGAATTAATTCAGTTTGGTTCCACTTCAGCTGCTATGGCTCAACACTGTGGACTCAAACAATGATGGATCTGGACCAAACTTGACAGGAATACTCAATATGCTGAAATGTGAACACAGGTGGAGTTTGGGGGAAATAGACCTTGACATTTGGGAGTTGTAGTTACTAAGATGTATAGTTCACCTACAATCAAAGAGCATTCTGAACTCCACCAACAATGGAATTGAACCAAACTTGGCACACAGAACTCCCATGACCAACAGAAAATACTGAAAGAGTTTGGTGGGCATTGACCTTCAATTTTGGAATTGTAGTTCACCTCCATCCAGAGAACACTATGGACTCAAACAATGATGGATCTGGACCAAACTTGGCACAAATACTCAATATGCCCATATATAAACACAGATGGAGTTTGGGAGAAATAGACCTTGACATTTGGGAGTTGTAGTTACTGGGATTTATAGTTCACCTATAATCAAGGAGCATTCTGAACCCCACCAATGATGGAATTGGGCCAAACATCCCACACAGAACCCCCATGACCAAAAGAAAACTCTGTGTCTTCTGGTGGTCTTTGGTGACCATTCTGACACCCCCTGGTAACACCCCCCCCCCCATGGGGTCTTGACTTCTTAGGTTGGGAAATGCTGCCTTAAGGTCATCCAGTCCAATTCCCTTCACCAGGGCAAGAAAACATAATCAAAGCCCTCTTGACAAAGGGCCATCCAGCCATTCACACACACACATGTATATGACAGATGCAAAAAAAAATAAATAGTACAACGCATGCGCAAAACCACATATATATACGCAAACACACATGTAAACACATATACACAAATATATACACACATATATGCATATATACACACAGAAAGGGGGAAGGAAGGAGTGAAGGAGAGAAGGAAGGAAAGAAAGAAAGGTAGAAAATGAAGGAGAGAAGGAAATAAAAAAGTGAAAGAAGGAAGGAAAGAGAGGGAAGGAAGGTGAGAAGGAATGAAAGAGAAAGAGGGAAGGGAGGAAGGAAAGAAAGAGACAAGGAAGGATACAACCAAAGAGCAAAGGAAGGGAGGAAAGAAACAGGTTGAGAAGGAAGAAAGAAGAAGGGAAAGAGGAAGGGAAAGAAAAAGAGGGAAGGAAAGAGAGAGGGAAGGAAGGAAGGAAGGAGAGAAAGAGGTAGGGAAGGTTGACCACAGCAATGTGTGTCGGGTACAGCTAGTGGCTTTATAAACAAGCCCCTTGGTCCCACTTCGATTGTCCCAATCTTCAAACACTCTGTGCTTCATTTGGAAAAATGCTGCACTCGCAGAGCTCAGGCAGTGTTAGGTTCTTGTGGGTTTTTTCGGGCTATAGAGCCATGTTCTAGAGGCATTTCTCCTGACGTTTCGCCTGCATCTATGGCAAGCATCCTCAGAGGTTGAGAAGGTGTGTTGTATTTCAGTGTCAGTGTTGACTTTTGTGGAGAGGTGGCTGCCAAGGTACATTTTCTAATGTTATACCATTATGCTGTATTTCTGGCATTGCAGAGGGATTGGCTGGTTTCTGCTGGAAGAGCACTGTGAGTTGTAGTTCACCCACAACCTTACACATTTTGTGCACACACATGTATGTACTAGGTATATAAATACTATGTATATAAATATCTTTCCAAGTCATGTCCAAAGCAAAGGCTGGTTGCAATTAACCAAGTGGATAACGACGGGAAGAGATGATTCATAGCATCGATGGGGCAACCAGTTCGGCAACAACTTGTTCAGGCTTTGGCTCCCAAAGGGAGGGCTGCCTTTCAACCGCAAAAGGATACGAGCAAAGGATAGATAGATATAATATGACAGAGGCAGCTGAGAATCGCATTGGCTTCTTTAGCCGCTGCGTGACACTATTGGCTCGTGCTCAACTTATCATCTAACAAGACCCCTATATGATTATTAATTATTTTGGTGTATCTACTCCCTTTTTCTTTCCCTCTCGGCCTGAGGCACATGACAAAAGCCCTTCCCTTTGCGCGCCAGATGACACATCCAAGCCCAGGCCTTTTGTGCTTTATTTTCCAGGGCTTCTTTGGCGTCTCTGTGTGTTTATACCCCACTGATTGCTGACTCAAGAGAGTGAATCACAGCCGGCAGCTGGCTCCCAGGACAACGAAAAAGCAAAAGCGGGGAGAGGTGAGCTTTGTTGGGGGAAGGAAACCAGGATAAACAGAAGTCCCGCCGAGAACTGGACTGGACGGAGCAGAGTAAACACACGACCCTGAGTCAGGCCAATGGAGCATTGGGGCATTTATTGGGGTGACACATCCAGGTATTTGCTCTTTAAGGTACGTCTCGGAAAGTTGCCTTGGCCCAGGGCTTCCAGCCAACGGAAAATTGAGAGTGCAATGAAATATCATTGAATAGTAAAGTCAGGATGATCCATGTTTCAGAAATCAATCCATATTCCTGATACATCTTCAGATACCGAAGTTAGATTAATCAATATCTTGTTCATTTGTTCAGTCATCTCCGACTCTTCGTGACCTCATGGACCAGCCCACGCCAGAGCTCCCTGTCGGCCGTCACCACCCTCAGCTCCTTCAAGGTCAGTCCAGTCACTTCAAGGATGCCATCCATCCATCTTGCCCTTGGTCGGCCCCTCTTCCTTTTGCCTTCCACTTTCCCCAGCATAATTGTCTTCTCTAGGCTTTGCTGTCTCCTCATGATGTGGCCAAAGTACTTCAACTTTGTCTCTAGTCTCCTTCCCTCCGGTGAGCAGTCGGGCTTTATTTCCTGGAGGATGGACTGGTTGGATCTTCTCGCAGTCCAAGGCACTCTCAGAACTTTCCTCCAACACCACAGCTCAAAAGCATCGATCTTCCTTCGCTCAGCCTTCCCTAAGGTCCAGCTCTCACATCCGTAGGTGACTACAGGGAATACCATGGCTTTGACTAGGCAGATCTTTGTTGCCAGTCTGATGTCTCTACTCTTTACTATTTTATCGAGACTGGACATTGCTCTCCTCCCAAGAAGGAAGCATCTCCTGATTTCCTGGCCACAGTCTGCATCTGCAGTCATCTTTCCGCCTAGAAATACAAAGTCTGTCACGGCCTCCACGTTTTCTCCCTCTATTTTCCAGTTGTCAATCATTCTTGTTGCCATAATCTTGGTTTTTTTGATGTTTAGCTGCAACCCAGCTTTTGCGCTCTCTTCTTTCACCTTGATTAGAAGGCTCCTCAGCTCCTCCTCGCTTTCGGCCATCAGAGTGGTGTCATCTGCATATCTGAGGTTGTTAATGTTTCTTCCAGCAATTTCCACCCCAGCTTTGCATTCCTCAAGCCCCGCACATCGCATGATGTGTTCTGCATACAAGTTAAAAAGGTTGGGTGAGAGGATGCAGCCTTGCCGTACGCCTTTCCCAATCTTGAACCAGTCTGTTGTTCCGTGGTCAGTTCTGACTGTTGCTCCTTGGTCCTTGTACAGATTCCTCAGGAGAGAGACAAGGTGGCTTGGGATGCCCATCCCACCAAGAACTTGCCACAATTTATTATGATCCACACAGTCAAAGGCTTTAGAAGAGTCAATAAAAATGTAATGTTAGTTTGTGGGATTAACAGAATTCAAAAACCACTGGATGGATTGACACCAAATTTGGACACAAGACACCTAACAACCCAATGTATGTCCTTCACTAAAAAAATAATTTTGTCATTTGGGAGTTGTAGTTCCTGGGATTTATAGTTCACCTACAATCAAAGAGCATTCTGAACCACCAATGATGGAATTGAACCAAACTTGGCACACAGAACTCCCATGACCAACAGAAAATACTGGAAGGGTTTGGTGGGCAGTGTCCTTTGGTTTTGGAGTTGTAGTTCACCTACATCCCGAGATCACTGTGGACTCAAACAATGATGGATCTGGACCAAACTCTACACGAATACTCAATATGCCCAAATGTGAACACTGGTGGAGTTTGGGGAAAATAGAATCTTGACATTTGGGAGTTGTAGTTGCTGAGATTATCACCTACAATCACAGAGCATTCTGAATCCCACCAACGATAGAATTGGGCCAAACCTCCCACACAGGTTTATTCTCACTTCATTATTCAATTTTATATCTGAAATATTATGATATAGACCAGGCATGGGCAACGAGTGGCAGGGGACGGCTAGTTTCTAATATATAAGCTCATACTGAAGTCAGTATTATGGTGACGCAATGGGTTAATAGACAATAATCCATTTTTTGACTATATTATCAAATATGGTCCATACCATCACATTTCTGATATATCATCAAATACCAAAGTCGGGATGGCCCACATTTCTGATATATCATTGAATACCAAAGTTGTGATGCATCATATCATCATATTTTGAATATTCAGTGTCAATGTTGACTTTTGTGGAGAGGCGGCTGCCAAGGGAGTGGAAATGATCAACATTTTCTAATGCTACACCAGTAAGCTTTATTTCTGGCATTGCAGAGGAATCGGTTGATGACCGCCTGAGCTCTGTGAGTGCAGCATTCTTCCGAATTAAGCAGAGAGTGTTTGAAGATTGGAATATCCTTAGGGAGATCAGGGTGCTTTTTTATAAAGCCATTGTCCTCCCAACCCTGCTATACGCCAGCGAAACGCTCAATTCCTGGAATGATTCCACCAGCGTTGCCTCCAAAAAATCTTGCAAATCTCTTGGGAAGACAGGGGGACAAATGTCAGTGTGCTGAAAGAAGCAAAGACCATCAGCACTGAAGCGATGCTCCTACACCATCAACTCTGCTGGACTGTCCGAATTGTCCGAATGCCCAATCACCGTCTCCCAAAGCAGTTACTCTACTCCCAACTCAAGATCAGAAAACGTAATGTTGGTGGACAGGAAACAAGATTGGAAGATGGACTTAAAACCAACCTTAAAAGCTGTAGCACAGACACTGAGAACTGGGAAGCCCTGGCACTTGAGTGCACTAACTAGAGGTCAGCTGTGACCAGCAGTGCTGTGGAATTAGAAGAGGTGTGAATGGAGGGTGAAAGGGAGCCAACCCTGAGTAGGACCGCCTTCCACTTGGAAACTGATGTCCTCACTGTGGAAAGACATGCAGGTCAAGAATAGGGCTTCACAGTCACTTACGTATCCACCGCCAAGACACTGCACTTGGAAGGCCATCATACTTGGACAACACCAAAGTCAGATATGGTATTTCCCATATCTTTGCAGTTGAAAACCTGAGCAATTGAAACATTGCGCTAGAGATGTGGTTGACTGTCAAGATGACAACCAAATGAGTCTGAAAGAAGCCTGAATTCTTCCTAGAAGCCAAGATGACAAAAGTGAGGCTGTCATAGTTTGGACGCATCATAAGAAGATAAGCTAAAGCGATAATAAGAGAACAAATCAAACCCAAAATCTCTCTAGAAGGCAAGATGATTAGACAGAAGGTGTTCCAATTTGAGCCCCCGGTAGCGCAGCGGGTTAAACCGCTGAGCTGCTGAATTTGCTGACCGAAAGATCGCAGATTCAAATCTGGGGAGCGGCGTGAGCTCCCACTTTTAGCCCCAGCTTCTGCCAACCTAGCACTTTGAAAACATGCAAATGTGAGTAGATCAATAGTTACCGCTCCAGTGGGAAGATAACTGTGTTCCATGCAGTCATGCCGACCACATGGCCTTGGAGGTGTCTATGGACAACGCCGGCTCTTCGGCTTATAAATGGAGATGAGCACAAACACCCAGTTGGACACGACTGGACTTAATGTCAAGGGGAAAACTTTTACCTTTTACAGGACTCACTAGAAAGGACAATAATGGTTGGAAAGGTAGAGAGTGAAAGGTATTATGAAATGGCTGTTAGTAGCCAGCTGCATTAAATCACTACTGACCATCATGAGTTTGACGCCAACCCAGGTCGGAGTGAGTTCCTGACCATTAATAGTCTTGCTTGCTGTTGACCTATGCATCCCGAAAGACAGTTGCATCTGTCCAGTAGGAAATGTAGGTACCGCTTTATGTGGCGAGGTTAATTTAAATAATTTACGACACCATAAAACCTTCCAACAGAGTGCGTAAGAATGAGGAAGTACTCCATCAAGGAGTCACAAGTGGACGGTGAAGCGGCAGCTCCCCCTGTGGCCAGAATCGAGCATACCCTCATGAAGCTGGAAAGCTGGAATGTTACATTGCCTCTGTGTCTGTCTATATATGTTGTATGTCTAAATGGCTTTGAATTTTTGTTATATTAATAATAATAATAATAATAGTAATAATAATAATAATAATAATAATATCACACAGTTGTTTGTAGATAAGTTGTTGACAAAGGGGAAAGTGAGAGTAGGAGAAAAATGTGAGACATTTAAAAAGCAGCTGAAATAATGTGATGGCAGAGGATTAGCTAGAATTGTTCCTTCCTATTTGGAACAGTTGGAGTGGGCATGAAACATATGGGTTGTTGTAGGGTTTTTCAGGCTATATGGCCATGGTCTAGAGGCATTCTCTCCTCTGACATGGCCATATAGCCTGAAAAAACCTACAACAACCCACTGTTTAAAGCATTCATTTTCAGGATAATAATAATAATAATAATAAAGGGTTGTTGTAGATTTTTTCGGGCTATGTGGCCATGTTCTAGAGGCATTCTCTCCTCTAGAACATGGCCATATAGCCCGAAAAAACCTACAACAACCCAGTGATTCCGGCCATGAAAGCCTTCGACAATAATAATAGTAATAGTAATAGTAATAATAATAATAATAATAATAATAATAATAATGGGGTCACCTGGCTAAGGTTGCTCTCCAGCGCCACCCCATTACAGGTCAGATGGGGAATTGCAGCTTCTCAACCTGGCAAGGTGTAATACAATTGCATTTTCAGGATAATAATAATAATAATAATAATAATAATAATAATAATAATAAGGGATTGTTGTAGGTTTTTTCGGGCTATGTGGCCATGTTCTAGAGGGATTCCCTCCTGACGTCTAGAACTGGGCCATATAGCCCGAAAAAAGCTACAACCACCCAGTGATTCAGTCCATGAAAGCCTTTGAAACAAATATAATAGTAATAGTAAGAGTTAATAATAATAATATATAAAATATAATGGGTCACCTGGCTAAGGTTGCTCTCCAGCGCCACCCCATTACAGGTCAGATGGGGAATTGCAGCTTCTCAACCTGGCAAGGTGTAATACAATTGCATTTTCAGGATAATAATAATAATAATAATAAACTGGGTTGTTGTAGTTTTTTTCGGGCTAGGCGAAATGTCAGGAGAGAATGCTTATAGAACATGGCCATATAGCCCAAAAAACCTACAACAACCCAGTGATTCCAGCCATGAAAACCTTTGACAATACAATAATATAATAATAATAATAATAATAATAATAGGGGTCACCTGACTAAGGTTGCTCTCTAGCGCCACCCCGTTACAGGTCAGATGGGGAATTGCAGCTTCTCAACCTGGCAAGGTGTAATACGATTGCATTTTCAGGATGATGATGATTATTATTTATTTATCGTGTCATCAGCAACCATACCATTATTGTTATTATTATTATTATTATTATTATTATCATCATCATCATCATCATCATCATCATCAATGGTATGGTTGTTGTTGTTGATGATGATGATGATAATAATAATAATTTTGCTATTGTTAACCGTTTTGAGTCGCCCGAGGGCTGAGAAAAGCGGTATACAAATATAGCAAATAAATAAATAAATTATGGCATTGATTGTTTGCCATGTATATGTGAATTGTAATCCGCCCTGAGTCCCCTGCGGGGTGAGAAGGGCAGAACATAAATACTGTAAATAAATAAACAAACAAATAATTAAATAGTGTTATTAACCATTCTGGATAAGGGATGCTCAACATATATGATTTCCACCCTTCACTTTCCTCTTCCAAGCTTTGTGGCTATTCTTTAGGAGAGCATATTGCTGGCCTGTGCGACGGATCAATAGTTATCTAGGCCAGCTCCCCTCTGCCCTAAATATAAAGGCAAAGGGGAGCTCGGCCCCATTGGCGCTGTGGGTGCAACCCAGAGACCTGATTCTGTCCCCATCGGCACAGCATTTCTGCCTCTGCCGCACGTGCAAAAGGAAGTACATCGGGAAAGAGAGAGCTATTTTTGTGAGGCTGCAGCTGGGGCGGTCGGGTGACAATCGTCTCTCTGTCCCCGTTGCGGCGGATACCTCCTAGCCCCCCTGCGTTCCCGATTCACGCTGGGAGAGATCGGTCCCCCTGCAGACATTTCCATGGAGATGGTGTTGCTGGAGACATCTACTTTGATGAGACTAGGATCCATTGGAGCCATGGGTTCGAATGACGAGAAAAGAGATTCCATTGAACATTAGGAAGAACTTCCTAACTGTAAGAAGAGCTGTTCAACAGTGGAACTCTCTTACGTATTTCCTTCGAGTCCCCATATTGGGACAAAGGAGGGATCAAAATCTATATAAATAAAAATGTAATGTTCGTTCGTGGGATTGACATAACTCAAAATCCACGGGATTAATTACCGCCAAATTTGGCCGCAAATACCGACTAACCCAAGAAGTGACCATCTCTAAAAAAAAATATGATTTTGTCATTTGGGAGTTGTAGTTGCTGGGATTTATAGTTTTGCTACAATCAAAGAGCACTCTAAACTCCACCAATGATGGAATTGAACCAAACGTGGCACACAGGACTCCCATGACCAACAGAAAACACCAGAAGGGTTTGGTGGGCATTGATCTTGAGTTTGGGAGTTGTAGTTGCTGGGATTTATAGTTAACCTACAATCAAAGAGCACTCTGAACTCCACCAATGATGGAATTGAACCAAACATGGCACACAGGACTCTCATGACCAACAGAAAACACCAGAAGGGTTTGGTGGGCATTGACCTTGAGTTTGGGAGTTGTAGTTGCTGGGATTTATAGTTAACCTACAATCAAAGAGCACTCTGAACTCCACCAATGATTGAACTGAACCAAATGTGACACACAGGACTCCCATGACCAACAGAAAACACCAGAAGGGTTTGGTGGGCATTGACCTTGAGTTTAGGAGTTGTAGTTCACCTCCATCCAGAGAGCATTGTGGACTCAAACAATGATGGATCTGGACCAAACTTGGCACAAATATTCCATATGCCCAAATATGAACACAGATGGAGTTTGGGGGAAATAGACCTTGACATTTGGGAGTTGTAGTTACTGGGATTTATAGTACACCTACAATCAGAGCATTCTGAACTCCACCAATGATGGAATTGAACCAAACGTGGCATACGGGACTCCCATGACCAACAGAAAACACTAGAAAGGTTTGGTGAGCATTGACCTTGAGTTTGGGAGTTGTAGTTCACTTACATCCAGAGAGCACTGTGGACTCAAACAATGATGGATCTAGATCAAACTTGGCACGAATATCCCATATACCCAAATATGAACACAGATGGAGTTTGGGGGAAATAGACCTTGACATTTGGGAGTTGTAGTTACTGGGATTTATAGTTCACCTACAATCAGAGCATTCTGAACTCCACCAATGATGGAATTGAACCAAACGTGGCATACGGGACTCCCATGGCCAACAGAAAACACTAGAAAGGTTTGGTGAGCATTGACCTTGAGTTTGGGAGTTGTAGTTCACCTCTATCCAGAGAGCACTGTGGACTGAAACGATGATGGATCTGGACCAAACTTGGCACAAATATTCCATATGCCCAAATATGAACACAGATGGAGTTTGGGGGAAATAGACCTTGACATTTGGGAGTTGCAGTTACTGGGATTTATAGTTCACTTACAATCAAAGAGCATTCTGAACCTCACCAATGACAGAATTGGGGCAAACTTCCCACACAGAACCCCCATGGCCAACAGAAAATACTTAAGGCCATCCAGTCCTACTCCCTTCACCAGGGCAAGAAAATGTAATCAAAGCCCTCCTGACAAAGAGCCACCCAGCCATAGATATAGATAGATATGATTCACACACATACAGATATAGATTTGAAAGGGGACAATGATATGTTACATGTTCAAGAGTAGGCAAAACCAGACACTCTCCACATCAACACTGACAAAGAAACAACAAGAAATACTGTTTACCCACAAGCAGAAAGAAATTGCATATATTAGAAACCAACACTTTCTCATTACTTTATTTTCCAGATCAACAGACTGGGCCACAGATGTGGCAGGGGACGGCTAGTAGAGTAAATATTCTTAAGGTTGGCTCTGCATCTCGTGGTGCCATGCTGCTTATGACATGCCCAGATGCCCTCTTTTCAATGTTCCACTGTCAAAGAAACAAAACATTATCTGGGAAGCAACTTGTGAGCTATGAGCCATACATTCAAGATGGGATCCATATAGTATAGTCTGACCCACCAGACATTTCAGACGTCAAGTTGTCAATTGCAGGCCATGCTGGGACTAAAATCCATTTGAAGCAGTGTTTCTCAACATGGGGGTCGGGACCCCTGGGGGGGGTTGTGAGGGGGGTGTCAGAGGGGTCACCAAAGACCATCAGAAAACACAGTATTTTCTGTTGATTATGGGGGTTCTGTGTGGGAAGTTTGGCCCAGTGCTATTTGATTGTAGGTGAACTATAAATCCCAGCAACTACAACTCCAAAATTGTCAAGCTCTATTTTCCCTAAACTCCACCAATGTTCACATTTGGGCATGTTGAGGATTCGAGTCAAGTTTGGTCCTGATTGTTTGAGTCCACAGTGCTCTCTGGATGTCTACAGATGTCATATGCAACTCCTGGAATGATTCCATCAATGTTGCCTCAGAAAAATCCTGCAAATCTCTTGGGAAGACAGGTGGACAAATGTCAGCGTGCTGGAAGAAGCAAAGACCACCAGCACTGAAGCGATGGTCCTCCGCCATCAACTCCGCTGGACCGGCCACGTTGTCCGGATGCCCGACCACCGTCTCTCAAAGCAGTTGCTCTACACCGAACTCAAGAATGGAAAACGGAATGTTGTTGGGCAGGAAAAGAGATGTAAAGATGGGTTCAAAGCCAACGTTAAAAACTGTGGCACAGACACTGAGAACTGGGAAGTCCTGGCCCTTGAGCGCTCCAGCTGGAGGTCAGCTGTGACCAGCAGTGCTGCAGAATTTGAAGAAGCAAGAATGGAGGGCGAAAGAGAGAAACGTGCCAAGAGGAAGTCGTGTCAAGCCAATCCCAACCGGGATCGCCTTCTGTCTGGAAACCCGAAGCCCTCACTGCGGGAGAACATGCCGATCAAGAATAGGGCTCCACAGTCACCTACGGATCCACCGCCAGTACACCGATTTTGGAAGACAATCCTACTCAGTTCAATGAGGGATCGGCGAAGTAAGTCTGGATGTACAACTCCGAAACTCAAGGTCAATTGCCCATCAGACACTTCCAGTATTTTCTGTTGGTCATGGGTTGCCAGGTTTGCAAATTTTGTGGTTTTTTTTAAAAATACAATATGACTGTTTGGTTCACTCCTGATATGACAAATAAATAAATGCTCAGCAGTCGCAAAGATGCCTGACGTTGGGAGAAAAGGGAGAAGATGAAAACCATAAACTGGCCGAAGAGTGAACTCGAAGGTGGAGTCCTTGCAGGCGGTTGGCCGAGGCAGCCTTGCTCGGTTGCCAAGCCCCTCGGCCCCTTTTCCCTGCGTTAATTGGGGATGGGAAGAGAGGGAGGCCTGTCCAAGTGGAGAAGAAAAGAGGCCAAGGTGGAGGAGAGGCTGGAGCCCCACTTACAGACAGGCACAGGCAGCAGGCAGCTGTCCCACTGTCTGCCTTTGCGTTTCTTCTTCGCCTTCAATGGCTGGAGCTGAGCCTCATTCAAGAAACGCAGCCGGGGGCCCCAGGCTCTGACGGATGAAGCTTGACAACTGGGGAGGGAGGAAAAGGGGGGATGGAGAGGAACAAGGCTGCAGAAAAGTCTGGCAGCTGGAAGGACGGCACAGAAGGCCCAAAAATCATGGAATAGCAGGGATGGAAAGGACCCCCAAAGGCCATCCAGTTCAACCCTCTATAGTGTAGCCATGCAGGGTGAAAGCACTCCTCCGACATGATCTCACCTGCTTGTGTTTGAAACCTTGGTTCTACCAATCTCTGAACTTGTGTAGCTCTTCCCTTATAAGATTTGTAATTAATGCCTCGACAAACAGTGGAAGGCGGTTCCAAAGGCAACACTGCTTTTCATAGAATCATAGGCTTGGAAGAGACCTCATGGGCCATCCACTCCAATCCCCTGCCAAGAAGCAGGACAATCACATTCAAAGCACCCCAAACAGATGGCTATCCAGTCTCTGTTTGAAAGCTTCTATAGAAGGAGCCTCCACCACACTTCGGGTAGAGCGTTCCACTGCTGAACAGCTCTCACAGTCAGAAAGTTCTTCCTAATGTTCAGGTGGAAGCTCCTTTCCTGTAGTTTGAAGCCAGGTTGTCCTTTTCATTTGGGACAAGTCATAGACAGCAGCAATTCTTCAACCCACTCCATTTGCAGAAGCATACGAGAAGCTTGGCCTCTCACTGAACACTGAGAAAACCAAAGTGCTCTTCCAGGATGCACCAGGGAATCCCTCTCCAATGCCAGAAATACAGGTTAAAGTTGACCATTTCTGCTACCTTGGCAGCCACCTCTCCACAAAAGTCAACATTGACACTGAAATACAACACCGCCTGAGCTCTGCGAGTGCAGCATTTTTCCAAATGAAGCAGAGAGCCTTTGAAGATCAGGATATCCTTAGGGAGATCAGGGTGCTTTTTTTTACAAAGTCACTAGCTGTCCCCTGCCTCGTGTTGCTGTGCCCAGTCTGGTGACCTAGAAAATAAAATAATGAGAAAGTGTTGGTTTCTAATATATGTAATTTCTCTATGCTTGTGGGTAAACAGTTCATGGGGTTCAGAATCTCTGTCTGTAGGTGAACTGTAAATCCCAGTAACTACAACTCCCAAATGTAAAGATTCTATTTTCCCCAAACTCCACCAGTGTTCACATTTGGGCATATTGAGTATTTGTGTAGAGTTTGGTCCAGATCCATCATTGTTTGAGTCACAGTGATCTTTGGATGTAGGCAAACTACAACTCCAAAACCAAAGGACACTGCCCACCAAACCCTTCCAGTATTTTCATGGGAGTCCTGTGTGCCACGTTTAGTTCAATTCAATCACTGGTGGAGTTCAGAATGCTCTTTGATTGTAGGTGAACTATAAATCCCAGCAACTACAACTCCCAAATGACAAAATCAATTTTTGAGTGATGGTCACTCCTTGGGTTTGTAGGTGTCTTGTGGACAAATTTGGGGTCAATTTGCCCAGCTGTTTCTGAGTTCTGTTAATCCCACAAATGAACATTACATTTTTATTTATATAGATTGTCCTCCCAACCCTGCTATATGCCTGCAAAACATGGACTGTCTACAGATGTCACACTCAACTCCTGGAAGGATTCCATCAGCAGTGCCTCTGAAAAATCCTGCAATTGCCTTGCAAAGACAGGCAGACAAATGTCAGGGTGCCAGAAGAAAAGGCCACCAGCACTGAAGCAATGCTCCTATGCCATCAACTCCGCTGGACTGGCCATGTTGTCTGACCACGTTCACCGTCTCCCAAAGCAGTTCCTATACTCCCAACTCAAGAACGGAAAATGTAATGTTGGTCAACAGGAAAAGAGATTGAAAAATGGGCTTAAAACCAACCTTAAAAACTGTGGAATAGATACCGAGAACTGGGAAGCCCTTCATCTAACTGGAGGTCAGCTGTGACCGGCAGTGCTGCGGAATTCAAAGAGGCACAAATGGAGGGCGAAAGGGAGAAACGTGCGAAGAGGATGGTGTGTCAAGCCAAAGTTTACTGGGACCACCTTCCACCAGGAAAGTGATGTCCTCACTGCAGGAGAGATCATGAAGATCACGAATAGGGCTCTATAGTCACCTACATAACACCATCAAGACACTACACTTGGAAGACCATCATCCTCGGGCTACGAGGGATCAACTAAGTAAGTAAGTAAGTAAGTAAGTAAGTTCAACCCATTCCATTTGGGGATTTTTTCCGCCCTTTTCTGTGTTTTCATTGGTGAAATTTAGTTTTTTTCACTGGAAAAATAATAAAAATAAGAAAAGTGGAAAGAGAACATAGGGAAGGAATGCTGTTGTTGCTACCTTCAAGTGGGCTCTAATTTGAGTTGGTCTTGATTTACGCAAAAGAGGTTTGGCCGTGACTCTCGTTCGTCTTAGGATTGCCATAAGATTGAAATGACTTGAAGTCAAAGGACAACAATGGAAAGAGTGCTTTTCCCTGGTGCACAGGATGGCTTTCCAAAGCTGAACATGGATCCAAACTCTGGTCTCCCACTTGTTATGTTCCAGCACTGAAACCATCACTCTGACTTCATTATTTGGTTATGTCAACTTATGGGAATCCTTCCCTAGGGTTTTCTTGGCACGATTTCTTGGCCTTTCCCTTTGGCTGAGAGAGGGACTTGCCCCAAAAGTGGGCAGAGTGGGGATGCAACCTTGATCTTTGTCCAAAGCAGAAACCACACTGTAGAAATCAGACATTTTGGGGGCAATATTTCTTTAGAGGTTTACCACTGCTTTCCTCTAAGGCCAAGTGACAGGTTGTTGTTTTTTTTCTCGTACCCAAGGTCATTGCCTTTTTGCAGGATTCCCAGAGTCCAACATTCTGAGAAGATACCAATAATCACAGACTAGACTAAACAATTCCCTTGAAAACTGCATAGGAGAATATGGTTTTGACTTGGCACAGTCCTGCCCCACATTAACCATGAGGCTCTGATAACTCCCTATTATCTTTTAAAAACAAGATATCTTTCCTGTGAGTTTTTTGGGCTGTACGGCCATGTTCCAGAAGCATTCTCTCCTGACATTTCACCCACATCTAAGGCAGGCATCTTCAGAGGTTGTGAGGTCTGTTGGAAACTAGGCAAGATGAATTTATATATCTTTGGAGTGTCCAGGGTGGGAGAAAGAACTCTTCTCATTGGACACCCTGATTAGCACTGAATAGCCTTGCAGCTTCAAAGCCTGGCTGGTTGCTGACTGAGGGAATCCTTTGTTATGAGGTGTTAGCTGGCCCTGATTGATTCTTGTCTGGAATTCCTCTGCGTTTTGAGTGTTGCTCTTTATTTACTGTCCTGATTTTTGAGTTTTTTAAATACTGGTAGCCAGATTTTGTTCATTTTCATTGTTTCTTCCTTTCTGGTGAAATTGTCCACATGCTTCTTGTGGATTTCAATGGCTTCTCTGTGTATTCTGACATGGTGGTTGTGAGAGTGGTCCAACATTTCTGTGTTCTCCAATAATATGCTGTGTCCAGGTTGGTTCATCAGGTGCTCTGCTATGGCTGACTTCTCTCGTTGAGTTAGTCTGCAGTGCCTTTCCTGTTCCTTGATTTGTGCCTGGGCAATGCTGCTACGTTTGGTGGTCCCTCTGTAGACTTGTCCACAGCTGCATGGCATATTGTAGACTCCTGCAGAAGTGAGATGATCCCTCTTGTCTTTTGCTGAACGGAGCATTTGTTGGATTTTCTTGCTGGGTCTGCAGATAGTTTGTAGGTTGTGTTTCTTCATCAGTTTCCCTATGAAGTCAGTGGTTCCCTTGATGTCTGGTAAGAGCACTTTTCCTCTGGGTGGATCTTTGCCTTGACTCTTGTGGCTTGTTGTTGGCCTTGCAGCTCTTCTGATGTCTATGGTGGAGTCTCCATATATATAAAAGGTAAAGGTTTTCCCCTGACATTAAGTCCAGTCGTGTCCAACTCTGGGGTTGGTGCTCATTTCCATTTCTAAGCCGAAGAATCAGCGTTGTTCGTAGACACCTCCAAGGCCATGTGGCCGGCATGACTGCATGGAGTGCCGTTACCTTCCCACTGGAAAGGTACCTATTGATCTACTCACATTTACATGTTTTTGAACTGCTGGGTTGGCAGAACCTGGGGCTAACAGCGGGAGCTCATGCCGCTCCCAGGATTCAAACCTGCAACCATTCAGTCAACAAGCTCAGCAGCTGAGGTTTAACCCACTGCGCTAGACTCCTCTATCTATCTATCTATCTATCTATCTATCTATCTATCTATCTATCCATCCATCCATCCATCCATCCATCTATCTACATACCCATCCATCCATCCATCCCTATCTAGTATCTCTGTGTATCTTCTATCAATCATCCATCCATCCAGTATCTCTATGTATCACCGATTTAGGTTGTCTGTCTGTCTGTCTGTCTGTCTGTCTGTCTGTCTGTCTGTCTATCTATCTATCTATCTATCTCTTGCTCCGCTTAACGTGACAACTTGAGTGTCAGATTCCAGTCCATTCCTGCCTCCATCTACTGAGCAAGTTATTATTCAGAGCATAAAATGGCAAGTTGTATTGACTAGTCTTATTGATTAGTCGGAGAGGGAGGACAAGGCTGAATCCCTGAATCCCCTAAAGGCATCAGATCCAATTTCCTCTAAAAAACAAAGCGAGATCTGAAATGGGAGACTGCCAAGGAATATTCTGGAGGTGCTGCTTCAAAAGCTAAAGCATCTCTTGGATATCCCTTACCTAAGAAAGCTCTATGGCAGCATTTCTCAACCTGGGAGTTGGGACCCTTGAGTGGGTTGCGAGGGGGGTTTCAGAGGGATCGCCAAAGATTATCAGAAAGCACATAATTCTGATGGTCTTAGGAAGCCTGTCGACAAAGAAGGGTGAAGATCTCTCTGCCTGTCCTTCTCTTCCTTTTCGGTGTCGGCGAACTACAACTTCCAAAAACAGCCCTCCCAACCCCACCAGCATTTCATTGTTGGCCATGTAAGTAGTGTGCCAAGTCTGGTGCAGATCCACTGTGGGCTGGGTTCAAGTGAACTATAAATCCCAGCAACTACAACTCCCAAATGTCAAGGTCTATATTCCCCAAACTCCACCAGTGTTCACATATTGAGTATTTTGGCAAGTTTGGCCCAGCTCCATCATTGTTGCCATAAGCACTAAAATATTGGTTTGGAAATATTATTTTGGAGTTACTAGTTATGAATTTAATCTCTCGCCCCGGTTCCAAAAAGGAAAATCAAAATCCCTTGAGTTCCTACCAACTAGTTGTAGGTATATTTGTCGTATGAATTAAGTTGAAGTGATGCCCCATTTTCTGGGAGTTCTGGGGTGCAAACTTTGGCCCTCCCTCCACAACTCTTAAATGAGAAAATCAAATGACATTTGGGCATATTGAGTATTCATGCCAAGTTTGGTCCAGATCCATCATTATTTGAGTCCACAGTGCTCTCTAGATATAAGTGAACTACAACTCCAGAACTCAAGGTCAATGCCCACCAAACCCTTCCAGTATTTTTGTTGGTTATGGGAATTCTGTGTTCCCAGTTTGGTTCAATTCCATCATTGGTGGAGTTCAGAATGCTCTTTGATTGCAGGTAAACTATAAATCCCAGCAACAACAACTCCCAAATGTCAAGGTCGATTTTCCCCAAACTTCACCAGTGTTCACATTTGGGCATATTGAGTATTCGTGCCAAGTTTGGCCCAGATCCATTGAGTCCACAGTGCTCTCTGGAGGTAGGTGAACTACAACTCTAAAGTTGTAGTTCACCTACCTCCTCTAAAACCATTAGAAATATGTGTTTTCTGATGGTCTTTTGTGACCCCTCTGAAGTCAAGGTCAATGCCCACCAGATGCTTTCAGTATTTTTGTTGGTTATGGGAGTTCTTTGCGCCCAGTTTGGTTCAATTCCATCATTGGTGGAGTTCAGAATGCTCTTTGATTGTAGGTGAACTATAAATCCCAGCAACGACAACTCCCAAATGTCAAGGTCTATTTTCCCCAAACTTCACCAGTGTTCACATTTGGGCATATTGAGTATTAGTGCCAAGTTTGGCTCAGCTCCATTGAGTCCACATTGCTCTCTGGATAACTACAACTCCAAAACTCAAGGTCAATGCCCTCCAAATGCTTTCAGTATTTTTGTTGGTTATGGAAGTTCTATGTGCCCAGTTTGGTTCAATTCCATCATTGGTGGAGTTCAGAATACTCTTTGATTGTAGGTGAACTATAAATTCCAGGAACTAGAACTCTCAAATGACAAAATCAATCCCCCAAGGGACCCCATCAGTATTCAAATTGGGGCGTATTGGGTATTTGTGCCAAATTTGGTCCAGTGAATGAAAATGCATCCTACATACCAAATATTTACATTACGATTCATAACAGTAGCAAAATGAAAGTTATGAAGTAGCAACGAAAATAATGTTATGGTTGGGGGTCACCACAACATGAGGAACTGTATTCAGGGGTCTCTGGCGTGGGCTGGTCCATGAGGTCACAAAGAGTTGGAAGCGACTAAACGAATAAACAACAACATTAAGGGGTCACAGCATTAGGAAGGTTGAGAACCATTGGTCTACGGCAGTGGTTCTCAACCTTCTTAATGGCGTGACCCCTTAATACAGTCCCCCATGTTGTGGTGACCCCCAACCATAATATTGTTTTCATTGCTACTTCATAACAGTCATTTTACTACTGTTCTAAATCATAATGTAAATATCTGATATGCAGGATGCATTTTCATTCACTGGACCAAACTGGGCACAAATACCCAATACACCCAAATGTGAATGCTAGTGGGTTGGGGAGGATTGATTTTGTAATTTGGGAGTTGTAGTTGCTGGGATTTATAGTTCACTTATAATCAAAGAGCATTCCGAACTCCACCAGCGATGGATTTAAACCAAACTTGGCTCCCATGACCAATGGAAAACATTGGAAGGGTTTGATGGGCATTGACCTTGAGTTTGGGAGTTGTAGTTCACCTATATCCAGAGAGCACTGTGGACTCATGCAATGGTGGATCTGGACCAAACTTGGCATGAATACTCAATATGCCCAAATGTGAACACTGGTGGAGTCTGGGGAAAATAGATCTTGACATTTGGGAGTTGTAGTTGCTGGAATTTATACTTCATTACAATCAAAGAACATTCTGAACTCCATCACCGATAGAATTGGCTCAAACTTCCCACATGGAATCCCCATGACCATCAGAAAATACTGTGTTTTCTTATGGTCTTTGGCGACCCCTCTGACACCCCCTTGCGACCCCCTCAGGGGTCCCGACCCCCAGGTTGAGAAACACTGGTCTACGGGAAATGCACCTGAAGATACATGCAAACATACACGGGGTGTAAATACTCCAAAAGCCATTGGATCTTGTCTGATCTTGGATCCTCAGCAGGTTCCATTCTGGGTGGGAGATTGCCAACTAACTCCAGGTGCCGTAAGCCATATTTCAGAAGAAGGAATTGGCACAACCAGCTTTGAATATCCACGAAATATACGGGATTTCCAGACATCGACAGGTGCATTGAAAGAATAGCTAAAACCCATGGATCTGATGGTTCTGTTCCAAATGCTCCTCCTCTCATTCCCCTCAAAGGCTTTCTTCCTTTCATGAGAATGGACACCCATCCTCTCTAATAGCAAGGGACAGTTAATTTAAAGGCACTTGGCCTTTGACTTGGGCCCAAGGGAGCCGCCGTTCAACCTTCCTCGGCTCCACTGACCGCTCTTGGGAGAGCAGATGGATCAAAGGTTAAGAATGGAACCTTCTTTTTAATGTCTCCTGAGGGACATTTAGCAGTGAATCATCGATGCTTAACAGAGTCTTCCAGGCCTAAGGAAGCCCTATAAATTCACAAGGTCACCATCAATCGTAGGACCCACATCCTTAAAATTACAAATCCGCAGGGGAGAAGTTAAGAATGCAAAGAATTTTACCGTCAAACAGAGACTGGATGGCCATCTGTCAGGGGTGATTTGAATGCAATATTCCTGCTTCTTGGCAGGGGGTTGGACTGGATGGCCCATGAGGTCTCTTCCAACTCTTTGATTCTATGATTCTATGAAATCCTGGTGCCAAGCAAAGACGATTTGTGTATTGTTTTAAAAGTATTTTTTAATATTTTATGTCTCATGACACAAGATTTTTAATCAATATTTTGGTGAATCTGCTTTAGGTGTATCAAAACACTTTTGTGTTGTGTACTGTTTGCTGTTAGCATCCCTATATCGGGAAAAAGGCGGGATAAATAAAAATCAGAAATAATAAAAAGGCAGCTTTGAGTCTTTTTTAAGAGAGAAAAGGGTGGAATATAAATAATAATAATAAAATTAAGAAGAAGAAGAACAGCAACTGCAAAGACTCTGGCACAAGCCAGTCAAGGTGGTGATTGGCACAGTGGGTGCAGTGCCTAAACACCTTGGCCTGCACTTAAAAACAATCGGCACTGACAAAATTACCATCTGTTAGCTGCAAAAGGCTCTGCACACATTATTTGCCGATATGTCACACAGTCCTAGACACTTGGGAAGTGTCTTACATGGGATCCAATACAAAAGCCAGCGTAGCGACCTTGTTTGCTGTGTACTAACCTTGTTGTGTTTCAAAAATAATAATAATAATAATAATAATAATAATAATAATAATAATTTGTTGTGTCAGGAGCGAGTTGAGAAACTGCAAGTCGCTTCTGGTGTGAGAGAATTGGCCGTCTGCAAGGACGTTGCCCAGGGGACACCTGGATGATTTGATGTTTTTATCACCCTTGTGAGAGGCTTCTCTCATGTCCCCGCATGAGGAGCTGGAGCTGATGGAGGGAGCTCATCCACGCTCTCCCCAGATTCGAACCTGCGACTTGTTGGTCTTCAGTCCTGCCAGCACATAGGTTTAACCCACTGCACCACTGGGGGCTCCATAATAATAATATTTAAGAAGAAAAATACGCCCTGGCAGAATATGTCAAGGAAAGCCAAGAACCTGCTTTAAATTAAGCCAGTAATTGGAAACTTCTCAAAGCACAACAGACAAAGAGTCAGTACAAGAAAACTGCACTCCAAACCAGAGCTGAAAGCTGACACAACAAAGCCTTACATGGGCAGTTCCTTGACAAAATTGAAGGAAAAGTTGACAAAGAGAAGACCTGGTGATGGCTAACAAATGGAACCCTGAAGAAGGAGACAGAAGGCCTGATTCTTGCAGCCCAGGAGCAAGCCATCAGAACAAATGCCATTAAGGCCAGGATTGAAAAATCAGCGGATGACCCAAGGTGCATACTGTGCAAGGAAGCCGATGAAACCATGGACTATATCCTCAGCTGCTGCAAGAAAATTGCACAGATGGACTACAAACAGAGGCACAACTCTGTGGCCCAGATGATTCACTGGAACTTATGCCACAAGTACCACCTGCCAGCGGCAAAGAATTGGTGGGATTATAAACCTGCAAAGGGAGTAGAAAGTGAACATGCAAAAATACTGTGGGACTTTCGAATCCAGACTGACGAAGTTTTGGAACACAATACACCAGACATCAAGATTGTGGAAAAGAAAAAAAGTCTGGATTATTGATGTCGCCATTCCAGGTGACAGTCGCATTGAGGAAAAACAACAGGAAAAACTCAGCCGCTATCAAGACCTCAAAATAGAACTTCAAAGGCTCTGGCATCAACCAGTCCAGGTGGTCCCAGTGGTCATTGGCGCACTGGGTGCCATGCCAAAAGATCTCAGTTGGCATTTGGAAACAATAAACATTGACAAAATCACGATCTGTCAGCTGCAAAAGGCCGCTTGACTTGGATATGCGCACATCATTCGAAAATACATCACACAGTCCTAGACGCTTGGGAAGTGTTCAACTTGTGATTTTGTGATACGAAATCCAGCATAGAGATCTTGTTTGCTGTGACATACTGTGCTTTTGTGTCAGTAAAATAATAATAATAATAATAATAATAATAATAATAATAATAATGTGTCTATTCTGTCACAGACTCGCATCTGGTGTGTTCAAGACACCAGAACACCTCCATGCCATGATATTGCTATCAAGGTTTTGCCATCATCACACACATATTCAATGCAAATTAACCAACTTGTTTGATTAAATGGCATTATTATTTTTCCCATCTTACTGGGATAGCACAATATTAGTATTATATATTGCGGAAACCGCACTGAGTCGCCTACGGGCTGAGAGAGTGCGGTATACAAATAAAGTAAATAAATAAATAATAAATAAATATATTATAATGACTTTGCAAGATTTTAGAATGTAAAATTTGTCAAACTTACCTGGGGAGACCAAGCCTTGAAGGGAAAAGAGCCGTTCTGTCATTATATTAGGTAAACCTTCCCAAATGTCTTTTTTTCAATATGAAACTTCCACATTTCCTAACTTTCTCCACTTGCTTCTCTCTATCTCCCTAACGTGGCACTCCGCACCATCTTGTGGGTCAAGAAGGTAATGCAAAAGCAAAGCAAAGTTTTTCAAGTAACCTGAGCCCCATCTTTTGTTGCTTCTCCCCAGGAGATTCTTTTTGTGACTTGGAAAATTAGGAAATATGGCGCCTGAACCCTGTGGGGGCCTGACGTCTTTGGAAACCTGCAGGGATTGGAATTGCACCACTGTGCAACACCCGTATTCAGGAGAAGGCAAAGAGCTTGACGCCATAGGCACATCGGTGTGCCATGTGCAGCTGTGTGAAATGTCAAGTTTTCTGTTCCAGTGAGCATAGAATCCTTAATTGGAAGAGAACCCCAGGACCATCTAATCCTACCCCATGCTGCCAAAAAGGAGACGTAATCAAAGCACTCCCGACAGAAGGCCATCCAACCTGTTTAAAAACCTTCAGAGGAGACTGCAGTGGAGAATATTTCAATGTCCAGGTGCTCTTAGGAAGGTCTTCCTAATGTGTTCAAAGCATTTCATGGCCGGAATCACTGGGTTGTTGTGAGTTTTCCAGGCTGTAATGCCATGTTCCAGAAGCATTCTCTCCTGATGTTTCTCCCACATCTATGGCAGGCATCCTCAGAGCTTCAGGAGTCTGTTGGAAACCAGGCAAGTGAGGTTTACATATCTATACAATGTCCTGGGTGGGAGAAAGAACTCTGTCTGTTTGAGGCAAGTGTGAACGTTGTAACTGGCCACCTTGATCAGCATCTAATGGCCTTGCAGCTGGTTGCTGCCTGAGGATCCTTTTTTGGGAGGTGTTAGCTGGCCCTGATCCCAGCAACTTCAACTCCCAAATGACAAAATCAACCCCTCCCAAATCTCACCAGTATTCAAATTTGGGCATATCTGTTTTTTGTGCCAAATGTGGTTCAATGAATGAAAATAATAATGTTGTTGTTCATTCGTTCAGTCGTCTCCGACTCTTTGTGACCTCATGGACCAGCCCACGGCAGAGCTCCCTGTCAGCCGTCACCACCCCGAGCTCCTTCAAGGTCAGTCCAGTCACTTCAAGGATGCCATCCATCCATCTTGCCCTTGGTCAGCCCCTCTTCCTTTTACCTTCCACTTTCCCCAGCATAATTGTCTTCTCTAGGCTTTGCTGTCTCCTCATGATGTGGCCAAAGTACTTCAACTTTGTCTCTAGTCTCCTTCCCTCCAATGAGCAGTCGGGCTTTATTTCCTGGAGGATGGACTGGTTGGATCTTCTCGCAGTCCAAGGCACTCTCAGAACTTTCCTCCAGCACCACAGCTCAAAAGCATCGATCTTCCTTCGCTCAGCCTTCCCGAAGGTCCAGCTCTCACATCCGTAGGTTACTACAGGGAATACCATGGCTTTGACTAGGCGGATCTTTGTTGCCAGTCTGATATCTCTACTCTTTACTATTTTATCGAGAACTGGACATTGCTCTCCTCCCAAGAAGTAAGCGTCTTCTGATTTCCTGGCCACAGTCTGCATCTGCAGTAATATTTGCACCTAGAAATACAAAGTCTGTCACGGCCTCCACATTTTCTCCCTCTATTTTCCAGTTGTCAATCATTCTTGGAAAATAATAATAAAATAATAAAAAATAAAATAATAAAAAATAATCCTGCATATCAGATATTTACATTATGATTCATAACAGCAGCAAAATTACAGTTATGAAGTAGCAACGAAAATAATTTTATGGTTGAGGGTCACTACAACATGAGCAACTGTATTAAGGGGTCGCAGCATTAGGAAGGTTGAGAAACACTGCTTTAAATGATCTCCCCAATTATGCTTAATTATGAAAGGCTTACCTGACCTGAGTGTTCCATTTCATAGGCTCGAAGCCAAAGCTTGGCTGAAAGACATTGAATTGCTGCTCTGCTTCTGGTGGAGAAAGCTATCCTATTCCTTCTATACTGGGTCCACAGTGGCATAGCCGGTTAAACCACTAAACTGCAGAACTTGCTGACCAGAAGGTCAGGGGTTCGAATCTGCGAGATGGTGTGAGTTCCCATTGTTAGTCCCAGCTTCTGCCAACATAGCAGTTTGAAAACATGCAAATGTGAGTAGATCAATAGGTATCACTTCTGTGGGAAGGTAGTGGTGCTCTATTTATTTATTTATGAAATTTATATGCCGCCTTTCTCACCCTGAAGGGGACTCAGTGCAGCTTACAAGTTATATGACATACAATATATTATATTATTAGCATAGCACAATATTAGTATTATATATTAATATGTTGTACTATATCCCTATACTGCAAAATTATTAGTAATATTACATGTAATATAAAATATATAATTATTCTATTGCATTATTAGTATTATATTGTATCACAATATTATGATCAATATATGTACATACAATATATAATTAGCATAGCACAATATTAGTATTATATATTACTATAGTGTACTATACCACTATACTGCAATATTATTAGTAATATTACATGTAATATAAAATATATATAAGTATTCTATTGCATTATTAGTATTATATTGTATCACAATATTATATCACTATATTACATATATAATTATTAGCATAGCACAATATTAGTATTATATATTACTATATTACATACAACATATAATTAGCATAGCACAATATTAGTATTATATATTAATGTATTGTACTATACCACTATACTGCATTATTAGTAATATTACATGTAATATAAAATATATAACTATTCTATTGCACTATTAGTATTATATTCCCGCCTTGACTACTGCAACGCTCTCTACGTGGGGCTGCCCTTGAAGACGGCCCGGAAGCTTCAGCTAGTCCAGCGCGCGGCAGCCATGTTACTAACGGGAGCGGGACGCAGGGAGCACACAACGCCCTTGTTGTCCCAGCTCCACTGGCTGCCGATCTGCTACCGGGCCCAATTTAAGGTGCTGGTGTTATCCTACAAAGCCCTAAAGGGTTCCGGCCCAAAATACCTTTCGGACCGCATCTCGGCCTATGAGCCCACGAGGGCCTTGAGATCGTCTGGGGAGGCCCTTCTCTCGATCCCGCCTGCCTCACAGGCACGTCTGGCGGGGACGAGAGAGAGGGCCTTCTCGGTGGTGGCCCCCCGGCTGTGGAACACCCTCCCTGTTGACATCAGACAGGCGCCCTCCCTTATGGCTTTCCGTAAGAGCCTAAAGACCTGGCTATTTGAAAAGGCATTTAATTGAGTGCTATACAAACTGGTAATGACAACTGGAACGGAATACGGACTATGAGATTGGCTATGATTCTATGTGTGACGATGCGGATTAGCTTAGTGTAAATTAGTTTAGTGTGTATTAGTGAAATGTTGATTTTGTTGTGCTTTATTGTATACTGTTTTTATATGTTGTACACCGCCGCGAGTCGCCCTTGGGCTGAGAGCGGCGGTTAACAAATGCAGTAAATAAATAATATTGTATTACAATATTATAATCAATATATGTACATACAATATATAATTATTAGCATAACACATTAGTATTATATATTACTATATTGTACTATACCACTATACTGCATTAGTAATATTACATGTAATATAAAATATGTATTATATTGTATTCGTATTATATTGTATTACAATATTATGATCAATATTATATGTACATTGTTGTTGTTGTTCATTCGTTCAGTCGTCTCCGACTCTTCGTGACCTCATGGACCAGTCCACGCCAGAGCTCCCTGTCGGCCGTCACCACCCCCAGCTCCTTCAAGGTCAGTCCAGTCACTTCAAGGATGCCATCCATCTATCTTGCCCTTGGTCGGCCCCTCTTCCTTTTGCCTTCCACTTTCCCCAGCATAATTGTCTTCTCTAGGCTTTGCTGTCTCCTCATATTATATGTACATACAATATATTATATTATTAGCATAGCACAATATTAATATTATATATTACTATATTATACTATACCACTATACTGCAATATTATTAGTAATATTACATGTAATATAAAATATAGAATTATTCTATCGCATTATTAGTATTATATTGTATTACAATATTATGATCAATATATGTACATACAATATATAATTAGCATAACACAATATATACCACTATACTGCAATATTAATAATATTATATGTAATAAATAAAATACAATTATTATATTGCATTATTATGACCATTATATTGTATTACATTATATTATTATCAATATTATATGCATATACAATATATTACATTATTAGCACAGCACAATATTAGCATTATATATTACTATATTTTTGTATTCATGCCGGCCATATGAACTTGAAGGAGTCTAAGGACAACGCCAAGTCTCTGGCTTAGAAATGAAAGTGAGCACCACCCTCCAGAGTTGGACATGACTAGACTTAATGTCAACGAGGAAACCTTTACCTTTTATTCCTCCTATGTTACTTCTTGCCTCCAAACTTTCTGTTAAGAACATACCAGCTTCGTTAATCCCTTTATGTGGAAAACAAAACACGAAAAGTTCAAACTGTTCTCCAAACAACACACACCCAAACAGCCAAGTCTGTCAAGTGATGCTTTCGGCTTTTATTTAGTTAAATGCAGCATTCTATACAAGAAAAAAGTGGGAGAAAAAAAATTGAGATTTTTCCCCCCTAGAGTTCTTTCTAAATCAACCCAAATTAAAAGATTTTCTCCCCAAAGACATCTGTACGGTATGGAAAATAATCTCTCCCTGCCCTCCCTCCCATTTACAGCGTGCCACGCAGTTAGGGTTATTTATTTCGTGTATCTCAAACTTCGGAACTGTACAATCGGTTTACAAATCACACTTTTTGTTTTGCTTTTTTTTTCCTATGAAAAATTACAGAAAAAAAATATTGCCACTTATTCTTTTTTTTTCATTTGTAACAAAAAATTAGATTTTTATTTATTTAAAAAAAATACACAAAAAAGAGTCAGCCAGAACTTCTCCTTTTTTTTCCTTGTAATTTGTCAGTGTGTGCTTGGGAGGAAGGCCGGTGGTGCCAAGGGGAGAAACCCAGGTGCGATTTGGAGCCGATTGGACTGATTACATTGAGAAATACATATATGCATATGTATACAGATCTTGTTAGAAACCTTCAGAATCGAGTTTGACAGCACTTGGCATTTCGAACAAACCCAAACGAGCTGGAAATGGATCCAAAGCCTTACCGGATCTTTTCTAAAGTTAAGGATTGTTTTTTCTCCAGCCTCGGGTTCTCTTTCCAACATTTTTTTGGGGAGTCATAGAAGCAAAAGGTGAATAGTTTGCAACCCAAAGGCTGTTGCCTTGGGTTCGGACACTGAAAGGCAAAGAGCAAATGCGCAATTCTGTTGTTTTGCTGCCCCACTTTGCAAGAAAATGAGACTTGGGGGGAGACACCTGCCGAATGCCTTTCTTTTATCACTTTTTAGAAAGACGGAGCGGACATTTTCCAAGAGGAGCAAGGCTCAAATCAAGGCCGAAAATGGTGTAATTTTCCCCAGAGTTTCTTTTGACATTTTGCCAGCGATCAAGGAGATAAAAACAAACTTTCGGCAAGACAAAAACCAAACTGCTTTAGACAAGGGGAAAAACCACCTCACTCAGATGTTGTATGGAGAAACATGATGCCCGTAAGCAAAGAGAGCTTTCACAAAGTGCTGTGACATTCCAAGTTAACTCATGACAACATGGAGTCTTGGGATATGTAGTTTGGAGCGGCATTGGAGCCCAAAGCTACACATTCCAAAGATCCCACAGGATGGGGATATGGAAGTTAGAGGGTGTTATAATACCCGTCATTACATAGCGTGGCGGTTCCAAAACTTTGGTCCTCCTCAAATTTCGCACTTCGATTCCTAGAATCTAAAACATGCAGAGGACGGAAAAATTGGGAAGCACACAGGTATTGTGCAAAACAGCAAGCTGGACATTGTTGTCTTGACTAAAAGATTTTGAGATCAATGTTTACAAAAACTAGAGGCATGCCGGCAATATGGAGCACGGCTGCACAAAGTCATAGGGCCTGCTTTCGATTGTATATGAAAGGATGAGCATGGGAGGAAAAGAGAGAAACCTAGGAGCAATTTGGAGAATTCATTAGAGGAAGAAGAATATGTATTTTATAAACCTACCTAAGACTTTTAAAACAAACTAAAGACCGGGATGTGGAATGGATCCTCTCTCATGGGATTGAGAGGCCTTGAAAGTGTTTTTGTCACAAATAGTCTTTTTTCTCTGCAATCTGGATTTTGCAGGAGTTAATTCCGTGCCCCTTTGGCACAAAACCAAAATCCAGAGCAGCCTAAAATGTGCTAGGCCAGCAGGCCAGGACAGAGACCAAACTGTTTTCTAATGGGCCTTTCTGTGCTCTGCTGACATTTTAAAGTTGCCCAAAGAGTCAGGTAATAAATTTTTTAAATATTATTTTTGTAAATGCAACCTTGTTATGATCAATCATGGTTCTCATTCTATGGGGTTAAAAGTAGGAGGCTTGAAAAAGCACACAACACTCTTATTTCATCAGAATCCAATGCTTATGGCATATGGCCATCTCGCTGTTAAAAACAGGCAAATGGAGCTGTAATTCCTCACAACTCGGGCTGTCCATCTGAGGACTGGAAGTACACAGTGAAACTACAGATCCCAGGATAATGTAATTGAGAGCAATCCCACTCTCCTTCCCTGGCCTAAAATGACAGAATATATTTTATTTATTTCCAAAATAGTGCAATCAGGGGCGATCGTATTCTCCTTGCCAAGCCACAACTGATGGGACACATCCAGCAGACACCTGGGATTTGTAGTTTGGGCACAGGATTCAAAGCGCACCATCTATGAAACTATATATTCCAGAATAATGCAATCGGAATGACTCTACTCCCTAGAAAGCATGGAATGGAGCCATCTTGGGATCTGTGGTTTCAACAAGTTCTGTTTCAACGCAAAGTGTGGAGAGTGAGGTGGAAAGGGCAAGGACTACAAGGCCAACCTGGGTTTATGCTTAATTTGAACTCAGGTCCTGGTAGGGCTCTGAAACTCTGGCAATTCCTTCTGTTTGGGGCAGAGCAAGGGCAAAAAGAGGAGAAGATGAATTTAAAAACAAAACCACGTGGACAAAATCCCAACTCGCAGCTTTGTGGTGCTCAAGCAGGAGAACAAAAGCACTAAGCATGGTGAAAGAGCTTGCACTGCATGACTAAAACAAGAGGTCAGTCTGGTAGGAATGGAGGTGTCCAATGATTCCTTTTCCTAGCCAAACTGAACCACGATCAGCTCGTGGATCCTGCTCCATGACTTGGCCTTCCCTGAGCCTGACTCCCCTGGAACCGATCCACCTTAAAAACACTGAAGGCAGAGGTACACACAACTGTTTTGCTAAGATACACAACTCTCTGCTCAACATAAATGGCAAAGGCAGGTGTTCCCCCCGTCCGTCTCTTTCTGGGACAGACAACAGAAAGAAAGGAAAAGGATCCATATTCAAGCATCAAAAGGTGTAGTGAGGTTGGAGAAAGACTTTTTTGGGGTAGGGGGGTTTCCACCCCCTAAAATGACAGGGGTCTGTGTGCGTTTGAACAGAACAGAGCCAACTTGACACACGAGGGAAGGGGTTCAACACACTGGGATGTCTCTCCTGAGCAAACCAACCAAAACGAAAGATTGTTTTTGCACACAGCCTGAGCCTACGGAGAACCTGTTGGGGACACGATGCCCCTTCTGATAAATGCAGTTAGAGCAAAAGGGACACCAGAACGCGGGGATTTTCCTTCTTCCCTCTCTCCCTCCCTCCCTCCCTTCAAGATTTGCTCCTATCGACCCCTTGGCTGAGATCCTGAGCAGCAGCTCCGGGGACGGGACTGCCACAAATCCTTCACAGAAAAGAGAAACACCTCTCGGTATCCTTCCATTAGCAGCGCAGAAACAAACACAAGATGCTTGCGAGCTCAAGCAAATAAAAGGAAAGGGGGGGAGGGTTATATGGCATTTGACGGAACTCACACACACACGCCATACACGCACGCACACGGGAAAAAGGGGGAGAACCCTGACGCTAAAGTGCAACACGTCCGACCGACGCTTTGTCATCCGGTGCCGTGACAGAAGTGTTTTCGCGAAGCTTTTGCGGTTTCGTTTTCCAGTTGCGGGAGGGTGACGTCTTCCGAACAACAGCAAGAGAAAAATAATAATAATAGTAAAGGGTGGTGGTGGTAATGGTGGTGGTGAGGGAGATAAAAACAATCCGCACACGGACTTCGGAAACCAGGGAGCCCTTTGGTGTTAGGATGGCGGCTGCCAGAGTGCCTCGCGTGGGATCGGACGCTGAATAACTCAGAACAGGCGCGTGGGGATTGCGTTGTTTCAAAAGAAGCGGTGGCATGAGAGCGCAAAAGGACATCCGCAACCCTTCTGGTCATTTTTTTTGGCATTTTTCTACATATACACGCCTCTCAGAACAACAACACAGTTTTTCCTTCAAAAGAAAAAAGAATGGCAAGGCAGGTGGCATCGAACACATCCCGGTTGGTAGGATGCCCTGATGGATTATTATTATTATTATTCAAGCCAGATGCCTGCTGGGTATTCCTCGGCCTGACAAGGAGGCTAGAAAGAGAGGAAGGTGAAAGATGGAGGATTAGAAAGAGAGACGGGGAAGAGAAAAGTCGTGCAACTCCACGGTCCGAAGGCCGGTCTCAGCAGCTGTGATCCTGGATGCAGGGAAGGTGATGGGGAAAAGGAAAGGACAGGACTCCCTCAATGCCGCCTCATTTTGACTTTGCGAGCGGGGCTGCCGTCCTCTTCCTCCTCCTCCTCCTCTTCCTCAAAGTCCTCCCCGTGAGACTTCCGCCAATAGTTCTCGGAGCTGAAATGGCTCCGCCTCCTGTGCTTGGGCAAAAGGACGGAGCGCCGGTTCTCCTCTTTATCCATTTCTAAAATGCGAGGCCTGGAAAAGCAGGCGGAGGAGAGAAAAAGAGATGCACACACATCTGGGTTAGGCGGGGTCAGCTGCAGACCTAACCTGCCTTCGAAATAAGTCCACAATCTGAGAAACCTCATGGGAAAGCACAACACAGGTACCACAGACTTTTTTGTGTGTGTGTCAGGAGTGACTTGAGAAACTGCAAGTCGCTTCTGGTGTGAGAGAATTGGCTGTCTGCAAGGACATTGGGATTTTTGGTATTTTACCATCCTTGTGGGAGGCTTCTCTCATGTCCCCGCATGGGGAGCTGGAGCTGACAAAGGGAGCTCAACCCGCTCTCCCCAGATTTGAACAGCTGACCTGTTGGTCAGCAGTCCAGTGGGTTTAACCCACTGCATCACAACAGACTATTCTTGTCAGAAATGTAGGTGACTCAAAGGACACACAATATATAGGCTAGGTATTCAAGCACTGAACTGGTGTTTGGGACTCTTTCTCTTGTCCATTTAGTGCAGGGGAGTCAAACTCATTTCTATCGAAGGCCACATCAGCCTCATTATGATTGTCTTCAAAGGGCCACTGAATCCATGGACAATGCATTCATAGATAGAGAGAGAGAGAATTATATATTTATATCTATATATATATTTACATAGTGGTTGGTGGTCTTTAGTTTTTACACAATCTATTGGAAATAGCAACCTTCCATTCTTTGTTTGTTAATATACACTGTATATTCCGGCATACTAGACGACTTTTTATAATAATAATAATAATAATAATAATAATAATAATAATAATACTTTATTTATATCTATCTCTATCTCTCCGAGGGGACTCAGAGCAGTTCCCAGGTAAAAATCACAGAACATACAAAGTAAAAACAACATAACCATAAGATTAACAAAACAATCTGGAAAATCATATGAAAAGTTGGGGGTCGTCTAGTACGCGGGTATAAACTAAAATAAGTTAAAGAAAAAAATAAAATTGCCCTTAGTGGCACGGCTTGGGGAGGGAGAGAGGGCAAGGGGAGGAGGAGTAGCAGGTCACATTGCCACGGAGAATGGCTGGGGGAGATGGCCCGCTGGGCTTTCCTTGCGGCCCCCCGCCGCTCTCCATTCAAGGACCTCCTCCGCCCTCGCCACTTACCTCCTCCAAAGGCTTGCCTAGGGCCAAGGAAGTGCTTCTGGATGCCGACTCCCAGCAGCGCTGGGCGACAGCATGCCTTGGATGTGCTCCCAGAAGCATGCTGGGAGCAGTAGGAGTCAGGGAACTACTACTCCCAGCATGCCTCTGGGAGCACATCCAAGGCACGCTGCTGCCCAGCGCTGCTGGGAGTCATCCAAAGACACTTCCTTGGGCCTCCGGACGCCGACTCCGAGCAGCGCTGGGATGTCCTCCCAGAGGCATTCTGGGAGCTTTAGGAGCCAGGGAACTACTGCTCCCAGCATGCCTCTGGAAGCACATCCCAGAGGCATGTTATTGTTTATGTGATTTATGTTAATTGTATTGTATTGATTGTTTTTGTTATTGCTTTTGTTATTGATGTACTGTGGGCTTGGCCTCATGTAAGCCGCACCAAGTCCCTTGGAGAGATGGTGGCAGGGTATAAATAAATTATTATTATTATTATTATACATAAAATAATCTTAATGATGGTGGTGGTGATGTTCCACCCCTTTCTTCTCCAGGTGCCTAGTTACTGAGCAAAGCTTAGACTGGCAATTAACAGCAACTTATTATTAGCTGACTACTCTACTTAAATCTACTCTTTGGATACAAGAAACCCAATATAAATGTCTAATAAGGAACATTATCAATATGTGATTACAGAAGGGATCTAACATTTCATTCGCCAACAGGACAGTTCCCATCATCATTACAAAACATGCCAGGAGCCTGGGATCAGAGACAGGTTTAATACCATCTCCAAATACCTCCTTTTCAAAACATTTAAACTCAAAATGGCAACAGACTGAAAGGTGACGTCATTTCTGGTCACTGTTTGGAGAGGATTCTGAAGAAAAACAGAGGTATTTTGGTGATCTAGGGCATTCAGACCATGGGGGAACTGGAGCGCTAGTTAGTTGGCTCCCAGCCCTTGCAGAATCAGAGATTCAGGCCTCCTGCAGGTAGAGCGATGGGAGTCACTCCCACATTTCTGTCTCTCTTGCCACGGATTCAACTCCCCAAACTTCCTTCTATAACTGGAAGCAATTACCAGCCTTGCACAATTTATCAATTTCAGAATTTGGACCTCAGCATACAGATTTAAAAAAAAAAAATTAGACCCTGGAGCTATAAAGTGTGCTTTCCAGTGATTTTCACATCACCAAAGAAACAAATCATTAAAACCAGAGGGAAAGCTAACTCACTCCACATTTGTAGAGCTACGCACGCATAGCTCCCTTTCCTTCAAAAAGGAGGAAACCAATGTGGACCTCCTCCATCCTAATCCCTCCTTTGGGAAGGGTTTCCTTACCGGTGAGCAGCGTCTGGATCCGCTTTGCGATGGGACCTTTTTGGCTTCAGGATGGGGTCCCGGTTGCTTCCCGAGAGACGGTCAGAGGCATAGCCTGGCATCAGGGTTCGCATCTCCAATCGCGGGGCATCCAGTCGGGTCCTGCAGGTATTAAGAACATATTAAATGTAAGCAACCCCCAAGGGCTATTCATTCTAAGCTCATTCTACCAGGCAGAGAAACAATCAAAGCCTTCCCGACAGAGAGCCATCCAACTTCTGCTTAAAAACCTCCAGAAAAGGAGGCTCCACTGAACTACCAGGCAACGGCATATTCCAATGCTGAACAGCTCTTATTGTCAGGAAGTTCTTCCTAATGTTTAGGTGGAATATCTTCTCTTGCAATTTGAATCCATGGCTCCACTGTGTCGCCAGAACAGAAGACAAGCTTGCCCCCTTCTCCTCAATGGGACATCCTTTCAAATGTTTAAGCATGTTTCTCATGCCCCTTTCTTTCAACCTTCTTTTTTCCAGGCTAAATAATCCCAGCTCCTTAAACAGTTTCTCATAAGGCTAGGCTTCCAAACATTTGGTATTTAGTCCATCCTTCTCCTGACACATTCTTCCTTGTCAATATGATACATGAATTCTGGTGCCCAGAAATGGACAAAAGATTATTCTAAGTGACCCAGGGCAGAATGGATAGAGATTGTGACTTCCCTCTATCTAGACCAGTGTTTCTCAACCTGGGGGTCAGGAGGGGGGTTTCAGAGGGGTCACCAAAGACCAGAAAACACAGTATTTTCTGTTGGTCACAGGGGTTCTGTGTGGGAAGTTGGGCTCAATTCAGAATGCTCTTTGATTGCAGTGGACTGTAAATCCCAGTAACTAACAAGTTCCAAATGTCAAGGTCTATTTTCCCCAAAATCCACCAGTGTTCACATTTGGGCATATTGAGTATTTGTGCCAAGTTTGGTTCAGATCTATCATGTTTGAGTCCACAGTGCTCTCTGGATGTAGGTGAACTACAACTCCCAAAACTAAAGCTCAATGGCCACCAAATCCTTCCAGTATTTTCTGTTGGTCATGAGAACCAAGATGGTTCAATTCTATCATTGGCGGAGTTTGGAATGCTCCTTGATTGTAGGTTAACTATAAATCCTAGCAGCTACAACTCCCAAATGACAAATCAACACCCCCCCCCCCCCATAGTATTCAAATTTGGGCATATCGGGTATTTGTTTGAAATTTCGTCCACTGAATGAAAATACGTCCTGCATATTAGATATTTACATTAAGACTTGTAAGAGTAGCAAAATTACAATTGTGAAATAGCAACAAAAATAATTTTTTTTATTATTATTCTTCACCACAACAGGATGAACTGTATTAAAGGGTCACAGAATGTGGAAGGTTGAGAACCACTGATCGAGACACTAAACTCCTATGGTTGAGAGAATGCTGGATCAAGCCAGGGTTCATTTCTGGTGTTACTAGCCTTTCACGAGTACGTGCACAACACGACACTATTGCTCCCCTCAACGCTTCTATCACTGGAATACATGTCCCCCAAATGGGAAGTTTAGTTTCACAACCCTGTGTACCTTTGTGAGCTCCCGGCAAATAACTTGCTCCTATTTTTATCTCATTATAGTTTTTAACATTTTATCCTGTACATGTGGCCTGCCCACTGTTTACGATGTTTGTGTTTTTTTGTTTATTGTAATGCTATTTTGTTATTGATTTTTTCTTTTTAAATGTAATTTTGATGATGTTGCTTGTTGTTTATGTTTTGGTTTTGTCTTGATGTAATATGTTGTTCGGGCTTGGCCCCGTGTAAGCCGTTTCGAGTCCCCATCGGGGAGATATCGGGTCCAAATCACAGCAATTTTACAGTTTGTAGAATCTGGTTCAAGAGGCAGCAAATTATTAGATTCTTGTGGGTTTTTTCGGGCTATATGGCCATGTTCTAGAGGCATTCTCTCCTGACGTTTCGCCTGCATCTATGGCAAGCATCCTCAGAGGTAGTTAGGTCTGTTGGAACTAGGAAAATGGGTTTATATATCTGTGGAATGACCAGGGTGGGACAAAGGACTCTTGTCTGCTGGAGCTAGGTGTGAATGTTTCAACTGACCACCTTGATTAGCATTTGATTGCCTGGCAGTGACTGGAGCAATATTTTGTTGCGAGGTGATGAGATGTCCTTGTTTGTTTCCTCTCTGTTGTTGTGCTGTTCTAATTTTAGAGATTTTTAATACTAGTAGCCAGATTTTGTTCATTTTCATGGTTTCTTCCTTTCTGTTGAAATTGTCCACATGCTTGTGGATTTCAATGGCTTCTCTGTGTTCCCGACAGACCTCACTACCTCTGAGGATGCTTGCCATAGATGCAGGCGAAATGTCAGGAGAAATGCCTCTAGAACATGGCCATATAGCCCGAAAAAAACCTACAACAACCCAGTGATTCCGGCCATGAAAGCCTTCGACAATACCCACCCTGGTCATTCCACAGATATATAAACCCCTTTTGCTAGTTCCAACAGACTTCACTACCTCTACCTAAAGATTATTATTATTATTATTAGTAGTAGTAGTAGTAGTAGTATTGAAGTTGGCCAGAGATCATGCAGAAAAGAGGAGGGAGTCAGACTAGCATTTGTCTTGAAAGCAGGAGTCAGGCACATCCCTCGTAAAGGTGAGTATGGCAGTAAAAACCTGAAGGACCTCCTTCAAACCCATATTTCACGGTTCCCGCTTGTGGGAAACCTACTTTCACTGGCATAGAAAAGCCCTGTTATAAGATTACAAAAGCTCTTCAATAGTGTGTATCTCTTTTTCTTGTCGGCATTTTAGATTGAACAGGACAGGGATGCCACATGCCCGTCTCCCCGTATGACTCAAGCAAGAGCAAAACATTTGATATATTTTCTTTTCTAGGGAATCTTTCCATAACAACAAAAGAACAGCGTCCAAGTTTGAAAACAGGACTGGCACGCTGGCCCTCTGACTAAGCAAGTATTTCGCAACGCCATGAAGCCGAGAATGCGGAAGAATTGGCCTGAATCCTACACTGGGAAAAACTGGCTCTCGTTTTTAATAATTCCTGCCACATCACTAGCTAAAATGTTTTTTTTATAACAGAAAAGCTCTCCGTTATAAAACCAAATGCCGAAGAATTCAGTAAAGTGCAGGGAGCTGTTAGTGAGTGATAACAGTGCACCTTTTAAGCCCTTTCAAGTCCAAGATGTTTATTTCAGAAATTGCAGCCAGGTTTCTTAATGCGGTTTTTCCTCCCAAAAATGCCCCAATTAAAACTGTTTTAAGAAACATCTCAAACAGTACGAAATGGCTGAATCCTCTTTAACTGGCTAAGAATATCCAAACTTCTCTCTTGATGGTTCCACCTGCTCACCTTCTAATACTGCCAGCCAATTCAGTGGCTTAGATCATGAGAAAAGGGCCCATAAATACTGCCATGTTTTCATTGCCCTGTTTAACGTTTATACAAATGACCTGCCACTGCCAGAAGGGATAGAAGGGATAGAGTGTTTCATCTATGCTGACGATCGTGCCATCACCGCTCAAATAGGGAGCTTTGAAATGGTTGAACAGAAGCTCTCCAAAGCTTTAGGTGCTCTTACTGCCTATTACAGGGGAAACCAGCTGATTCCTAATCCATCTAAAACACAGGCATGTGTTTTTCATCTTAAGAACAGACATGCATCTCAAGCTCTGAGGATTACCCGGGAAGGAATCCCAGAGGAGCATTGCAGCATATCAAAATACCCGGGAGTCTCTTTGGACTGTGCTCTGACTTATAAAAAGTACTGTTTGAATATCAAGCAAAAGTGGGTGCTAGAAATAATATCATACGAAAGCTGATTAGTACAACCTGGGGATCACAACCAGATACAGTGAAGACACCTGCCCTTGTGCTTTGCTACTCTGCTGCTGAATATGCACGCTCAGTGTGGAATACATCATACTACGTTAAAACAGTGGATGTGGCTCTTAATGAGACATGCCGCATTATCATAGGATGTCTGCATCCCACACCGCTGGAGACATTATACTTTTTAGCTGGTACAACCATCAGGAAGTAGTAGCCAATAGACACTGAGAACTGGGAAGCCCTGGCCCTTGACTGCTCCAGCTGGAGGTCATCTGTGACCAGCAGTGCTGCAGAATTTGAAGAGGCACGAATGGAGGGCGAAAGGGAGAAGCATGCCAAGAGGAAGGAATGTCAAGCCAACCCCGACCAAGACTGCCTTCCACCTGGAAACCAATGCCCTCACTGCGGAAGAAGATGCAGAGCAAGAATAGGGCTCCACAGCCACATACGGACCCACAAGAACACTGGAAGACAATCATCCTCGGAAAACGATGGATCGCCTAAGTAAGTAAGTAAGTAGCCAATAATGAAAGGACCAAGGCAGTGACATCTCCAGCCCATCCTCTGTTTGGATATCAGCCAGCATGACAACATCTTAAATCAAGCTTTCTAATATCTACAGAGACACTTGCAGGAACAGCTCAGCAAGCGAGAGTCTAAAAGTGGCAGGTTAAACCCCAGTACCTTAATCAGTGGCTGAGACCTGATGAAAAACTCCCTCCTAGGCACACAGAAGACTGGGTGAGCTGGAAGGCGCTGAACAGGCTGCGCTCTGGCAACATGAGAGGCAGAGCCAACCTTAACAAATAGAGCGACAAAGTGGAGTCCACAACATGCGAGTATGGAGAATAGCAAACCACAGATCACTTACTACAATGCAACCTGAGCCCTGCCACATGCACAATGGAAGACCTTCTCACAGATACACCAGAGGCACTCCACGTGGCCACTTTCTGGTCAAAGAACATTTAGTATAATGGCAAACTTTGTTTGTGTTTTTAAATACAAGTTAACTGTTCCCTTAACTTGCTTCTAACACGATAAATAAATAAATTGCCCTGAAGAGTTTATGGCTAGTCCAGTAACCAAGGCAAAACAGAAAAAATCCACTCAAACCATTTCCCCGCAGTACACTTCTGTTCCCCGGAAAAGACTAAATTCTTAAGAGGTCCTTCCAGGAAGTCTCCATTCTAGATGGCCAAGTTTTGCGAGAACCGGAGTCCTTGCACTGCCTTCCAGAAATTAAGTTTATGGGAAAACTGGATAGAACGTAAAATGGAAAAGGTAAATATGAGAAAAGAATTGAGAGGAATAAACATTTCTTGGCTCCATTGGATTCAATTAAAAATGGAATAATAATTGGTGGGTCCGAAATAAAACTGGGAAACAAATAGCACAATTTGAGGAATTGATAATAAAAGGATTAAAAAGAGAAAATAGTGAGCAATTAAAAGGAACAACAAGTAAAATATATAAAATACTAATTAAAGACACAGGAAAAAAGAAAAGACTAACATTAGAGAATTATGGGAGGAGGAAGTAGGAACAATGATAACTGAAAAAGAATGGGAAGAGATATGGAAAGCAAGACACTTAAAAACATGTCAATTAGAATAAAAAAATATAAACTAATTTGGAAATGGTATTTAATACCAAGAAGGTTAAACATTATAAATAAGAACAATAACGAAAAACGTTGGCAAGGATGCCAAGAAACTGGAACCTACATGCATATGTGGTGGGACTGTAAATACGTAAAAGATTTTTGGGAATTGGTTATAACAGAAATAGAAAATATGATGGATATAAAAATTAGGAGGAACCCAGTAGACATATTATTTTTAATTAATAAAGAGGCTGGGAAAGATAAGAGGGATTTTTTGTATTGTTTTAATAGACATGTTATTGTTTTAATAGACATGTTATTAACAGCAGCTAGACTATTAATTGCGAAATACTGGAAAGGGGCAATGAAAATACAGACTAATGAATGGTACAAAGAAATCTGGAAAATGGCACTGAACGATAAGCTAACATCAAACTTAAAAGTAAAGAAGGGATTATGCAGAAATTAAGTTGCCAGGCAATAGTCCCACACAACTTGAACCACTAACATGATCACATAGAGTTGTCTCTTTTCTGCTTTTGAGTAAGTATACTTTTATTCCTTGCGTGTGTTTACTACAAGCCTGAATTATTACAAATGCTCTCATCACTTGGAGACAACTGAGGCAGAAAGTTGTTCCAGCCACCGAGCACATTTCAGACACTGGCAAGATGCCCTCTGCTGGCACTTTTTGGCAGAAATGCTATATTGACTCGAATCTAATGACCCATTCAATCTGATGTGAACCTCAATTTTCAAAATTCTGAAACCAAAAGAAGGATTTGCTGCTAGATGTGATGCACAGTGGCCAAAAATGCACTCTTTGTAATTTGGCTCAAAAAAGGTGCACATTACAGTAGAAATAAAAATGACTGAACACAAAAACTTCCAGCAATCCACTTTAACTGTCCTGGCTCAATGCCATGGAATCATGTAGTTTTACAAGTCCTTGAGCTTTCTCTGCCACAGAACAACCAAACTACAAATCCCAGAATCCAATAGCATGGAGCCATGGCAATTAAATTAGAGACAAGGTCCTTCAAAGAGGAGCTCCAGGTGCTCTGGAAGCAGCATCTCCTTTTGCTTTGCCTCAGAGCTAGATTTACCATATTATGCAAATTAATGTGAATCCTAATTTTGGCAAGGTAACTTAGCCAAAAAAGGTGAGCATTAGATTCAAGTAAAGAGGGTACCTAAAAAGACCAATAAAACTAGAACTTCTCCGAACTAGAACTAGAACTTCTGTGGTGCTCCCACAGAATTGAGCCATGTGAAGTGGTCTCCAACTGCATTAATTCTACAGTGTAGATCAGGGGTCCTCAAACTAAGGCCCGGGGGCCAGATACGGCCCTCCAAGGTCATTTAACCGGCTCTCACTCAGGGTCAACCTAAGACTGAAACGATTTGAAAGCACACAACAACAGCAACAACAACAATCCTATCTCATCAGCCAAAGGCAGGCCCACACTTCCCACTGAAATACTAATAAGTTTATATTTGTTAAAAATGTTCTTCATTTTAATTATTGTATTGTTTTTAGGGGGGGTTGCACTACAAATATATGCAGTGTGCATGGGTATTCATTCATGATTTTTTCGAATTATAATCTGGCCCTCCAACAGTTTGAGGGACTGTGACCTGGCCCTCTGTTTAAAAAGTTTAGATGCACCCTGGAGATAAAGCAGTTGCACATGGCATCACAACTTACTGCCTCTGTGTGTGTATGCAGTCTATGTGCCCAAGCTTTGGGGTTGTTGTTTTTTTACTCCCAAACTGGCCAAAAGCACCCAAAGTTGCCCCAAAATACCAAAAAGGGGGAAAACATCAGCAGAGAATCAACCAAAAGTAACATCATAGGGAGGAAGACAGAAGGGCCTGCCACTAAATAGGAAAGGGGTTGGTGGTTATTTTAAGGGACACAGATATAGCACACCAGCTTCGCACTCCTCAAAGGGAACACAACACTTACTTCCTAAGGATGATGACGGCTCTCCTCTCCTTGATATCCTGCGGCCGAATGCAGTGTGTAATTTCATCTGCTGCGTAGCCACTGTGTGGGATAAGAAAGAACAAGAAGGATTTCAGGCAAAACTGCACTTTCTAAGACTCAAAACTGGCTCGAGGTCTGGAAATGGCTCGGCTGCATGGAGCTTAAGTCAGCGGTGCTTTGCCTGCAGCTTGGCAAAAGTTGACAGTCCCCCTGAATAGGAAGTTCAATGTCTGGAAAGCATATCTGGAAGACTAGGGCCAGAAAACCTGGCAAATCCATCCTTGTCCCACACTGGAGACTGCCAAGTTGAAGCCTCGGTCTTTAGTGTGCTATTAATCTCAGTTATTTACACAACACTCTGTGATAAATTCAAAAAGATAAAACACCTAATGCATAATAGAAAAAGTGCGTTTTGTTTAAGGAAGATAAAAGCATCATAAACCACTTAACGGAGGTGAAGCAGTTCAGAATTAACTGGAAATTGCAGCAGTTTAAAAGGTAAATAAACAGGCCTGTGTAAGTCCAAACCAGCCTCCAAGGAGGGACCCTGAAAGCTTTCAAAAAGAAAGCATGCCATTAGTGGGGCCACAGTAGAAAAGATCTTACTTTCCATACCTAACTTTTTTTTGTCATGTCAGGAGCAACTTGAGAAACTGCAAGTCGCTTCTGGTGTGAGAGAATTAGCCATCTGCAAGGACATTGCCCAGGGGACACCCGGATGTTTTGATGTTTTATCATCCTTGTGGAAGGCTTCTCTCATGTCCCAGCATGAAGAGCTCTCCCTGGATTCAAACCTGCGACCTATCTGTCTTCAGTCCTGCCACACAAGAGTTTAATCCACTGCGCCACCGGGGAATCCATAGCTAACTGGGGGCCCTATATCCCAGTATTATATTGTGGGATTTTCTGCCTTGATATTCTGGGATATAGGGCTGTGTGGAAGGGCCCTGATATACTTGAGGAGGCAGGGATACCTCTGGGCTCCCGAAGAGGATCTTTGGATCCAGACAGTCACATACAAAGAGCTGACCATTTTAAGTCTTGTACCTGTCAGAAATATTAAAAATTAACTAGGTATTTTTAATTACAAAAATGTGAGTCAAGCACTGAAAGGGTTAAATGGATGCCATGACTCTGCAAAAGCTGTAGTTCAATAATAAGCAGGTGTGTCTGTAGCTTACTAGCCGTCAGTCTGAGGTAAACCTCAGTGGGAGAACAGTCTCAATCTGTGAGAAGGCCTCACAGTTTGAGGAGGAGCCCCCGGTAGCACAGTGGGTTAAACCCCTGTGCCGGCAGGACTGAAGACCGTCAGGTCGCAGGTTTGAATCCAGGGAGAGAGAGAGGATGAGCTCCCTCTATCAGCTCCAGTTCCTCATGTGGGTATACAGGAGAAGCCTCCCACAAGGATGATAAAACATCAAAGCATCTGGGCGTCCTCTAGGCAACGTCCTTGCAGACGGCCAATTCTCTCACACCAGAAGCGACTTGCAGTTTCTCAAGTTGCTCCTGACATGACAAAAAAAACCAAAACAGTTTGAGGTAGGCCTTAGTCTGTGAGAAGATCGAGTATGAGAAGGCCTGGTGTGAGAAGTTTTGTTGAGAGGAAGCCCCAGGTTGAAGGTCTCATGTGCAAAGCTACTGTGTGAAGGCTGTTGTGTGTAAAACTACTGTGTAAATTCGGTGTGAGAAGAGGCTCTGTGACAGTGAAGCTGTTTATCTGCATAAGAAAGAGGCCCAGTATGGAAGCAATGAAGGAAGTATTAAAAAACTTTGTTTCATAGAAACCTTGTTCTTAGTGTAAATCTATTATTATGCTATAAAGAAATGCCTCCTATGGGAGAGATAACATTGGTCTGTATGTTTTTGTTCTTTTTATCACTTTGGGCTACTGGTGCTGGGTCACGCTGCAGATAATAAGTTACTCTGTTGTACATTTATCGGGAGGGTCTCTTGTTAATAAACCAACTCACCCTACTTTACCTTCTCTCTCAGGTTGAGCCTAACTATGGCGGCATTTTGCAGGAACATCCTGAGAAACTCAGCTCTGTTAGGGCTGAGGAAGGTGTCTTAGGATGGATCTACACTGCTATATAATGCAGTTTGAACTGTACTGACCTGTATTATATGAATCTACACTGACCATATATGCAGTTCAAACTGCCTTATATGGGAGAGTAGATCCAACCACAGCTTCCTTGTTATATCTCAGAATTGACTGCCACAGCCATGAACCAGTCTAACTTGGTAATAAACCGATACCTTATATTTTGCCTACTGAAGCCGCCACCTCCCTTTAACAGGCTGCATCTACAGCTACAATATGATTCTTAACTCTCAAATATTACACCATAGACTGACTTTGGCTAAAATAGGAGACAGTTTTAGTAAGATGCAGTGTATTCTCATTTCTCCTCCCCAAAAAAATCCTCCTTGCTGCTTTTCTGGTCCTGGTGTGGTTTGGCCGGGAATGGACCATGGATTATGGGAAGTGCAGTACCTTTGCTCAATTCCCGAGACCACTACAACCCTCATCCAATTACTGAAAAAGACCAAACTTGGCACACTGAGTCTCCATGACGCACTCTACATCCTGGTGCGGTTTGGAGGAGGATGCACCATGGACGATGGGACTTTCAATACCTGCACTCCCTTCCTAAGACCAATAGAACTGCCAACAATGATGTATCAGGACCACAATTCACACTGAGAGCCCGCATGACCCACTGTACATCCTGGTGCGGTTTGGAAGAATTTGGCGATGGATGATGGCACTTGCAGTCACTTCACTCACTTCCTGAGACCCTCGCCAATGACTGATGAAGACCAAACTTGGCACACAGAGCCCCCATGACACACTCAACACCCTTTTTTTGAAGAAAAAAGAGGGGTATATTCTATTCTCAACCATTATCAATACCACAAAACTATATGCTTTCATGGGCCCCATGGTGGCCCAGCGGGTTAAACTGCTGAGCTGCTGAACAAAAGGTTGGTGGTTCAAATCCAAGGGGTTGGGTGAGCTCCTGCTTCTGCCAACCTAGCAGTTTGAAAACATGCAAATGTGAATAGATCAATAGGTGCTGCTTCTGCGGGAAAGTAACGGAGCTCCATGCAGTCACACTGGCCACATGAACTTAGAGGTGTCTACAGACAACGTTGGCTCTTCGGCTTAGAAATGGAGATGAGCACCACCTCACAGAGTCGAACACCACTGTACTTAATGTCAGGGGAAACCTTTACGTTATGTTGTTTTCATACTTAACATACTGTACAGAGATATTCTGAGAGTTGCTAGCTTTGAACATCTCTTACAGATCCATAGTGTTCTGAGAACAGACACTGGCTCCAGAGGATAGCATTCTCTCAACCTTCTTCAGATCTTCAAGTGATTTTGGGTTTTATCAAAGAAGTGGCAGAGAGAGGGGCATTCAAGAGACTCTGCTTTTCATTCCCTGCATTTCTTCAGGACACTTGTAGCATCACTGAGGGCCTCTTCCCTGCTGAGATACGCAAACTTCGGATACGCAATCCAGGTCACGCGCAGAGCAAACATCAGCAAGAACAGTGCAGCAGTCATATGTGGAAGAATCAGGGGGCTGAATTAGGAAGCTGCGCTAAATGGGCCAGGAAGAAGTGGTGACAGAACTACTGTAATCAAAACACAAGTACAGAAGAAAGAGAAGAAGGGAGAAAAAGAAAGAAAAGGGGGAAGGTATGACAGAAGGGAGGGAGAAAGAAAGGAGGAGGGAAGAAAGAAAAGGGGGAAGGTATGAAATAGAGGGAGAAAACGTGGAGGCAGTGACAGACTTTGTATTTCTAGGTGCAAAGATTACTGCAGACGCAGACTGCAGCCAGGAAATCAAGAGATGCTTACTTCTTGGGAGGAGAGCAAGGTCCAATCTTGCTAAAATAGTAAAGAGTAGAGACATCAGACTGGCAACAAAGATCCATTGCCTAGTCCAAGCCATGGTATCCCCTGTAGTCACCTACGGATGTGAGAGCTGGACCATAAGGAAGACTGAGCGAAGGAAGAGAGGCGCTTCTGAACTGTGGTGCTGGAGGAAAGTTCTGAGAGTACCTTGGACTGCAAGAAGATCCAACCAGTCCATATTTCAGGAAATAATTCCGACTGCTCATTGGAGGGAAAGATAGTAGAGGCCCAGATGAAGTACTCTGGCCACATCATGAGAAGAAAGGAATGCTTAGAGAAGACAATGATGCTGGGGAAAATGGAAGGAAAAAGGAAGAGGGGCCGACCAAGGGCATGATGGATGGATGGCATCCTTGAAGTGACTGGATTGACCTTGAAGGAGCTGGGGGTGGTGACGGCCGACAGGGAGCTCTGGTGTGGGCTGATCCAGGAGGTCATGAAGAGATGGAAACGACTGAACGAATGAACAACAACATGAGAAGTAAAGAAAATAAGAAAGAACAGAAAGGTAGGGTAAAGAAAAGAATGAGGAAGAAAGAAGCATGAAGGGAGGGAAGAAAGAGAAAGAAAGTGAAAGGGAAGAAAAAGGGGATGGAGGAAGGGGAGAGGAGAGAAGGAAGAGAACAGAAATAAAGAAAGGAAAAGTGTATGAGCGAAAGCGAGAGAAGAAGGAAAGGAAGAAAGAAGAGAGGGAGAAGAACTATGAAAGAAACTGCAGAGTGCAGGCCTGCCACGCGAAACCACTGACCCAGACATATGAGGAATCATGTTGCCATAACTAACATGCTGCTCCTATCTCCCTCCTGCCTCCCCACCTCTTTCAACAGCAGCTGCAATTAGAACTGCTTACGCACACCCAACTAGGGGGCCAGCAGACCCACTCCTGGGTGGGGAGTATGGGCCCGACCCACTCTGGAAGCACCTAGTAGCCCTGGGCCACTCACTCCCACGAATCGGCCAACCCTCCCTGGCAAACTGCCCTTTTGAGTTAATGCTTAAGAGCTTAATATCTACTGCACTCTGACTGAAATAACCTCCGCATTTGAAGTGCTGTCGTCTCTCCTTGGAAACCAGCTTGCCAGGAACACAAATGTCAAGGTACTTTGGGCCAACCTGTGGCCTAAAGTAATTCCACGAGGAGGTTCCCCTCTTCCTAGATGAGACAAGGAATCTCTAGGGCAGTGTTTCTCAACCTGGGGGTCGGGACACCTGAGGGGGTCGGGACACCTGAGGGGGTCATGAAGGGGTGTCAGAGGGGTCGCCACAGACCATCAGAAACCACAGTATTTTCTGATGGTCATGGGGATTCCATGTGGGAAGTTTAAGCCAATTCCATCATTGGTGGAGTTCAGAATGTTCTTTGATTGTAATGAACTATAAATCCCAGCAACTACAACTCCCAAATGGCAAGGTCTATTTTCTCCAAACTCTACCAGTGTTCCCATTTGGGCATATTGAGTATTTGTGCCAAGTTTGATCCAGATCCATCATTGCTTGAGTCCACAGTGTTCTCTGGATGTAGGTGAACTACAACTCCAAAAAACTCAAGGTCAATGTCCACCAGACCTTCCCAGTATTTTCTCTTGGTCATGGGAATTCTGTGTGCCATGTTTGATTCAATTCCATCATTGATGGAGTTCAGAAGGCTCTTTGATTTAAAGTGAACTATAAATCCCAGCAACTCCAGCATTACCAAATGACAAAATCAATCACCCCCAAACCCACCAGTATTCAAATTTTGGGTGTATCGGCTTGCTACAGGGCTAGTGTGACCAGAGGCAATTTTGTGTTGCTGCCCACCAAGTGCTAGAATTCACCGTTTTCCTCACCTTTAGTTCAACTTGAGAACTCTGCAACAAACATAGAGTTCACTCACTTTCTTAGGGTTGTATGGCAACCCTAAAGTGACTCTGTCAAAGGAATTTTCTTGACAAACTGCATTCAGAAGGAGTTTCTGAAGTTGAGAGTGTGCAACTTGCTTTTGGTCACCCAGTGTGTCCATGGATGAGCGAGGATTTCAACACTGGTCTCCCAGGGTCCTGGCCCAACAAACCACTAAACCACCTTAGTTCTTTACCATCATATAAAAGTACTATTTCATATTGCATGCCTGACCTTTGCTTTACAAATTGACTCACAACTGACCGCTGTTGGATGGGGTTGCCCTACAGGCCTCTTTAAAGGGCTGTCAACTGGAGTTTCCCAACATACATTGCATCAACTGTGGAACTCCCTGCCAAAGGAAGTTACCCATTTCCACTTCTTCTGAGCCTCTGGCAGCCAGCTACAATATTGTTGCTCCAAAACAAATCTGGTTCTTGAAACCCCCGGTGGCACTATGTGCCGGCAGGACTGCTGACCGACAGGTTGGCGGTTCGAATCCGGGGAGTAGGGTGAGCTCATGTCTCAGCTCTAGCTTCCCATGCGGGGACATGAGAGAAATCTCCCACAGGCTGGTAAAACATCAAAACATCCGGGTGTCCCCTGGCCAACGTCCTTGCAGATGGCCAATTCTCTCACACCAGCAACAACTTGCAGTTTCTCAAGCTGCTCTTGACATGAAAAAACGTCCCACAAAAACCTATGGCTCTTGAAATTTCTCTACTGTTTTACCTAAGTTTAAATTATTTTTAAAGAACATGACACAAAACCCTTAATGCTTTAAGTATTTTTAAAGTTTTCATCTGCTCTGCATTATCTTGAGGACTGAAGAGGTCACACGTAAATGCCTTCATCTAAATAAAAACAAATGATTGGAGACTGGCTTGTGTGCTGGTTCTTTCTCTCTGTCACCATTTTAGGATGCTAGTTGTGCCCAGAAGGCAGGCATGGAGAGATGGCCTATGACTGAGAGGGCACGCAAAAGCCCACGAAAGCAGCAGGGGTGGGAGGCACCCTCCACAGGGTGCTAATCCTGCTGATATCATACAAGTCACACCACAGAACAAGTCAACTATATGACACAGCACTGCTATGGACACACCAAGCCTTAGGCACAAAATGTTTACAAGTTGTCAGAACACCAGCTACATGCAAATCCATGGCATGTTATATACAGGCAGTCCCCAAGTTACAAACAAAATAGCTTCTATGTACCATATATACGCGAGTATACGCTGAGTTTTTCAGCCCTTTATTAAGGCTGAAAAAGTCCCCCTTGGCTTATACTTGAGTCAAAGTTATTTATTATTTTACTTAATTTTTATTCCATTCATTATTTTACTCTATTTATTATTCAATTTATTATTTTTCTCTATTTTTGTTATTATTCCATTTATTATTTTACTCTATATATTATTACTATTCCATTTATTATTTTACTCTATATATTATTATTTTATTCCATTTATTATTTTACTCTATTTATTATTGTTATTCCATTTATTATTTTACTGTTTTATTATTACATTTATTATTTTACTCTATTATTATATTTATTATTTGACTCTATTATTACTGTTATTCTTATATTTTCATTATTTTACTCTATTATAATTTTTATTACATTTATTATTTTACTCTATATATTACTTTATTCTATTTATTATTTTACTCTATTTATTATTGTTATTACATTTATTATTTTACTGTTTTTATTATTCCATTTAATATTTTACTCTATTATTACTGTTATTATTACATTTCCATTGTTTTACTCTATTATTATTTTTATTACATTTATTATTTTACTCTATTATTACTAGAAGGATATGTAAGCACGTTTACATTGAAAAAGGCTAGAAGAATGGTTTAATCAGAGTTGGACAGTCTTAAATTACAGTTTGATGTAAATATTCAAAAACATTTAACCTACTGATGCCTCAATTAATGTAATTTTATTGGTATCAATTCTTATTTTTAAATTTACCAGTAGTTGCTGCATTTCCCACCCTTGGCTTATACTTGAGTCACTACATTTTCCCAGTTTTTGTGGTAAAATTAGGTTTATATTTGGGTCGGTTTGGACTCCAATAGACAGTAAGTTTCTAATAAGTACATTTTGACATGTAACTCCAGCCAAAATATGTGTCTTTTCAGCTTTGGATAGCACAGGGAAGGGTTATCACTCCTGTGGAGTTTGTTTTGCTGACTGTACCTGTTCAGAAGATTTCACCTCACTTTCTGTCCCTGTGATCGTTGGATCTTGAAAAATCTGGCTTGTGGAAACACGTGTTGGTGACACAGCTTTAGTGCAGACCTCTTTCCCCCATAGCTCTTCCAGGAAGGGATTTCCCTTCCGAGTGATAGGTTTCTCTCACTTCCTGTTGTCTCACCCTGTTCTTAATTATGAGTTATTTGTAAGTCGGATGTTTGTAACTCAGGGAGTGCCTGTATTAGGTCCACTGAGAGTGGGAAATTACCCACAGCCAGCATGAATCCACCTAGGCACAGACAACATTTCTTCCCACAAAAGCAGGCTTCTGTAGTTAATGGGTCCAAGGAAGTTTAGCGACAACACTCGGTGTTGCTTTGCACCTAGATTACTGTGCGGGGCTGTGCGTGCTTAGTGTGGGAGGAATACTTTCCTTCCTGGCTCACTCCCGCGCAAAAGATCGCCTTACAAAAAGGGAGCAGGGGCATCACGTTTCCCCCACAAACGGCTTTTCAAACTGGGCGGAAGTACTTACTCCTCAGACAAAAAAAAAAGCCCAGTTGCCCTCCCTTTGCCATGACAACGCTTCACCATGTTTGACTCATCCCGGCAGGGAGCTGGCTTTGGCTTAGGAAACTATAAATACAGTTTCATCACACGCTTAGCCTGAGCCAATGTTTGGTGCTCTTTCACACTGAGCACCCAGCAAAATGCTGCTTCACAAAACCAACTTCCTGATCAATATTGCTACTTGCTAAGTAATTGCATTTGAGGTTGTCGGGGTAAGGAAACAAAGCCGGGAAGCAGGGAAACACACGAAATTTGATTTTGGCCAAGAAGTGATGAGGCATACAGTAAATCCAGTGGTACATATTTCTGAGTAGCTCAACACCTTAGTCATCCTACAGAAAAAGCATGAATCAACTCCTTACTGCATTTTCATCTCTCAAAGTTTCACCAGCTTAACATGCTCTAAAGCAGGGGTCCTCAAACTAAGGCCCGGGGGTCAACTTAAGTCTGAAATGACTTGAAAGCACACACCACCACCACCAACAACTCTATCTCATCAGCAAAAAGCAGGCCCACACTTCCCAATGGAATGCTAATAAGTTTATATTTGTTAAGTTTAAAAATCCCTGCTCTAAAGAGAACTGTTATTACAAACCACAAAACATTTATTTTTTCCAAAATATTGTTGGTCAGGCCTGGTTAATACCTGAATGGGTGGATTGCCAAATAATTCCAGGTACTGTTTCTGGTGTTTTTTCAGAGGCGGGAACTGGCCAAACCACCTCTGAGTATTCAAATTCCCTACGAAAATGCTATAGAATACATGGGGTCACCATAATTTGATAGGGGACTTGAAAAGCACTCACATACGGCATGAATATCTCGTAATCAAACCAATTTATGAAGACACAATTAACTTTCTACAGGCCAGATTGAATTCTAGCTCAAGGTTGGTGTTCCCGGGGTCAAAGATGATTCTCAGTCAAGGTAGCAAGTTCATCTTTGACCTTTTCCTCTGAGTGCCTTAACCGGAGCCTTTTATCAGTTCAGGCTCTTCCTGTTGGCTGGGGTCAATAGTGCAGCTTCCTATTACCTCCCTGGCTCTTATAAATACTCCCTGAAACTTCCTGTTCTTACAGAAACCTTTTCGCATCACATACAGAAGGCCCTGTAGCTCACATTCCAAGTTTCACAAGTAATCCAAGCTGCATCAGCTAGGATGTGCCCAAACTAGGGATTTGCCTCAGAATAGTACTGTGACATCAGAGTCACTCGAAGTGACCAGCTTCTGGTCAAAAGAAATTTAGCAGAATGCCAAGTTTTTAACTTTGTTTGTGGTTTTTTATACATTACTAGCTGTCCCCTGCCACGCGTTGCTGTTTTGTGTGTGTGTATATGTGGTTTTGTGCATGCATTGTAATGGTTTCTTTTTTTTTCCTTTTTAAGTCCCTTCCGCTGTGTAAGTTATCTGATGTAGGAGGTAGGGATAGGTATCATCTTTGGATTTATTTTTTTTTTGTCGTGTCAGGAGCGACCTGAGAAACTGCAAGTCGCTTCTAGTGTGAGAGAATTGGCTCTCTGCAAGGACGTTGCCCAGGGGACGCCCAGATGATTTGATGTTTTTATCATCCTTGTGGGAGGCTTCTCTCATGTCCCCACATGAGGAGCTGGAGCTGATAGAGGGAGCTCATCCGCCTCTCCCCGGATTTGAACCTGTAACCTGTCGGTCTTCAGTCCTGCCGGCACAGGGGTTTAACCCACTGCGCCACCGGGGGCTCCTTTTGTATCTTTGGATACAAACATTTCTTACTTTCCTGGAAACTTGCCACCAAGCTGTCCAGGTCCTGAACCGGTGCTTGGCCGCTGTGTCGGACTGGATGAGGGTGAACAAATTGAAACTCAATCCAGACAAGACAGAGGTACTCCTGGTCAGTCGTAAGGCCGAACAGGGTATAGGGTTACAGCCTGTGTTGGACGGGGTCGCACTCCCCCTGAAGACACAGGTTCGCAGCTTGGGTGTGACTCTGGATTCTTCGCTAACCTTGGAACCCCAGGTTTCAGCGGTTTCCAGGGGAGCATTTGAACAATTAAAACTCGTGCGCCAGCTGCGCCCGTATCTTGGGAAGTCGGACTTGGCCACGGTAGTCCACGCTCTCGTCACATCCCGCCTAGATTACTGCAACGCGCTCTACGTGGGGTTGCCCTTGAAGACTGCCCGGAAGCTTCAGATGGTCCGCTCGGCAGCCAGGTTGTTAACGGGAGCAGCACTCAGGGAGCATACCACCCCCCTGTTGAGCCAGCTCCACTGGTTGCCAATTTGCTACCGGGCACAATTCAAGGTGCTGGCTTTAGCCTTTAAAGCCCTAAACGGTTCCGGCCCCACTTACCTCTCCGAACGCATCTCCACCTATGAACCGAGGACGTTAAGATCGTCCGGGGAGGCCCTGCTCTCGGTCCCGCCGGCATCACAAGCGCGGTTGGCGGGGACGAGAGACAGGGCCTTCTCGGTGGTGGCCCCTCGGCTATGGAATGCCCTACCAGCGGACATCAGGCAGGCCCCTTCGTTGCTGGTGTTTCGGAGGAGGGTTAAGACGTGGCTCTTTGAGCAGGCGTTCGGATAGCTGTGCAATTGCAATTAAATCCAGGAAGACGGCATAACTGAACAAGGAACGGCAATGGAATGTGAGAACGGAATCTGATTTATGTGAGGCGTTGATGTCTATATGTGTGTCGTTTGTGTATGTTTGTCTTTACATTGTTAGTGTGCACAGCTTTTACTGTAAACCGCATTGAGTCGCCGGTCACGGCTGATAAATGCGGCATACAAATAGCGTAAATAAATAAATAAATAAACTGACAACCAATGGCTTATGGACCAACACCAGATCTTGGACTAACACTCTGAGGTGCACTGCCTTAGAATAAATCCCCTTTCTTGTAACTTGTAACTGTGAAGATGAATTATAGAAATTTAGACACTTTATAGATATTCTCATTGCTGAAACACTAAATACATCGCAAACGCGGTTGGTGGCAACGAGAGAGAGGACCTTCTCGGTGGCCGCTCCAACCCTTTGGAACTCCCTCCCCAAGGAGGTCAAAACAGCTCCCTCCCTTTTAAAAAGGAGCTAACAACCTTCCTGTTATCACAAGCTTTTAATGGAGACACTTAGTTTTGGAACGACAGGAAGGCTAACATTCACTGTGTCATATTATGTTTACCACCTGTACTGATGAGTTTCCTGTAACAATTGTATTGTATTTGATAAATGTTTTTATTTATGTCTTATTGTATATATGGTTTTATAACTTATTGTTATATGTATGCTAGATCTGGAACTTTTGTTTTTAAAATGTGGTGGGTCCCATTTAGGGAGAAAAGTGGGATATTGGGATATAAAGATGTATCATTATCATTATTATTTCTAAAACCACCCTAAGGATCTCTAGGTGCCAGTTTGAAACCCACTCCTCCAGTCAGTGGGCATTGCGAGTGATATTATGCATTACTAGAGGGATCTGTGAATATTTCAATACATAAATAATAGCAACCAATGCCTGTTGCTTTCAAGAAGGGCTTGCAAATCCACTCTCCTTCCAACTCAAGCTGTATCCCAGACCTAACAGCTGTTAGAAAGGATGAACAGGGATCATAGGAGAAGGTATGCCATCCCCATATCATCATGCAACAAGCATGTTTCTCCCACATTTCCTTTGACCTGGGGCTGACATGGACAAGTTCTTCTCATGTGTTGCCTCCTTACCTGAGCACAGTTACACTTCCTCTTCTCACAGGAAGGAAAAAGACCGGTTCGGAGACCCTGATCGGCTTGAACTGGAACTTGCAGCCAAAGCAGAGCGCCGAGTCACTGAAGAACGATACTGACACGATAGGCCGCTCAAAGATGTGGATAGGGTCCACGTGGGAGACTATGCAGCCTCCCGGTTGGTAGTCGTTGATGACCGCACTGTTCACAAACCCCTCGGGGATCACCCGGTGCTCCACCAACTTGCGGATGACGAGGTCATGCACCCACTCCGGGATGGTGTCCACCTCCCCCCGCGGGTACAGCCGCTCCTGGCCAGGGCCTCGCCTCTGCAACTGGGACCCGTACGTGTAGCCCTCCCCAAAGAAGTACTTGTTGCGCAAAGGGGCCCGGTCCACCGTGTGCTCTTTGTACAGGCCCTTCTCGGCCCTAGAGACCACCTCGTCGATGCGCGCTTCTATTTTGGCGCACTCCTCGGGGCTGAAGAGGCGGAGCTGACGAATGCCGCTCTTGACCTTCTGGGCCTCCTCCTCCTCCCGCTGGCGTTCCTCGTAGTCGCTGGGCTCCGACTCGGAATCCTCGTGGTACTTGCGCTTGCGATCAGCGGATCCATAAGAGGGCTCTTCAGGATCCCGGAGGCCGCTGCTCTTGTATCCGTCCCGGTAAGGCATCATTGACTTGAGTTTTTCTCGTAGGTCTGTGTAACTGCTCCCAGCCATGGCAGATTCCCCAGTTGCCTATTACAGCGGCAGTGCCCGAACTCCTCGGTGCACAGTTTGTAAGGCGAGCGGAAAACGGAGCTCTCGTTCACGGCATTGTCTATCCAAGATGAACAATCTCCCAGAGGAAAACAAGGAACGGAAGAAATCCAACAACGAAGCAAAACAAACTCTTCCAGATAGGCAAAATGTTCCACCCTTCAGAGATATCCTCTTGTCCTTGGAGTAGGAGCAAGCAAATACGATGTTTGGGAGACCACAAGAATAATATTAATTGTCTTGCTTCATTTTAGGCAACGGACAGCTCAACTTGATCCTTCTACATCTGTGAGAGAACCCAATCTTATTTCCTGCATGTGTATGACACGAATCCAGCAGATCTCATCTAATGGGGAGAAATATTTCAGGATTAATATTAATAGGGAGAAACACTGGAAAAAGATAAAACCATGACAAAAAAATCTCTAGTGGAAAATGTGTTGTCAAATGATTTCATGGCCAGAATCACTGGATTGCTGTGAGTTTTCCAGACTGTATGGCCAAATTCCAGAAGCATTCTCTCCTGATATTTCACCCACATCTATGGTAGACATCCTGGGAGGTTGTCAAAACCTCTGGGGATGCCTGCCATAGATGTGGGTGAAACATCAGGAGAAAATGCTTCTGGAACATGGCCATACAGCCTGGAAAACTTATAGCAATCTAGTGGAATAAGTTTGGTGATGAAAAATGCACAAGCCACAGCCATCTCCAAAGAAATAAACTGGTTGCTTTTCTTTAGAATACAAATCAATAGGGGCTCGGGATAGGAACAGGAGACCATTCTTTGGACTACCATTCCTAGGTTTCCAAACCTACTGATTTGTAGTCTAAAGGAAAGGAACCCATTTATTTATTTGGAGGTAGGGAGTCAGCAGGAGAAAATTATGAGGGAAATTAGACCCCTCTCTGCTCTTCCCATCCTTTTCCTTTGCCTCCAAACCTAATTGCCAAAGGAAGATATGGTTTATTTTTGGAGATAGGTGAGGGAAAGTAAACCCCTCTCTGCCCTCCTAGTCCTTGCCTTGAACCTACTGGCTTGTAGCCTGAAAGAAATAACAACAACAATTCCATATACTCATACTACACTAACTTGCTTGCCAAAAGCTTGGTCCTGTAATCAAGTTTTTACATTCTTCCTGAAGGTCAGGAGGGAGGGGGTTGCTCTGATTTCACTGGGGAGGGAGTCCAATAGCCGAGGGGCCACCACTGAGAGGGCCCTCTCATCCCCACCAATCACGCCTGCAAAGGTGGTGGGACCGAGAGCAGGACCTCCCTAGATCTCAACCTCTGAGGTGAATCATAGAGAGAGATATGTTCGGACCAGTAAGCTGGGCTGGAACCATTTAGGGCTGGAACCTGTGGGTCCCCAGGTGTTTTGGCCTACAACTCCCAAAAATCTGAGCCAGTTTACCAGCGGGAGCTCGCCCCCCTCCCAGATTCAAACTAGCAACCTTTCGGTCAGCAAGTTCAGCATCTCAGTGGTTTAACCTGCTGCACTACCAAGGGGCCCATGAAAGCAACATACATATAATATTTGTGGTATTGATAATGGTTGGGGATAGAATATGCCCCTCTTTTTTTCTTTATAGAAAAGTAGCAAGAAGGATTTTTTTTGGGAGGAAAAATGAGACTACTGCTAGGTTGGCAGAAGCTGGGGCTAACAGCGGGAGCTCACCCAGCTCCCCAGATTCGAACCAGCAACCTTTTAGTCAGCAAGTTCAGCGGTTTAACTCACTACTCGTTAGTATCATATTATAAAACAACAGGGGTTTTATTATTATAATACTAATAATATAGTAGCATTATAATACTACTACTATAACATTAGTTGTGTTATTATAAACACTAAAACATTATTATTTATATTATAACAATACTATTATGAACACTAAAACATTATTATGAACCCTTTAATATTTCTGTTATAAATACTATACCATTATTATAAACCCCTAAACATTATTATTATTATAAACACTTTAACATTACTATACTTACTATTACAATTACTATAACAATACTATTATTATAAACACTAAAACTTTATTATTACTATGAACACTTTAACATTACTATGATTACTATTATAAATATTATAACATTACCATTATTATAAACACTAAATCTTTATTATTATGAATACTTTAACATTATTATGATTACTATTATAAACACTATAACATTACTATTATTATAAACACTAAACCATTATGATTATAATTATGAACATTTTAACATTACTATAATTACTATTATAAATACTATAACATTACCGTTATTATAAACATTAAACTTTATTATGAACCCTTTAACATTACTATGGTTACTAGTATAAATACAATAACATTACTATTATTATAAACACTAAAACTTTATTGTTATTATGAACACTTTGACATTACTATGATTACTATTATAAATGGTATAACATTACTATTATAAACACTAAAGCATTATTATTATGAACACTTTAACATTAATGACTACTATTATAAATACTGTAACATTACTATTATTATAAACACTAAAAGCATTACTATTATGATGAACATTTTAACATTATTTATTTATTTAAAACATTTATATTCTGCCCTTCTCACCCCGAAGGGAACTCAGGGCGGAGGACACCATATAGACGGCAAACATTCAATGCCGAGAAATAAAACCATAAATATATACAAACATTAAAATCATATTCATATTAAATGTTGCTTTAAAACCATATCACGACACCGTTTTGCCTCATTGCACTGCCCCAAAGGCTTGGTCCCACAGACAGGTCTTCACCATCCTTCTGAAGGACAGGAGGGAGGGGGCTGATCTAATATTGACAGAAAGGGAGTTCCATAACCGGGGTGGGGGGCAATCGCTGAGAAGGCCCTGTCTCTCGTCCCCGCCAAATGCACCTGTGACAGTGGCGGCAACAAGAGCAGGGCCTCACAGAAGATCTGTTTCCGCAGTGGTTTGTAAAGGGAGATGCGTTCAGTCAGGTAAACTGGGCAGGGGCCATTTAGGGCTTTATAGGACAAAGCCAGCACTTTGAATTGAGCTCGGTTGCAAACAGGCAGCCAGTGGAGCTGACGTAACATGGCAGTTGTCTGCTCCCTGTATGCCGCCCTAGTTATTAACCTGGGGGCTAACCTATGATTACTATTATAAATACTATAACATTACTATTATAAACACTAAACCGTTATTATTATTATTACGAACACTTTAACATTAAAGTACTATTATAAATACTACACCACTACTATTATTATAAACAATAAAGCATTATTATTATGAAAACTTTAACATTACTATGATTATTATTATAAATGGTATAACATTACTATTATTATAAACACTAACATTTTATTATTACTATTATGAACACTTTACTATGGTTACTATGATAAATACTATAACATTACTTTGATTACTATTATAAATACTTTAACATTAATGATTACTATTATTAATACTATATATTACTATTATTATAAACACTAAAGCATTATTATTATTATGAACACTTTACTATGATTACTGTTATAAATACTATATTACTATAATTACAAAGACTAACACTTTATTATTATTATTGTTATGAACACTTTAACATTACTATGATTACTATAATAAATACTATACCACTACTATTATTATAAACACTAAAGCATTATTACGAACACTTTAACATTACTATGATTACTATTATTAATACTATATATTACCATTATTATAAACACTAAAACTGTATTATTATTATTAACACTTTAACATTACCATGATTACTATTATAAATGGTATAACATTACTATTATTAAAACACTAACATTTTATTATTATTATTATTATTATTATTATTATTATTATTACAAACACTTCAACATTACTATGATTACTATTATAAATACTTTACCATTACTATTATTATAAACACTAAAACATTACTATTATTATTATGAACACTTTACTATGGTTACTATTATAAATACTATAACATTACTATGATTGCTATTATAAATACTTTAACATTACTGATTACTATTATAAACACTATAACATTACTATTATTATAAACACTAAAGCGTTATTATTATTATTATGAACACTTTACGATGATTACTGTTATAAATACAATAATATTACTATGATTACTATTATAAATACTATATTACAATAATTACAAAGACTAAAACTTTATTGTTATTATTATTATGAACACTTTACTATGATTACTATTATAAATATTATAATATTACTATAATTACAAAGACTAAAACTTTATTATTATTATGAACACTTTAGCATTACTATGATTACTATTATAAATGGTATAACATTAGTATTATTAGAAATTCTAACACTTTATTGTTATTATGAACACTTTAACATTACTATGATTACTTTTATAATTACTATACCATTACTATTATTATAAACACTAAAGCATTATTATTATTATGAACACTTTAACATTACTATTATTAATACTATACCATCACTATTATGATAAACACTAAAGCATTATTATTATGAACATTTGACTATGATTACTGTTATAAATACTGTAATATTACGATTACTATTATAAATACTATAATATTAATATAATTACAAAGACTAAAACTTTATTATTATTATTATTATTATTATTATTATTATTATTATTATTATTATGTACACTTTAGCATTACTATTACTATTATAAATACTATACCACTACTATTATTATAAACATTAAAGCATTATTATTATTATTATTATTATTATGAACACTTTACTATGGTTACTATTATAAATACTTTAACATTACTATAATTACAAAGACTAAAACTTTATTATTATTATGAACACTTTAACATTACTATTATTACTATTATAAACACTGTACCATTACTATTATTATAAATACTATAATATTACTATAATTACAAAGACTAACACTTTATTATTATTATTGTTATGAACACTTTAACATTACTATGACTACTATTATAAATACTATATTACTATGATTACAAAGACTAAAACTTTATTATTATTATTATGAATACTTTAACATTACTAAGATTACTATTATAAATACTATACCACTACCATTGTTATAAACACTAAAGCATTATTATTATGAATCCTTTAATATTTCTATTATTACTACTATAAATACTATACCATTATTATTATAAACCCCAAAACATTATTATTATGAACATGTTAAGATTACTGTGATTACTATTATAATTACTATAACATCCCTATTATTATAAACACTAAAACATTTTTAATATTATTATGAACACTAACATTAATGATTACTATTATAAATACCATACAATTACTATTATTATAAACACTAAAGCATTATTATTATTATTATTATGAACACTTTAGCATTACTGTGATTACTATTATAAATACTATACCACTACCATTATTATAAACACTAAAGCATTATTATTATTATTATGAACACTTTAACATTACTATGATTACTATTATTAATACTATATATTACCATTATTATAAAGACTAAAACTTTATTATTATTATTATTATTATTATTATGAACACTTTAACATTACTATTACTATTATTAATACTATACCATCACTATTATGATAAACACTAAAGCATTATTATTATTATGAACATTTGACTATGATTACTGTTATAAATACTGTAACATTACTATGATTACTATTATACATACTTTAACATTACTATAATTACAAAGACTAAAACTTTATTATTATTATGAACACTTTAACATTAATGATTACTATTATAAACACTATACCATTACTATTATTATAAATACTATATTACTATAATTACAAAGACTAAAACTTTATTATTATTATTATGAACACTTTAACATTACTGTGATTACTATTATCAATACTATACCACTACCATTATTATAAACACTAAAACTTTATTATTATTACCACTTTAACATTACTATTACTATTACTAATACTATATATTACTATTATTATAAACACTAAAACTTTATTATTATTATTATTATTAACACTTTAACATTACTATGATTCCTATTATAAATACTATACCACTACCATTATTATAAACACTATAGCATTATTATTATGAACACTTTAGCATTACTATGATTACTAATACAAATACTATATTACTATAATTACAAAGACTAAAACTTTATTATTATTAAAACTTTAACATTACTATGATTACCATTATAAATACCATACAATTACTATTATTATAAACACTAAAGCATTATTATTATTATTATTATTATGAACACTTTAACACTTACTATTATTAATACTATACCATTACTATTATTATAAATACTATAATATTACTATAATTACAAAGACTAAAACTTTATTATTATTATGAACACTTTAACATTACTATGATTACTATTATTAATACTATACCACTATTATTATAAACACTAAAACATTATTATTATTATGAACACTTTAGCATTACTATGATTACTATTACAAATACTATATTACTATAATTACAAAGACTAAAACTTTATTATTATTATGATGAACATTTTAGCATTACTATGATTACTATGATAAATACTATACCATTACTGTTATTATAAACACTAAAGTATTATTATTATTAACACTTTAACATTACTATGATTACTATATATTACTATATATTATTATTATATTATTATATAATATATTATTATTATTATTATGAACACTTTAGCATTACTCTGATCACTATGATAAATACTATACCACTTCTATTATTATTATAAACATTTAAACATTATTGTTGTTGTTGTCATTGTGAACCCTAAAACAGAACTGGAGGTGTAACTATTGAAAGTGAGGAGTGAATACCAGGGAGAGGAGGGGGAGACTTCCTCCCAGAGAGGCCTGAAGGGAGGGGAGGCCGACCCCTCAGCACGCGACGCCCGAGCCCGGCTCCCTCCTGCTCCGCGCTGGCCCGAGGGCTCCTTCCATGGCGGCGGCGTCGAAGAGAAAGGAAGAAAACAAGCGGGGGACTTTGGCGGTTGCTACGGTGGCCCCCGAGGCTCCTTCCGCCGCGCGAACTCCTCGCTACGTCACCAGCGGCCGGGCGGACATTGGAAACAACTTCACCAGCGGCATCTCCTCCGTCGCCTCAAGAGCGCCAGCTTCGCCCCACTGCGCACGCGCGGAGGGAAAGGCCGCTCGCCTCGGCTCCTCCCTCGACCCTTCTGCGCACGCGCGCCCCAGCTCTTCCCTTTTTCCTCCCTCGCCTCCACCATGGAGGCTGGGAGGCTAGAGCGGCACGGAGAGGGGGAAAAAAAAAGAGGCCACTTCCGGTTTTGGATATTATGTAAGCGGCCTTCGAAAGGAAGCCGGAAGTAAAGCCTTTTTTCCCCTCTTGTGATATAACGTTGCGGGACGCTTACTGCGCATGCGTACAAACGGGCCTGTTTATCATAACGACGCGTTGGGGGCGGGGCTTGTTCAGAAGGGGGCGGGACTTGTTCCGAAGAGGGCGGGGCTTAATTCAATAACAGCCGTTATTCCACCCCCCTTCCCCACGCGTTGGAGGCGGGGCTTGTTCTGAAGGGGGCGGGACTTGTTCAGAAAGGGGCGGGGCTTAATTCAATAACAGCCGTTATTCCACCCCCCCTCCCCTACGCGTTGGAGACGGGGCTTGTTCTGAAGAGGGCGGGGGCTTGTTCAGAAGAGGGCGGGGGCTTGTTCAGAAGAGGGCGGGGCTTAATTCAATAACAGCCGTTATTCCACCCCCCCTCCCCCTCGCCAGCGTCGATTGGCTACTTTCCCTGAGGCGGGCGCAAATGGAAATAGTCCACGCTGATTGGCTCTCAATCGGTTTCGCTTTCAAAGATAGGCAGCTTGGGCGGCCAATGAGTGCCCGTGGCGGTGTTCTAAATTGCATTTCAAGTGCCCAATCTTTCTGAGGGGATGTATACATGACCATTTCTTTCCCTATTTATGATTTATTGATAAATAATCAAAAGTCCCATGATAAATCTATAAAAACATTAGGGCCTGCAGGAGGTTGAGGTGCCTAAAGGGTTTATATATCTGTGGAATGACCAGGGTGGGGCAAAGGACTCTTGTCTGCTGGAGCTAGGTGTGAATGTTTCAACTGACCACCTTGATTAGCATTCAATGGCTTGGAAGTGCCGGGGGGAATCTTTTGTTGAGTCTACCATGTACCATGCAGCTGTGGACAAGTCTACATAGGGACCACCAAACGCAGCATTGCCCAGACATGCATCAAGGAACATGAAAGGCACTGCAGACTACTTCAACCAGAGAAGTCAGCCATAGCAGAGCACCTGATGAACCAGCCTGGACACAGCATATTATTTGAGAACACAGAAATGCTGGACCACTCTCACAACCACCATGTCAGACTACACAGAGAAGCCATTGAAATCCACAAGCAGCATGTGGACAATTTCAACAGAAAGGAAGAAACCATGAAAATGAACAAAATCTGGCTACCAGTTATAAAAAAATTCTAAAATTGCAACAGCAAAAACAGAAATGATTTTGATCAGGCACATCAAATTACCTCTCAACAAAAGTTTCCCCCAGGCACTTCCAAGCCATTAAATGCTAATCAAGGTGGTCAGTTGAAACATTCACACCTAGCTCCAGCAGACAAAAGTCCTTTGTCCCACCCTGGTCATTCCACAGATATATATAAACCCTTTTTCCTACTTCCAACAGACCTCACTACCTCTGAGGATGCTTGCCATAGATGCAGGCGAAACGTCAGGAGAAATGCCTCTAGAACATGGCCATATAGCCCGGAAAAACCTACAACAACCCAGTGATTCCGGCCATGAAAGCCTTCGACAATACATTATGTAGGTATGTTGGTTTGTGCCTCAAAAGCTCCTGTGTGGTTTGATGGATGTGGACCAGACTTGGCCTACAGAGCCTTTATGGCACAATTTAAAGGACTTGACAGGCCTCTGCCACAAAACCGACCCCTTCAAGGCCTAAAAATCCAGAAAAGGAAAGGAAGAAAGCTGATTGGCTGTTGCTAGGTGAAGTGGGCCTCTGATGTCACTGGGGAACAAAGAGCATGAAGCGGATTGGCTGTTGCTAGGCAACGTTTCTCTGGGAAGTAGGAAGGAAAGAAAGAGAAAAAGAAGGGAAGGAAAGTGAAGAAGAAAAAGGAGGGAAGGAAAGAAAGAAAAGAGGGGAAAGGTGTATGAGGGGAAGAGAAGGAGAAGGCCTATGAGGGAAAATGGAGGCCAGGGGGGAAAAAGAACAAGGAAGGAAAAGAGAAGGAAGGCAGAGAAAGAAAGGGAGTAGGAAAGAAATGGGGGAAAGGTATGAAGGGAAGGGAAGAAGAGGAACGAAAGAAAGATGAAGGGGAAGAGAAAGGAAAAAAAGAAGAGGGAAAAGCAAAAAAAAAAAAAAAAGGAAGGGGAGAGAAGGAAGGAGAGAAAGAGGGAGAGAAGGAAAGAGAAGAAGGCTAGGTTGTAGGTTTTTTTCGGGCTGTATGGCCATGGTCTAGCGGCCTCTACACCATGGCCATACAGCCCGAGAAAACCTACAACAACCCAGTGATTCCGGCCATGAAAGCCTTTGAGGGAAATGGAAAATAGGAAGAAACAGAGAAAGTGAATAAGAAAGGAAAAGAGGAAGGCAGAGAAAAAAAGGCGGAAAGAAATGGAGGGAGTAGGAAAAAAAGTAAAAGAGAGAAAAGGGGAAAAGATAATGAAGGGAGGGAAAGAAAGAAAGGAAAGAAAGAAAGAAAGAGACAAGGAGGATGGAACCAAAGAGCAAAGCAAGGGAGTAAAGAAACAGGATGGGAAAAAAAGGGAAGGGAAAAGAGAAGGCAGAGAAAGAAAGATGAAAAGGTATGAAAGAAGGAAAGAGAAGTGAAAGAAAGGGAGGGGAAAAGAAAGGAGTTGAGAAGAAAGAAAGGGAAAGGTATGAAGGAATGGAAGAAAGAAAGGAAGCAAAGGAAGGAAGAGAAAAGAAAGAAAAATGATGGGTAAAGTGTATAAGGGAAAGCAAGAGAAGAAAGAAAGGCAGGAAGAAGAGAAGGAAAAGGCCTATGAGGGAAACAGAGGAAAGAAAGAAAGGGGAAAAGAAGGGGGAAAGGAAGAAAGAAAGAAAAGGGGGGAAAGATGAGAGGAAAGAAAAAGAAGGAAAGAGGAAGGAAGGAAAGAAGAGAGGGGAAGGTATATGAAGGAAGCAAGGGTAGAAGGAAATAAAGGAGAGAGGGAGAAGGTGTAGGGGGGAAAGGAGAAAGGAGAAAAAAAGAAAAAAGGCAAAAGAAGGAAGGGGTAAAGAAAGTAGATGGAAGGAAGGAAGGAAGGAAAGGGGAAGTGAAGAGAAAAGAAAGGGACCAAGAAAGAGAGGGAAGAGAGAAAAATAAGGGAAAGGAAAGAACGTATCCCTAAGATAATGCAAATCTAGGCAATGAGGGCATATCAGGTAGTAAGTTCTAAAATTAAATCATACAGAAGGCAAACATTAAAAAGAAAATTGTCTTTTACAATTATTAAAACAGTTCAATTAAAAGAAGTAACAATAAAAAGACACCTTTAATTTCCAGCTATAGTTATACATAGGACAACCCCCCCCCCCCAACCACCTACTTACCCCTCCCGGCAAAGAAAATCCCAGAAAAGCTATCAGGAGTGTAAAACTAGTACAAAAATTATATTGCTACATATCGGTCTCTCCTGAATGGCACAATCGCCAGTTGTTTTGAAGATTGATTTGTTGCTTTTATATAAAAATAATAATAATAATGACAATGATAAAAGAAAACCAGGATATGCTACAAAGGATCCCGAGGAGTTACAAAAGCTTGTGAATAATTTTACAAATGACTTGTGCATATAAACCACCGAAGTTGAGGGACGGCGGTGGAGGAGTCATTGTTATGCTCTGTTTGGAAGCTTCCAGAAACATCTGCGTGCCAGCTGTTGGAGGAAAAGGAGAAACGTAGTTCCAGATGGAGAAGAAAACAACAGTTCTTGCGTTGTTTGGAGGATCTGGAATCTAGTTTGTCTTGCTGGCCAAAGGAAGCTTCTCTTATAGATTAGTCCAGGTGAAGAATGCAGCCTGGTCCATTTGGGGTAAGTATTATGAGAAGTTAAAAAACTTTGTCTTAAATTGAGAAAGTTCTTCTTTTGTATTGATTTATGAAGCCGAAGGAAGGAAGGAAGGATCCTTGACCAACTTAAATGATGGACCAGATTCTGCAGAGAGGCTAAGATAGTGATCTGAGCCTTCGATCTTTTCTCCATCCACTATTTCTTCTTGGATTTGCAAAAAGCTCTGACCAAATTTGGCTTTTATGGATGATCCTTTGCATCTTCTGTTCCTAGAAAAAAAGTATTTCACTGGTTTTCTCTGTCAGTTGCTTCTCCCCCATCGAACCGAAGTCAGACAAAACTTTTGCTCTTTGACTCCTTCACATTTTGAATAACTAGGAACCAAATGGATCAACAGCATTTTTCTAGGACCAATTGAATAGATATAGTTTCATACGTAAAGTCAAATAAATTGCTTCCAAGTCCTGGTTGATAAAAGAGGTCACAATCAAAGGGTCCCCAAGGGATGGCCATCTGACTTCTCTATTGAAGGAGAACCCACCAAAAGAAGTCCATCCTGAAATCAAATGGATTTCTTTACTGTGAGCAACTGCAAACTGCCATGGTTGGGGCCCCTGGCTATACGTTACTATGGTATAAAGGGGCAGTGATTAAAGTCAACAACCCCCACATTTGTGCAGAATATGCTTTTCAAATAATAATGAAGCTGAACAAATGAAGAGGAGGCCCATTTCCAAGACAGCACTCTTGCCCTGGGATTCCTCCATTTCTTCCTGAGAACTGGAGAAGACCCTGGGATTTCTAAGGGGATAAATACGGTTTCATTGAAGGGAAAGGAGGAACAGGAGGTGGCTTCCATGTGCCTCCATTTTTTCACCCAGAGTTGAACGTTCTTCAGGAGGGACATAGTCGATCTGATCACAGTAGCGTAATCTCACTCGGTGGGAGTGTAAGCCTCTTTTCCCTTGCATGCAGCAAGCTCTCCATGTGTGTGGCGATCACCCGGCATAGCTCCAGACCCTGGGACGGGGAGAAAGAAAGAAAGAAAGAAAGAAAGAAAGAAAGAAAGAAAGAAAGAAAGAAAGAAAGAAAGAAAGAAAGAAAAGGGATGGTGTTCATTCATTTCAAGTAGGTTACTTCTTTGAAACTACTGTGATAGCGCCATCACGATAAGTGCAATAGTGTGACCTTCCGGATATTGTTGGTACTGCAATTTCCATCAAAGCTGAGATTCTACATAGCAATGTGAAATATTTAAATCAATCTTTTCCCTGAATACTGACATCTGACAATTTAATTCAGCTTAAATCATAGAAACAGCGTTATTACGCATTCAGAAACCCATCCGCTTGTGCGGATTTCATATTCTATGGTGCAACATTGCTATTATCACCATCATCATCATACTCCATTTTTGTCCCTGATTGAAACACAAATCGGCCAAACAAGGCAAGGGCACACAATCAATGCACAACTTTGCATGCAGACTCCACTCTGATGTCAAGATTGCGGCCCATTTATCTCAGAGTCTGCGAGGGTTTCTTGGCACTCTCAAAATTTGGAACAAATTGCATTCAGTTCAGGCCACTGAGTTAAATCTTTTTGCCATAATCTATGGATAGAAATATATCAAATATTCCTATGACACAGCATTACTGAAATACAGTTATTTTGATATGATTTGTTGGGTTTAGCCTCCACATTTCTTCAAGGCATCTTATGATAAGGTTTAACTAAATTGTGAAAAGTATAAAAAAAGAGATAAGTAACAGGATTTTTAAAAACACAGTTAAAAACATACTGAAACAATACAGCACACAGCACACCACATCACACATACATAACGCCTAGGATCCCACATTTAAAGTGGTGCCAAACTGCATTAATTCTACAGTGTCGATACACCCCTACAAAATGTCTTCCAAAGGAAAGTTATCAGAAAGTTACCTTTATATTTTTCTAGGTATCAGAAACTCACCTATTCATTTCTCACCTGTAATTCAAACTCATAGATTAGAATATTCAGCCTCCTTTTAAAAGCTTACAAAACAACACGAAGGGTGTCATTTGAAAAAACTATAGATCTATTATCAGAATAAGTATGCCAGTTGCAAGCTACCTACCATCTGAAGGTTAAGCTTCACAGAGCCAGTGGAAGGAGACAGAAGAAAGGGACAGAAGAGGACAGAAAGAATGAAGAATTAAATGCTATGGTATTTACAACAAATTCTAAATATGTATCATCAACAAATGCATGCTGCAACCAAACACAAAGACAGCTGAAAGAAAAAGAAAAATGTAACCTAGCAAGAAAAATACCCAGCCAACATCATTCCAATCAAATAAAGTATTCCAACTTAAAAAATCAATACTCTTTCCTAGAATTGCCAAAATCCTACAGTCATTACTCAGTATTGGCCTTATAACTGTTGGCATCATCTCTATCTCAGTTTTCCAGGAATCTGGTAATTTGTTATATAATTAGTGTTGTGTTTTGAAATAGTAAAATAGGGGGTGCAGGGGACAGTTTCGACTCAGATGTTGGCAATTTGACCCACACTTTGGTTATTTGACCCAACCATAATAACAAGGTTTTATTTTACCCTAGCTTAATATAACAAGGTTTTCAACCCCCGCTTTGAAATTTTCTATCTAAGACATACCATTCATATTGGAGTTTTGCTTTAGATGAGCACAATGTCACCCCAAGACTTAAGTGATCTGGTTTTCTAGACTTAAAACCTTTTCTCGGCCACTCATTATCCCAAATTATTGAAGGTTGTGAGTGTTAAAGGGCAAACCAGCAAATGGTTACGTTAGCTTACCGATTGGCTACCAGATCTTAAACATATTTTAGTCCTTTTCCTCTTTATAATTGCTATTTGGATACTTGGTTGTTTTATGATTCAGTTGCTGGTTATATGATGCTTCTGTTTGCCCTCCAGTAAACAGATGGTGCCAGGCTTCACTTTGCCTCAAGCACAAATTGATCAATTGGATACTTGGTTGTTTTATGAAATGAAAGGTAAGATAATGGACTTCAAAGAAGATGGAGAATTTACTCAGCCCCATTACACTGGATTGCCCCCTGAGCCCAATCATTGCAAGGACACTTTTTAAAACAGGCATCCTTTTGGAGACACAAAGTGAAATACCAGTTTTTAAGCATTTTTATGAGCAGAGAGAGGAGTCAATACCCGTCATTGAAATCTTCCCATTTCTACATGCTGCAGAGAGGAAGTCCCAGGAGCAACATCCATGGGAAATCCTGCCTCATTTGATGGGTTCCATGGGAATATTTCTTTGAAGTGTATAGAAATAGGTAGAAATGGAGGAAAACATCCATTTGGGCTATGCATGGTCCATAAAGAGTCTTAGGGCCAAAAATGTGGCCACCAAAGGTTGCCCACTTTAGACCTTTAGAATGTTGAGTTACCCCATCTCCTTCATCCAAGGACTTTCACCAAATTGTCTCCACCCAAAAGCTAGGTTTGCCCAAACAGGGGTTCCTGGATCCACCCCAAATAGACCAGATGGAGGGGAAATTTTGATGGCAGCTCTATTCCACTCTTGGGGCATGGTGCCATTTCCTACCTGTTCCAGCTGCAATTGCGTGATCCTTTGGGACATCAGATCCCCCAACATGATCTCGACATATGGATAGCTAGAGCCAGCTGAAGGGCGCTGGGTGCGAGTTGACTGGATCTCTTTCAACGAGAAGGTCACAATGGGCTCCTGGAAGAAAAGGCAAATCAATCACAACCTTTGGTTCTTTCAAGGAAGTCCTTTCCATGTCCCATTGGCAAACACACATCCACAGAGCCTTTTGGAGGAGCTACAGGTCATTTTAGGACACTTCCGCAAGACCTACATGAGTCTCCTTGTCCAAGAAGTTCAGCCCATTCTGGTTAACGGCAAGGATGCAAGGGGAGACAACAGTGTTGTTGCTGCAGCTCTGGATGTAGAAGAAGGACGAGCCAAACATCGGGAAGGCACTCAAGAGCCCTGGGTGCGAGAGAGTGGTTGGGAGGAGGGGGGGTCAACCATTTTGAGAAGGACTAAATGTCCTGTGTCTGAACATAGGATGTACGTAGACTGTGGTTCCCAACTTGTGCTCTGCAGAGCTCTAAGGGCCCTGCTTGCACTTCCCAGGGACTCTGTGGCTGTTCCAGGAGAATAATAATAATAATAATAATAATAATAATAATAATAATAATAAATTAAAGAATAAGAAACAAAACGTAGAATCAAAATAAGAAAATGAGAAATTTTGAAGCTTTGAAACACTCATTTGAACATCGTTTTCCAACAGTTAAAGAGAAGGAGCTTGAGGACTTTAAATAAGTACTGAATGTGTTCCGTGTGAACAAAAAAACAAAGACAAAAAACCGCCGGAATACTAGGTCCTTATAGCTGTCTTTCAGATTACTGGTATACATGACTCTAAAGCAGAAAATGGACATATCTGGTCTTGGATGTCTGCTTGTTGGGATATGGATTTGTCTTCCCCATTATTTCCAACAGAAGCAAGTTCAGTCCCCAAATGTCCCCACTCGAATAGTGTAACTGGCAAGATTTCAGATGATCTCTTACCTAGGAACTGTGCACGAGCCTGGTGCATGCTCAGGGCCTGCGCTTGTTGGATGTGTTGCGTGACCATTTCAAGCCAAGCTTGAGCTTTCTGCAGATGGAAGAACTGGGGTGGGATGTAGTCCTGGACCTCCCGTCTTGGAGCAGGGAAAGAAAGGGGAAGGAGAAAAGTCACACAGGGAGCATCACTGCATCTACTCTGTAGGGTTAATGTAGTACAACATTGCTTTAACTGCCATGGAATCACTGGAGTTACATGTGGCCCCTGCACCCGTGGGCAAGGCAGGCTCCAAAAGTGGTGCCAAACTGCATTTATTCTATGGAGTAGATGCACACATTGATTGCCACTGGTGACCCAGCGGTGAATTACCCCCTGTGTTTGACCTTTGGACATACAGGGTTGGCAAGTAGACGCGGTCCTTGGCCCGATGCTGGAGGGCCGCCAGCCGGGAGACTTGCTGGAACTGCTGCTCACTTGGTGGGATGGTGTTGAAAAGGCCCTTGAGATAATCTGGCAGGACCTGGGCAGGGAGAGAGACAAAGCTGGGCTGGGGATGAGGGGAGTTGTAGAAGCTGTAGATTTCCGATTACCTATATTTTCCTGTTTCCATTGTAAGTTCAGGAATGTACCCCGCATGGACCGTGGGGTTGCACTTAATAACAAGACAGACCCTTCTTCTCCAGAAAATATTCTCTGGTGGCTCCCATGCCAATGGAGTGGTGAATCCACTCTGGCCAAGTTCAGCACCTTTGATCGCTCTTTTACAGTTTAGACTAAGACCCAGAGCAGATCCGAGTAGCCTCACTTCCTTGCTAGTGGGGTGGTGAATCTGCTTTTAGTCCAGATTTCACAAGGTGGCAGTCTTCTAAACCCATGCAGAACCTTGGCCAGTTCCTTTCCAGTTTGGATTAAATCCCAGACCAGGTCTAAGTGGCCTTACTTCTGTGCCGGTAAAATGGTGAATCTGCTCCAGGTCTTAATCTATAATTCACAAGCCGCCTGCCCTCTCAAGATATTCATTATAGTTTGGACTAAAACCCAGAATTGATTGAAGTAGCCTCACTTCCATGATAGTGGGATGTTGAATCAACTCCAGGTCTTAGTCCAGGTCTACAAGGTGCCTGCCTTCTAAGTACCTTCAAAATCTTGGATTTCTCCTTTCCCGTTGAATGGGATCAAAGTAGCCTTATTTTCATGCCAGTGGAGTGCTGAATCTGCTCCAAGTCTTAGTCCAGATTTTGCAAGGGGCATTCAGCACCCCGGAGGGCTCCTTTGCAGCCTCACCTGGTTGTAATGCATGGTGACGTAGAGCTCGTTGTCAAATTTTAAGGGCTGGGCCCAGATGACACGCCGGTACCAGAACATGGAGTTGCTGTCTACCTCTGTGGCCACATCGAGGATGTACTCCCTTTTGTTCAAAGGTCGCACGTTCTGATCTGCAGAGGAGAAACTTAGATTTGTCCACTGCACACTTGGCACATTGGGACATTGTTGTAACATCTGTTTTCAACATCTATTTCCAAATGGGGAGCCTAACTTCACCCTATGTCCAACTCTCCATATCCACATATTCTCCATTTGTGACTTGAAAAAGCATGGTGGTGAATCTGCTCTGAGTTTTAGTCTGAACCTATAAGGAGCTATTAAGTCTTTCAGAGTAAAACTTGGAAATCTAGAGAACTTAGAAAAAGGCAGCATCCAAATGCAATAAATAAATAATTAGAAAAGATAACAAATAGAAAGATTCACTTCGGTTGGTGACAGCAAAAATGATGTACTCATCGATGGCTTCGGGACGGCACAGACCCATTTCAGAGCACAGCTCTTCTATAACATCCTGGGCAACCTAGAAAAGTGGACGAAACAATGGGATTCACTGTTGAACCACAGAGAACTTGGAATAATACCTTTCCTTAATAGAATCTGAAAGCTTTGGGGCGACCTAGAATGCTTCCATAGCATTTGACATCCTTGAACGCCTAAAAATACATTAGACTTATTGAGCACAACAAATCTGGAGAAAGCACTAAATGCTACCTCAAAGCAGGAAGACTGACTACAAAGATTACACTATACAACAAAAATGATTTTTTTTTCTGTTCCTGGTTTGAAAATGTTATTTTCTGTTTAATTGTGAGGTCCTTACTTTGAAAGTGGTAGTTATACTCCAGAAACTTTGTTTTTGTGGCTGCCACAAACCATGTTGAATTGGTTGAGACTCTATGAGATATGCATTGAAAAACTACAGCAAAATGTGCTGCAGGATATCCTGCCAAAACAAAGATTTTGCAATTTAATGTTTTTATGATAGAACCAATTAGGAAACAACATTTATAACCCGGGAACAAAAGTCGTGTTACATAGTGTTGTTTTTTTCTTTCTTCGCACCTTTCAACAATATCATAAAACACAATAGTCCAGTCCCCAAGTTCTGAGTGTAGTTTCTTTCTGTTTGTGGGCATGGTTTTCCCCATTTTTAATGCTCACCGAACAAGTTTTGATTTTGAGGTGCCTCTCGATCCCTCCTGGCAAGAGGAAGAGCTGTCGCTTGGAGCTGCGTCCGGCCTTTTGCAAAGGAAGAAGGGGAACAGAAGATCAAAGTTTGGACTGGGCTGAAATTAATTCAATTTAACAGAGAAATATGCAACACTGAGGATTTTGGGAGTTCAACCACATCCTACCTAAGTCTATAGTCCTCATCAAGGAAATAAATAGGAAGCAAACAGGATTAAGCTAGGGAAAACCTTCCCATTATCCTCCGTGAATGCCTGTTGTCTCTGTCTGTCTTTCTCACTCTCTAGTTCAGGGGTCCTCAAACTTTTAAAGCAGAGGGCTGATTCACTGTCCCTCAAACTGTTGGGGGGCCGGACTATATTTTGAGAAAAACATGGACAAATTCCTAGGCACACTGCAGATATATTATTTGTACTGCAAAAAACATGAAAGAACAAAACAGTATTTAAAATGCTGAACAATTTTAACCAACATAAATGTTCCAGTATTTCAATGGGAGTGGTAGGTCTGCTTTTGGTTGATCAGATAGTCAAGTTAATTCAGATTGTTGTTGTGTGACTTGAAGTTGTTTCAGACTTAGAGTGACCCTACGTCTAAAGTTTAGACCAGGGGACTAGTAAATGACCTTGTAGGGCCGCATCTGGCCCATGGGCCTTAGTTTGAGAACCCATGTTACTGATGATACAGACTGATATTTCTCAGATTGCATGCCTTTGTGTTAAGTCACCAAGACTTTGTGGTCAGTGTCCTCTCAGTGCGTCCTCTCTATGTTTAGTTACTGAGACTTTGTGGTCAGTGTCCTCTCAGTGCATCCTCTCTAAGTCTTAGTGTGACGATTGAATGCAGAATGTAGTCTCTGAGTCTTTCCTTTTTCTATATCTTAGATGGAAATGGAGATTAAACCAAATCTCTACTTAGATTTATTTAGTTTAGACCCCATCTTTTCTATCTAGAAATGTAGTTCTTAATGTTTTTAATAAACTTTTTGAAACTTTAAGGTAGACTCTGCTACTCATTGTTTTTAAGCTCAAGTTTCCTTCAGCCGCACTTGGCCTCCTGCTGTGCATGAGTAAGCCACTTGTTTGTATTTTGTCTTTTAAATACCTGTTATTTGGGGGGAATTTCCATAACAAAGGGAAGTAAGATTCCCAGTATATTCTCCGCTAAAGATTGTGTTCAGAACTCTAGTGCCTTGCCAACCTACAAATCCCAGGGTTCTACAGGAGGCAGCCATTGAAGTTAAATAATTATAACTATAGCATGAAACAACTTCAGCCCTAGCTTCCAATGGATTTCCAAACCAGACTCACCACCACAGCTTTGAGTTCTATGCTGCTGGGGAATTCACTCCGGCCACCAAACTGGAACGTTTTATGCAGATTTTGCTCACAGGCTTTGGCAATTCCTAGAGAACATAATGAAAAACAAATCAGAAAGGAAGTGAGATGAGAAACAGATCCATCCCAGAACAATGGTATCCTATGAGACTAGGGTTCCACTATACTAGGGCTACTAGATTTTGGGACTCTAGGTTTCATGGTTCCTCTCCAGGTGGAGATTAAAGAGCCCTTTCCAGTTTGGACCCTGGTAACAAAACATCGTTTTTGAAAAAAATTGAACGTTAGGATGTCTCACCTTGGAAATGCATGGTGGAGTCATTGTAGATCTCCTGAAGGAACCATAGAAGGTAAGGCTTGAGGACCTCAGAGCATCGGTAGTAGGCACTGAGAATGTAGAGGAGCCGCCATCCTTTCTGGCAACTGTCCCTGCACAAAACCCCCCAAAGAGGAGAGTTCAGATAATGTGACACAGTTCTCCATATTTCTGGATCTGACTTGTGGATTTGTTTAAATTTTTGTCTTGGAATTCATAGTCATCTGGTCAATATCTAGCAGAAATTGACCATAGAATTGCACTGCAGGATCTGGAAATTCCTGAAAAGGACACATCTCTAGGAATCTCTCCGTCCTGGAGTATGATTTTATGATCAAAGTCCAGCAAAATATCTCTATCAAGAAAGCCATGAGTTTAAAGATGTTGGTGACCCTTGAAGGTCTCCATCAAGGAAGCTATGAGTTTCAAGATGTTGACGACCAGAAGGACTCTATCAAGGAAGCCAAATATGAAAGTACCAGGATTCTTGAAGGTTTCCATCAAGAAAGCTATGGGACCTTTGAAGGTCTCCATCAAGAAATCCATGGGTTTCAAAATGTTGGTGAATGAGATGCTTGAAGGTCTCCATCAAGAAATTTATGGGTTTGCAAGATGTTGATGATCAGGCTCTTGATGGTCTCCACCAGGAAAGCCTTGAGTTTCAAGACGTTGGTGACCAGGACTCTTGAAGGCTCCCATTTAAGGAAGCCAAATATGAAATGATCAGGATTCCTGAAGGTCTCCATCAGGAAAGCCATGAGTTTCAAGATGTCAATTGAGCCCTTTGAAGGTCTCCATCAAGAAATCCATGAATTTGTAAGATGTTAATGATTGAGACCATTAAAGGCAAGATGTTGATGATCAGGGCCTTTGAATCGCTTTGAGTCTCCTTGTGGAGAGAAAAAGTGGGACATAAATAAACATAACAGTAACAGTTATTCTTGTTGTTGAAGGTCTCCACCAAAAAAGCCATGGGTTTCAAGATGTTGACCAGGAGCTTTGAAGTTCTCCCATTCAGGTGGTCTCCGTGAATCAAGGTCCTCAATATGGAAAATAACAAAAACAACCAACAAGTCCTCCCACACCATTTATTTTCCTCAACTACTGCAAGACTTTCATTTGTCAGGACTCACGTACACCTTGGAGCTGGTGTTGTCCGTAATCTGTTTGATGACCTGGCAAAAAACTTCATCCCTGAGGACCTCATGGTCTCCACAGAGCTGGGAAAGACATGGGAGAAAGTATGCAAGAATAGAAATCTTAACGAACGTCCCACTTCGGCCTTTGAAAAACCCACTTCTCGACCACCTACCCTCTCCAAAGGCCTCATGTAAAACAGGAACGAAAAAATTGGCTTCAGTGGGATTTACTTCCAAGTTCTCTTCAACTGTTGATTCAGGGTGCATTTACGCTATTGAATGAATGCAGTTCTATGCCATCAGTTCTATGGTTCAAAGTGATGGACTCTCAAGAGAAGTAATTCTACATAGTATTGATCCTTCTCTGCCAAAGAGTGCTAAACTACAACTCCCAGTATTCCACAGCATTGAGCCAAAGCATTCAACAGTATAAATGCACTCTTGGTGTGTTCGATTTCCTCGATTTACCTTCAAAAGTGCATAGACTGCATCTAACTCGGTCTGTCCTTTGAGCGGGAGGTCTCCCATGAACTTCATCACAGCTAGGAAAGCAAAGAAACACATTCCGAATCACCAAGGGAACCTTTGCTTTAGGATGGATGAGAGAAGAGAATGTTTGTGCATTGATTCTACATGGGAGAATGAATGCAGTTTGACACCACTTGCATGGCTCAGTGCTATGGGATCCTGAGAGTTGCTGTTTTACAAATGATTGAGCTTTCTTTGTCAAAAAGTGCTGGTGCCTCACCAAATTCCAACTCCCAGGATTCCATAGCTATGAGCCATGAAAGTAGTGTCAAACTGCCTTCATTCTATAGTGTAGATGCACACAGAGGTAGCCAGCTCTTTCCTGCAAGCTGACTGCCAAAGAATGGAGGCCCAACGGACCCAGATCCAAGCTCTTTCTCACCTTGGAAGGCTTCCGAAGCCAGTTTGTTCAGGCTGCTGTCCGTAAATTCAATGAGCGATTCCTGGATGGGGTTCTGTCCAGGACAGGAAGAAAAAGAATTGCATGGAAGTCACAGACTGGACCCACTGCAGCAGTATGCAAAGTGGTTTGCACACCCAGGAAGGAGCAGTTCTCATATCAGTGGGGCAATCAATCCTTTCTAGGTTTTGGATCACACAACCTCTGCGGATGCCTGCCATAGATGCAGGCGAAATGTCAGGAGAGAATGCTTTTGGAACAAGGTCATACAGCCCGAAAAACTTACAGCAACCCAACCTTTTAAATCGTTGAGTCGAAAGGAACATTGTTCTGGTTATAGAAAGCCTAAAGCATTACCTTGGTGAATTTTAGCAACTCTGTAACTCCCTTCGACTCGCTGCTTCTTTTGGATTTCTGCTTCTCTGGGTCCCTGAAACGAATTTGAACTATGAACTTTCTATTTGGTGGTATTGCAACCACCTGAGTCTCTGGCCATAACCCCTTGATGTTACACTTCTCCTTACTCTTTGCCCTGTTCCTATCCCACACTGGATCAAATGTTTGTCTATACAATCCCCTCTCAATGCCATATCCTTAGGCAATATTTCTGCAGCACACACATTAGAGGGATTTTATGAATAATAGCTCCCATTTCTGTTCTCCATAGAAGTGATTGATAATGTCGCTCCACTCACTTATATAGACTGAAAGGAAAGGGCAGATATATTTGGGAAAACCCCAACTTTTACAGGTGTTAGAGGCACAGAACCCCATGAAAGTTGAAAACCCACAAAATAAAGTAAGACTGCCTTTCTAGGTTCTCCAGCATGACCCTTTGGCCAACTTCCCCAAGATTTGGACCATAGACTCACACTGGAGGACCTACAAACCTAGAGAAATAGTTTCTATAGGAACCTCTAGGTCCTCCAATGCAACCCTGCAATGATAGACCTAGAGATTCCTAGAGAGAGAGTCATCAAGTCAACCTGCAAAAAGAGGCAGGTAAGAAAGTAATTGTATTATTATTATTATTATTATTATTATTATTATTATTATTTTCTCCAAAAGAGCCAATTTGCCACGACACGGACCCAGGCACTCGACTCACCTCTGGGTCCTCCAGGGGCATGGGGTTGTGCCCACAAACAATGGCGGGGGTGTTCTACCTAAGTGGCCGGCCGAGGTGGGCACGGAGTGAAGACACCACCGAGACCAGGAGGAGACGACTTCCTCGGGTGCCAACAGGCCCTAGAAAGGGGTTTTCCAGGTCCCCGCGTCTGTCTGTCTGTCCATCCGCCCGCCACGCACTCACATCTTTGCCCGGGGACCTTCTCGGAAATACTTCTTGGCAAACTCCAGCATGGTCAAAGGGCTGCTGCCGGGCGGGGCACTAGGCTTGGCACCTCCAACTTCCTCCCCACTTTCTGCATATTCACTGCTGGATGGAGACACCTGGAAAGGATACCAGATTGGGGACCGGGTGATTATCTCAGCATTTTACAGAAACCTGGTTGGTTAATCGGAACTGGATAAGAACCACAATGGTAGTATGGTGGGTCAATTGGACTGGAATCTCAGTGGTTGCATGGTAGATTATAATGTACTGAATTCATGGTGGGTCAACTGGATTAGAATATCAGTAGTTGCATGGTAGGTCAATTGTATTGGAATATCAGTGGTTGCATGGTAGGTCAATTAGACTGGAATCACAATGGTGGTATGATAGATTATAATTCATGAATTCATGAATACTGAATTCATGTTGGCTCAACTGGATTGGAATATAGATGGTTGCATGGTAGGTCAATTGGATTGGAATATCAATGGTTGCATGGTAGGTCAACTGAATTGGAATATCAGTGGTTGCATGGTAGGGCAATTGGATTGGAATCACAATGGTGGTATGGTAGGTCAATTGGATTGGAATATCAATGGTTGCATAGTAGGTCAATTGGATTGGAATCACAATGGTGGTATGGTGGGTCAACTGGATTGAAATCTCAATGGTTGCATGGTGGATTATAATTCATGAATACATGGTGGGTCAACTGGATTACAATATCAATGGTTGCATGGCAGGTCAATTGGATTGGAATATCAATGGTTGCAAGGTGGATTATAACACTTTATAACACAATGTTTGTTCCTGGGTTACAAATGTCATTTCCTAATTCCTATCACAAAAAAAACATGGAAAAAGTTTATTAAACTGCAAAAACTTTGTTTCTGTGGGACATCCTGTTCTAGTTTTTCAATGAAAACCTCATTGAGTCTTAACCAATTCAACATAGTTTGTGGCAGCCAAAAAAAATGAAGTTTCTGGAGTAGCACAACTACTTTCCAAGTAAGTACCACACAATTAAACAGGAAATAACACTTTCAAACCAGGAAAAGAAAAAAAATTAAAATTTTGCTACATAGTGTAATGTACTGAATTAATGGTGGGTCAACTGGATTAGAATATCAATGGTTTCATGATGGGTCAACGAGATTAAAATCTCAATGGTGGACCAATTGGATTGGCATACTGAATGGTTGCAAAGTCGATCAACTGGATTAGAATCTCAATGGTTGCATGGTGTGTCAAGTGGATTAAAATCCTAATAGTTGCATAATGGGTTAGCTGGTGTAGAATCTCAACGGTGGGTCAACTGGATTGGAATCTCAATGGTTACCGTACAGTTCCTTTCTTCAAGGTACAAAATGACCTCCTTGATGGACTTGCCTCAATTTTTTTGTCAAGCTCCTGTGCCACGGCTGCTGATGCCACGGCCACAGCCACCGAAGCGGAGGCGGCTACTTTGCTTTGCTTGTCCTTGGGTTCTTCCTTCTTCTCTGTCGGAAGATGGGTGAAATCCGGAGCGGCCACAGGCTGGACGCAGTCGGCAGGGAAAAAGCCAGATTTCCCATAGATGGCGCCAAACTTCCATCCTGTAAACATAATAATAACAATAAACATTGACAAAATCACGATCTGTCAACTGCAAAAGGCTACCTTACTTGGATCTGCATGCATCCTTCAAAAATACATCACACAGTCCTAAACGCTTGGGAAGTGTTCGACTTGTGATTCAGCATGTATATCTCGTTTGCTGTGACATACTGTGTTTTTGTGTCAGAATAATAATAATAGGATTGGGACACAATGTAATGGGAAGGGAAGCCACAAATGGTGGCAGAAGACATTCAGATGGAGAGATGCATTGACCATAAAAACAACATCCAAAATCCCTATTGCAGATTACCTTTATTATGCCGACAAAAACTCCTAAATTCAGGAGGGTTACATGTATTCCTATTACTTTGACTTATGACAAATAAGGTAAGAGGTTTGGGAACAGAAATCTTAGGAAGTTGGAGATGTTTAGCCAGGAGAAGTGAAGGATAAGAAGTGACTGGTTAAATGTCATATTGAAGATGGTGAAGATGGTGAAATTTATATAAATATAAATTTTCTGCTGTAAAATAAGATGCATGAAGCTGATTGGTCAGGCTATGCCTGGAGAGCAGGCTGAGCCTGGGATTTTTGGATACTGTCACATTTTTGTTCAGGCTTCAACTATGCAGGTTCTTGGAGCAGCAGTGAGAGAAATAGGCAGAGAGAGACAGAGTTTGGAATGTGCTCATTCCTCATGAACTGCTGAAGGAGTTTATCTACATGGACAAAGAAAGACCATTTTAAATCTCACATAAAAGGACATTATGTGAGTTGATACAGCTGATCACATTGTACATATGTTGTTTTGAACTACGAAGAATAAACTACTTGTTATTCATTGTTCATCTGCATCGCATATTTTCTTTCTCTGGCAAGGCAGTGTGTGGACTAATCGAACGTGAACTACATGTGGTTTATTTTACATTATACAATATAATACTACTACTAATAATACAATTACTATATTGGTATAGTACAATATAGTAATATCTAATATTGATATTGTACTATGCTAATAATATATATTGCATGTATATATATCTTGTAAGCTGCTCTGAGGCCCTTTCGGGGTGAGAAGAGCGGCATATAAATGTCGTAAATAAAGAAATACATAAATAATTATTAGACTCATTGAGTTGGAAGGGACCCCAAGGACCATCCAATCCAACTCCCTTCTGCCATAAAGGAAGACACCCTCCTGATAGATGGCCAATGGTTTTGCTTCAAAATCTTCAGAAAGGAAGACTCAATCACACATTGTACAATGGGATGATTGTGGGATGGCCATCTGTTGAGAGGGCCTTGACTGTGCCGTCTTGCCTAGCCGAAGGGAGTTGGATTGGTGTGTCACTTTGGCTCGGCTGGCTTTTAAACTTGTACATTTTAATTAATTTGATACCTTTCCTCTTGATATGTTTTGTCCCTTGTTTGTTTTTTTTAAAGTTAGGTGTAAAATTGTTATTGTCCAATTTTGTAATGTCTATATTATACTTGATTTGGTTTATGGGATTTGGGTGGTTTTTAATTGCGACACAGATGCGTCACCACGCACCTGAGAACTACAGACAACACACTAGTTTGGAAAGCTCTGATCTAGATGCTCCCTTAGTTTAACCCTTGCAGAGAAAAGCACTGCATCACGCAAGATAAAAGGGGTGGGGAGTGTGCAAGAGGGGTATCAACCACGGCACTCAGTGGAAGGGGCACCCACCAAAATCCAGGGTGCCCTTCTTGACATCCTCCAGGAGCAGGACTTTCTTCCTCACCACGCAGCCGAAGTAGCGGTCTGTGGGGACGGGAGAGCCACCAGGGCATTGGGGAGAGGGATCAAGAACACCACAATCCCCAGATATAGTTGCAATGCCACTAAATGGGTAAAACAAGGCCCTATAGCAGACATGGGCCAACTTTGGCCATCCAGGTGTTTTGGACTTCAACTCCCACAATTCCTAACAGCCGATAGGCTGTTAGGAATTGTGAGAGTTGAAGTCCAAAACACCTGGATGGCCAAAGTTGGCCCATGTCCGCCCTGTAGCAAAGGGCAAGGGAAACCTTGGACCCAGGACCCAAGAATTTGAAAGCCTTGCTATCCCTGCATTGGTTTGCCCAACAAGGAGACTCTGGGTGCATCTGAATGAAGTTTGATACCAAATTAACTACTCAATGCTATGGTGTCATTTGAGTTGTAGTTTCCCAAGGTCTTGGCCGCATGGCTGAATGCTGCAGACTCCTGGGAGTTGGGGTTTTCCAAGGTCTTGGTGCCATGATCAAATGCTATATATGGTTCAATGTTACATACAGATGCCTGGGAGTTGTAGTTTCCCACAGCCTTGGTGCCATGGCCCATGCTACAGACTACTGGGAGTCAAAGTCAATGCTACATACAGACACTTGGGAGTTGTAGTTTCCCATGGCCTTAGTGCCATGGCCCAATGCTACAGACTTCTGGGGGTTGTAGTTTCCCACAGCCTTGGTGCCATGGCCCAATGTTACAAACTCCTTGGAGTCGTAGTCAATGCTACATACAGACACCTGGGAGTTGTAGTTTCCCACAGCCTTGATGCCATGGCCCAATGCTACAAACTCCTAGGAGTTGTAGTTCACCACAGTCTTGACGCTATGGCCTAATGCTTCAGACTCCTGGGAGTTGCAGTTTCCCACCTTCTTTGTGCAACAGTCCAATGCTATATATTGACTCCTGGGAATTGTAGGCTCCCAAGGTCTTGGTGCCATGGTCTAATGCTATATACAGAGTCCGGAGTGTTGTAGTTTTGCAAGGTTTTGTAGTTTCCCAAGGTGTTAGTGACATGGTCCAAAGCTACATTTGATTCAATGCTACATAGAAATTTGTGGGAGTTGTAGTTTCCCAAGGTCTTGGTGCCACAGTCCAATGCTACAGACTCATGGGAGTTGTGGTTTCATAAGAGTCTGCCCAAGAACTACAAATCCCAGAATCCAGCCTACTACACACACCATCGGGATTCCCATTCAGTTCCTTCGCCCACTCTCACCTGGGCCCAAGCCCTCCATGGGCCGAAGGCAAATGATGTCTCCTTTGTGGAAACGCAAGAGATTGTTGTCGTCACTGATGTGGTTCTTGATAGCAACCATGTACTGGGAATCCTAAGGGGAGGAAGTCAAAGGCATGTTGAAGTTCAATTTGCACTAAAGAACAATAGATAGATCGTTTCAAGGGGAACCTGACCCCAAATCTAAGAAACCACCCCAAATAGCTGAGCAAGTGGCCAACAATGACCCAACAATGACTACAACTCCCAGCAACTTGTCTCCTACCTTCTTGAGCTCCATGATGAAATAGTCGACCAAGGCCTTGACCTGGGAGGCTTTGGGGGAGAAGAGGATGAGCTTTTCGTGGCTGAGGTTGAACTCCAGCATGTTCTTGGAAGGGATGGAGACAAAAAGGATTTCTCCATAGCTGGGGTCAAAAAACAACATTGGGTTAAATGGGAGCATAAGGTGGGAAGGAAAGGGAAGGGAAAAAAGGTCAATAACACTCAATGGTATACCCAAAACTAGAGTTGGAAGGGGACCCAAAGGCCATCCAGTCCAACCCCATCCCGCCATGAAGAAAGACAATCAAAGCACTCCCGACAGATGGCCATTCATCCTCAGCCTAACAAATCTCAAGAGGAGGAGACTCCACTGGATTCCTAGGAAAGCATGTTCTACTGCCAGTTTTATCATCTGGCAGTTCTTCCTAATGTGTTGTCGAAGGCTTTTACGGCCAGAATCACTGGATTGCTGTCAGTTTTCTGGTCTGTATGGCCATATTCCAGAAGCATTCTCTCCTGACGTTTCACCACATCTATGGCAGGCATCCTCAGAGGTTGAGAGGTCTGTTGGAAACTAGGCAAGTGGGTTTTATATATCTGTGGAATGTCTAGGGTGGGAGAAAGAACTCTTGTTTGCTTGAGGCAGGTGTGAATGCTGCAATTATCATTGAATGGCCTTGTAACTTCAAAGCCTGGCTGGTTGCTGCCTAGGGGAATCCTTTGTTGGGAGGTGTTAGCTGGCCCTGATTGTTCCATGTTGGGAATTCCCCTATTTTTTAGCGCTGCTTTTTATTTACTGTCCTAATTTTAGAGTTTTTAAATACTCGTACCATCTACCACGAGGACAAGTCTATATAGGGACCACCAAACGCAGCAGCATTGCCCAGACACGAATCAAGGAACATGAAAGCACTGCAGAGTGATCCTACCAGAGAAGTTAGCCACTTGATGAACTGACTTGGACACTGCATATTATTTGAGAACACAGAAATGCTGGACCACGTCAGTCTACACAGAGAAGCCACTGAAATCCACAAGCATGTGGACAACTTCGACAGAAAGGAGTAAACCATGAAAATGAACAAAATCTGGCTACCAGTATTAAAAAACTCTAAAATCAGGGCAATAAATAAAGAACAACACTCTGAAAACAGGGGAATTCCAGACAGGAAACAATCAGGGCCAGCTAATACCTCCCAACAAAGGATTCCCCTGTTCAGCAACAAACCAGGCTTTGAAGCCATTCAATGCTAACCAAGGTGGCCAATTGCAACAGTCACACTTGCCTCAAGCAGACAAGAGTTCTTTTTCCCACCCTGGACATTATTACACGTATATATAAACCTCACTTGCCTAGTTTCCAACAGACTTCACAACCTCTGAGAACCTGCCATAGATGTGGGTGAAACGTCAGGAGAGAATGCTTCTAGAACATAGCCATGCAGCCCAGAAAATTCACAGCAACCCAGTTCTTCCTAATGTTTAGGTGGAATATCTTCTCCTGCAAGGTGAATCCATGAATCTGGCAACCCTACATCGGAAACACAAACTCAATGGACTGACCTGTAGCCCCGCAAGACCCGAAGTTGTTCTCCAAGCAAGTTGGTCCCTTTGACCAGCCGCAGGAGTTTGATCCCTGTGTCGGAAACGGCCAGAATCTGGACGCCGGTGCCCACACTGCCCTGCAAGGCAATGACAGAGAAGCTTAAGTCAGAGAGGGTATGTCTGTGTATAAGCAGAGTATAAATAAATATAGTAACAATGATAATAAATAAATATAGTAATTATATATATATATATATATATATATATATATATATATATATGGAACATTTCGTACTGTGGCTGGGAAAAGACGGGAGAAGTAGACTTCCCAAACATCCCGGGCAACACTTATGATTTCCTTCTTGACGCTTTCATCAGCCACCGGACTGAAGGAGTCCAGCTTGTTTTCCGCTGCAAAGAGAATCATAGAGTTGGAAGGAACCCCCAAAGGCCATCTAGTCCATCTGCTTCTTCCAGGCAGGAAGGCACCATCTAATCCCTCCCTTCAGATGGCCAGAGTTAGAAGGGATCCCCAAAGGCCATCTAGTCTGACCTGCTTCTTCCAGACAGGAAGACACCATGTAATCCCTCCCGACAGACAGCCAGAGTTAGAAGGGATCCCCATAGGCCATCTAGTCTGACCTGCTTCTTTCAGGCAGGAAGTCACCATCTAATCCCTCCGGACAGATGGCCTTCCAGCCACTGATTAAAGATCTCTCAGAGGAGGAGACTCCAATAAACGTCCAAATAAAGGCATATTCCACTATGGAGTGGAAAAGAACCCCAAAGGTCATCCAGTCCAACCCTTTTTTGCCATTCAGTCCAACCCCTTTTTGCCTCATTGGTAAAGAGGATGTACCAAAGAGGGTCTTCATGCGGAGCCTCTCATCCTGGGTGATGCGTAAGCAGGCCTCTGACTGGGTATCACTGAAGATCTGCCAGAAGAAAAATATGCATTACAGAGAAAGTGGTACCACATAAAGAAAATAGTAGAGGAATTCCAGGTAAACTCACCTGCCGGAAAAGAAGATCGAGCAGAAGAGGGTTGTTGATGTTCTCCTTGGGATAAAAAACCTGCATGGAAAGGAAAGAGCGAAAGAAGAGTTTTCCAAATGTAGGGTGCAGTGAAAAGACAACAAAAAGGCCAACTCAAGAATGGATCTCAAGAAAAGTTTGGCCCTTCAGGTATTCCCATTGGAAGAAGTGCCTGAAATCTCAAGGGATTTTCCATCTGCTGAAATGTACCTCTTTCCTGAGATAGATTTTCCAAGAGACGCTGCGATAGGCGTAGAATTCCTCGCTGCACCGGCGGTGAAGCCGTGTCTGGATTTGGTCATCTTCAGTCGGTAATTCCCTCGAAGCCAAGGCTGGGAAAGAGGGGCCGCTCAATGACCAGTCTGTGGAAGAACACCAAGGTAAATTTACATTAGGATGGCCATAGATCAGAAAGGAGGGATCAGTGACTGGTCTGGAGAAGAACCCATGATAGCTCCATCTTAGGATGGCCATAGGTCAGAAAGGACCCATCAGTTATTGGTCTGGAGGATAACTTTAGGATAGATTTACTTTGGATGGCCATAGGTCAGAAAGGAGTGGTCAGTAAATGGTCTGGCGGATACCCTTAGGATAAATTCACCTTAGGATGGCCATAGGTCAGAAACGAGGGATCAGTGTCTGGTCTGGAGAAGAACCCATGATAGGTCCATCTTAGGATGGCCATAGGTCAGAAAAGGACCTATGACTGGTCTGGAGGATAACCTTAGGATAGATTCTCCTTAGGATGGCCATAGATCAGAAGTGATTGGTCAGTGACTATTCTGGAAGATAACCCTATGATAATCCTTTAGTATTAACATAGATCAGAAAGGATCTGACATCATGCACAACAGCATCCAGAATCCTCATCTTGTATGTCGATGATGGAGATTTGGGGGAATTGCGATCCCATCTCTATAAAACTCCGCCTTTGGAGAAAATGGAAGGACTCCAATCTGGAAAGTAGTATGTTTTGTTACCTGGTGGGGCGGCTTGGAAAGATCTGGTGATGGCAGGAGGAGATGAGCGGATGGCGGGGGGCACCACCGCCTTGGCAGTCGGCACAGGTTTCACCATGGCCACCACCTCCTTTGGCACAGTTTCCCAAAGAGTCTGCGAAAAAGCCAATCCGAGAGTTATGGATTCATGTTTGCACTTTGAGATCCCATTCATCAGGAATCTTAAAAAGTACATCGACAAGTGGTATTCATCGGTTTCTTCCTTATCAGTGGATCTGCTCTGGGTTTTAGTCTGAACTTTAAAGGTGATGACTTTTAAGCCTTCTCTGGCAAACAGAGTTATGCCTCCCCAAGCTAACCATAGCTTTGAGTCACGGAAGTTCAAGAGGGGTCAAACTGCATTCATTCTATGGTGTAGACATACTCAAAGTCTGCCCCCAGATCTGGAAACAATCCCTATGATAGGAAATGGGGCAACCCATTTGAGGCACAGGACTTCCAATCCAAACAACTTTACCGGTGGAGGCCGCACAGGAGCTTCCGTGGTGGTCAACTGCCCCTTCAAGATCTTCAATGCTTCTTCGTGAGGATCCATCTTCTTCACAAAGACTTTGCCTCCTTCCTTCCTGCAAAAGACAATCAGGTGTATCCAACTCACAAGCATCTCCCAAATTTGTCAGATATCCCCTTTCCACACTATAATGCCCAGACTCCACCCACCCAGAACTTATTCTAGGAACCAACATCTCATCTCATTTGGTTTCAAATGAAATTTTGTGTCTAAAGGTGGAAGAACATGTAGGAATTTGGGAAATTAGGAATTTCCAGACTCAACCTGATGGGTTCGGGGATTCGCATTGGTTGCTGGTATTGTTTAATGATGTTGCGGATGTTCTGCGTCGGCTCCGGAATGTGCTCCGAGTTCAGCTTGGAATGGCGGACCAGTTCACCGGCCCGCAGCCTGGAAGCAAGATCTAAATGGGGTGGAGATGAAAGGGAGAGTGAGTGTGCATCTACACTGTAAAGTTAATGTAGTTTGATACCATTTTAACTTTCATGGGGTCCTGGGAGTTGTAGCTTTCAAGGTCTTGAGCCTTCTCTGCCAAAGAGTGTTGGTGCCTTACCAAACTATATGATTCCAGTAGTAAAGTAGTGTCAGAACAATACATAATCATCATGTATGAAGATGACTATGATGTACTGCTAGAAGACCATCAACATCCATGATGATGACCTTTATCCTCAACATAATCGTATAATTAAACCAATTTTTTAAAATTAACACACAGTCCACTTTCCCCCTTCTCTTCTATACTAGTTGGGTTGTGTATTAATTAAAACTTGGTTTAAATATGCGATGATGTTGAAGCTATGGATCATCATCATCATCATCACAGAAAGTTGCTCTGTCTGCTTAAATGACTTTGCCAGTTTCCTTCACCCCCCCCCCAAAAAAAGACTTCCAAAAGATAAATGCATCAGAGAACTCAATAAGGAGGTAAACCTTTCCTTCTGTTGTTCTTGCATGCATCATTTCAAAATAATGATGGTGATGATGATGCTCTTGGTACACCATCATCATCTTCAGGGTTGACGATTATTTATGGAACCTTATGCTGAGGATGAGGATCATCATTGTCATTGTTGTTATCATTAGGGATGATGGTTTTGGAAGAAAACACTATCATCTTCATAGATGTGGGTTATATATGTATCCTTACATTGAGGATAACATCATCATCATCATCATCATCATCATCATCATCACTGTCATCATGGATGTTGGTGCTCTTGGAGCAATACGCCATCATCAACTTCATAGTTGATGATAATGTATGTATCCCGACATTAAGGATAAGGAACCTCTCCATCATTGTTTTGACTGTTGATGATCTTGCAGGAACACACCAACATCATCTTCATATATGATTATTATGTGTTGTTCTTGGATTTTTGAAACCATATAGCTGTACTTATTTGGAAAGAATAGCAATACCACCACCATCATCATTGTTGTCGTCATTATGGATGTTCATAGTCTTAGAGGAATGGACCATCATCACCTTCATAGATGTTGATTATGTATGTATCCTTATGTTAGGAATAAGGATAATGTTGTTGTTGTTGATGATGATGATGATGATTAGAGGAATGGACCATCATCACCTTCATAGATGTTGATTATGTATGTATCCTTATGTTAAGGATAAGGATGTTGTTGTTGTTGTTGATGATGATGATCATCAGCAGCAGCAGCATCAGCATCATTATGAATGTTGATGCTTTTGGAGCAATATGCAATCGTCAACTTCATAGTTGATGATTATGTATGTATCCTGACATTGAGGATAAATATCATCTCCATCATTGTCTTGGATGTTGATGATCTTACAGGAACACACCAACATCATCTTCATATATGATTATTATGTGTTGTTCTGGGAGTTTTGAAACCATATACGTGTACTTATTTGGAAAGAATTGCAATATTGCCATCATCATCATCATCGTTGTCGTCGTCATTGTTGATAGTCTCCAGCCCCGTTTACCTCTCCGAACGTATTCTCCCATACGAACCATCAAGATTATTAAGATCGTCTGGAGAGGCCCTGCTCTCGGTCCCACTGGCCGCACAGGTGCGCCTGGTGGGGAGGAGGGACAGGGCCTTCTCGGTGGTGGCCCCGCGACTCTGGAACTGTCTCCCACCGGAGGTCAGAACCGCCCCGTCTATCCTGACATTTAGGAAACGGGTGAAGACATGGTTGTGGAGACAGGCTTTCGATGAATGAGACAACACCCTAGGATTTTGGATGGAAGATTATGTATATTTGATTTTAATATGACAACTGACTACCGTATTTTTAAATATATTGTTATTTTAAATGTGTTACTGTAATTGTGAACTATGATATTTTACTGATTGTATGTGTTTTTATGGTTGGAAACCGGGCTGAGTCCCTCAATGAGGTGAGAAGATCGGTATAGAAAACTTTGAAATAAATAAATTTGAAATAAATAAATAGTCTTGTAGGAATGCACTATCGTTAACTTCATAGATGTTGATTATGTATGTATCCTTATGTTAAGGATGATGATGATCATCATCATGGACATTGATATTCTTGGAGCAATATGCCATTGTCAACTTCATAGTTAATGATTATGTATGTATCCTGACATTGAGGATAAGGATCATCTCCATCATCGTCTTGGATGTTAATGATCAGGACTCTGAGGGCTGGTTCTGGTAGCCTGACATTGAGAATAAAAATCATCTCCACCATTGTCTTGGATGTTGATGATCAGGATTCTGAGGGCTGGTTGTGTTACCCTGACATTGAGAATAAGGATCATCTCAATCATTATCTTGGATATTAATAATCATGCAGGAATACACCATCGTCATCTTTATAAATGATTATTATGTATTGTTCCAGGAGTTTTGAAACCATATACTTGTACTTATTTGGAAAGAATAGCTAAGTCCGAAAGGTTTGAATACAAGGTGGCACCTAAACAAAGCCAGTATTGGCAGCAATCAGGGCTTCGAGGAGAGGACCTGAAGGAGAACTATGGCTCCCCGAATGATGGATTTCTCTGCCCCACCAAATAGCATCACCTTCCCAGTATTGTTTCAGAAGAAATCATGGAAGAAGATCCTCAAACCCATCAATGTTTTTGGCCACCCCTGCCTGGTCTACTCTTGAGTCTCATATAAGAGAGGAAAGTGGAATAATAATGATGATAATAATAATAATAATAATAATAATAATAATAATAATAATAATAATAATCCTTACCAGGACTCTGAGGGCTGGTTCTGTCTTGCATGAGGCTGGGAGATGTCACACTTCTCTCAACCATTCTTTTCTCAGCTTCCTTCTGCCAAGTTGGAGGGTGAAATTAAATAATACCACAAATCTCAGATTTATGACAAAAATCTAGAAATGGATCTAAGCTCATCTAGACTCTGCCTGGACTTCATTCCCAACCTCTGAAAGACCCACTGGAGATCTGGGTGATCCAAGACCCTGCTAATAGTCTGCTTCTTTCTCTCTTGGACCATTGTATTGCGACAGAATTGTGGTCTGGCAAAACACAACTACAGCCAGACACAAACCGACACCAGCAATAGTAGTGAGTGCCCAAGATGAGTGAAATGTATACAGGGAGCGACGCAAAAGCTGGTATCTAATGTCGGGCAGGTTGGGGTCAGGCAGAGAAGGGCACAAAGCTTCCAGCGATGGCACACCACGTCCCAGGGAAAGGTAAGGGGATAGGAGGGCATGATCTGGGGCAATGCACACCCCAGGGACGCTGACCCATAATTGGCCCTTGGGACATAAGCACATTTACCAGGAAATTGACTGCATTTTGTTTGCACGGACAAGACTTGTAAGACTTGGTATAATGAGAGAGCAGAGAGGAACCTATGGGGGCTTTAAGCATGGAATCTTTGGGAAATTCAAGCAGGGAGTGATGGGAGTTCAGAGAAGGGAATCAGGGAGCCATGGAACATGTGAGTAGGGAGCCATGGGAAAGCCAATCAGGAAACCATTAGGACTTTTTGGGGAGATATTTGAACAGGGAACAATAGGAAATTTGAGGAGGGGATCATTTAGCAGGGAATCAACTATGGAGCCATGGGGAAAGCATGGAGAGGGACGTTCTGCAAGGACCATACCTGGTCTTGATGTCCTTGATCATTTGGGGTCTTGTCCCTCCCATCACTTGCCTCTTGCTCCAGACTACAAACCATGGGATGGCTGGAAAGAACTTGGAGGTCATCTAGTCTGACCCCTGCTCAAAGCCTAGCTCTCCACCTTGGAACCTCGACTCACCTGGAAGGGCTGTCCCACCTGCACCCTGGGAGGGCTTCTATGGCAGGGCGATGCTGGAGTGGACTGTGGAGAGGACCTGCGCCCCACTGGGGCCACTGCTGCATGCTGCTGTCTCTGACGGAGGGCACTGAGCTGCTGTGACATGTGGCGAGCCTAAGTGAGAAAGAGAGGGCAGAGGTTAGGGGGCTGTGTTTGTCGTCAGGCTGGGCTCCTGTGCTTTTAGGCACAGCTTAGGATAGTGATTGCAAGCCCAAGGATTTGAAATAGGGCCAGCCTAGAGTGTGATTCCTGCAACACTCACTCACCAAAACAGACTCCTGCTGGCGGTAAGCCTGCTTCATTAACAGCACAGCAGCCTCCTCCGCACCTGGAAGMGAAGGAAAGCATTGCTTTAAGAGTTAAGAGGGAGAAAGATTGAAGGAAGGAGAAATTGAGCTGAAGGAGGGATGGGAGAGAGGGAGGAGGGAGAGTCGAGAAGAAAGAAAAAAAAGAAAGGAAGGAAGACAGGGGAGAAGGGAGAGGTTGAGAAGAAGCGAAGAGGGAGGGAAAGGAGAGAGAGAATGAAGGGAGAGAAGGAAGGATGGAAGGTGAAATTGAGACAAAAGGAGGTAGAAGGAAAGGGAGAGAGAGGAAGGAAGGAAGGAAGGAAGGAAGGAAGGAAGGAAGGAAGGAAGGAAAAATTGAGAAGAAGGAATGAAGAAGGAAAGGGAGAGAGTGAAGAAGGGAGAGGTCGAGATGAAGGAAAGAAGGGAGGGAGGAGGAAAGCGAGAGAGAGAGAGTGAGAGAGAAGGGAGGGAGAGAAGGAAGGAAGGAAGGAAGGAAGGAAGGAAGGAAGGGGAAATTGAGACAAAAGGGGGTAGAAGGGAAGGGAGAGAGAGAAAGGAAGGAAGGAGAAATTGAGAAGAAGGAATGAAGAAGGGAAGGGAGAGAGCAAAGAAGGGAGAGGTTGAGATGAAGAAAATAAGGGAGAGAAGAGAAAATGAGAGAAGTGAGGGAGGGAAGAGAGGAAATTGAGAATAAGGAAGGAAGAATTGAAGGAAGAGGTGAAAAGAAGCAGAGATTGGGATAAAAGTGGAAAGGGAAAGAAGAGATTGAGAAGAAGGAAAGAAGGAAGGGAGAAAGGAGGGAAGAGAGAGAGGTAAAGAAGGAGATTGAGAAGGAAAGAAAGAAGCAGGGAAGCAAGGAGGGAGGGAAGGGAGGCAAGAAGGAAGGAAAAAAGGAAGGAAGGAGGGAAGAGAGAGAGGGAAAGAAGGAGATTGAGAAGTTAGGAAAAAAGCAGGGAAGCAAGGACGGAGGGAAGGAAGGCAAGAAGGAAGGAAAGAAGGAAGGGTGAGAGGTAGGAAGGGAAGGAGGGGACAAATGAGTCTGGTCTTTCCTCACCCAAGGTTTGGGGTCCCCCATGGGGTTCACCATCACCACTGCCCTGGTCTCCATTGCCCTGTCCAATCTGTCCACCGCCTTTCATTCGATGGGAGACTACGGATGACCTTTCCAGTTCCTAGATCAAGAAGAACCAAGCAAAAGGAACAATTTAACCTTCTTAGGAAGCGTTTAAATAGAAATGCTTTAGGAGCAACTTCCTGAATGGTGAATGGTTTGACATCATAGAGTAGAGATGTTTAACCATTCTTTATAAATTCTCAAACGAAACAACACGAGGAAGGGAGAGAGATTTAGGGGAAATGAGGGATGGGCCTCCATGTCTTCTTATAACCACTATTTTGAATGGGAAGAGAGGCTCTTACACTTACCCCATTCCCGTAGGAGAGGACAGGGTCGAAAAGGCTGTCCAGGTAATGATCCAAACCCTTCTGGCTCCGGGCTTCACTGACAGTGTCTGAATCTACTTCCAGTTGGAAAGGCAAAGGAAAGTAGATTAGCCCCAAAGACTGTGTCTTTTGTGGTGGGGTGCTTCCAGGTCAGATTGACATCAGGTTGAAGTTCAAGTTCATCTCATTTAGTAAAATCCAAATTCAACTGGTTTACAATGCAACTGAATGAAAATGGAAAGGTGATGTTGGGTACCACAATTTCTGGCTCTGGTCCCTATCTTCTCAAATAAGGAGGGGGCACTTGTAACAATGACCAATTGACAGTGCAATATTAAGTATGTCAAACCTATGGATGCCCAATAAAAGGAAGGGTCAAGCCCTTTTCACCTTACCATGGCTGTAATATCCCTCTGAATCTGGCAGGTGAGTCGGCGCAATGGTGGGGGCCTTTATCAGCGGAGGTGGGGGGACTTCTTCATTTGAATCCAAACCATGTCTGAATGTTCTATGGAGAAAATGGAGGAGAGGAGCAAAGAAGGATTGAGAGGGAAGTGAGAGAGAGCGATAGGAAGGAAAGGGTGAACAAGCATGGCATAGTGGTCTAAGTTTTGGGTTGAGAGTCTGGGAAGCCATGTCAGAATGGAAAAAAAGGGTCTTCTCTAGACCACCTGAAGGAATCATGAAGTGGGACTTCTATTTCGGATCAGCTCAAGGTCAGAAACCAAGTTCAGAACATAGTTATGGCCAGTATAGTCCTCGAAGGACCAAGAGGACTCCTCTAATACTTACGCTTTGCCAACTGGATTCTTCTCTAGATCGTCTGAGGCAATCATGAAGTAGGACTTCTGCTTTGGAAAGCCCCGGATCAGCTCCAGGTCAGACACCAGGTCTAGGACATAGTCATGACCAGCCAATTCTGCCCACTGGTTGCCATCCTTCATGGTCACTGACCAGCCTTTCCATCCCTCTGTGAGTCCCCTGCCAAGAAACATCGCTTGTGAGCCACCTGAGAACCTCGAATGAAATGATGAGGGTAAAAAGAAGCAACATAGAACAGAAATGTATGTATGTAAATCTAAATAGACTCTCAAGAAAGTAATATACAACAGTATTCTGTGTTCTCTATTAGCATAACTTGTCTGAGACTTTATACATAAAACAAAAATGTTATCAGCACATTATCATAGAGAAATAAACAACAGACTAAAGATAATAAAGTCCATCCTTTCAGTGAAGGAATTAAAAGGTCTCTATCTTTATCTTCAAAAGAATTCTTCTTTTGGCAAGACAGTCTCAAGGAATTCTTCTTAGGCAACACAGTCTTTCTTAGGCAACAACAATATCTCTACAAGGTCTTCCGGTATGTTATCCTTGTTTCGAACAATTATCTTCCTCAGGGTGTAGTCTGTTATCATATTATGCTTAGTGCACTAAATAAGGAGTCCATAACGAGCCAACGAGGAGTTATAGAACTCCTACTACAACAGAGCCTGTATTACTGAAGAGAATTGCACTAAGCATAATATTATAACAGACTACACCCTGAGGAAGATATTTGTTCGAAACAAGGATAACATACCGGAAGACCTTGTTGAGATTTTGTTGCCTAAGAAAGACTGTGTTGCCTAAGAAGAATTCCTTGAGACTGTCTTGCCAAAAGAAGAATTCTTTTGAAGATAAAGATAGAGACCTTTTAATTCCTTCACTGAAAGGATGGACTTTATTATCTTTAGTCTGTTGTTTATTTCTCTATGATAATGTGCTGATAACATTTTTGTTTTATGTATAAAGTCTCAGACAAGTTATGCTAATAGAGAACACAGAATACTGTTGTATATTACTTTCTTGAGAGTCTATTTAGATTTACATACATACATTTCTGTTCTATGTCATTATAGATACTTGTGCATTGTTTGCTATGAAGAAGCAACTCCAGGCATCTTTTCCCAATGTCACAACCGCTTAGTGGGTCCCATGACATTCATGGGGAACCCATACCGATTTAGGATAGGCAAAAGAGGATCTCCAAAGGAAAGCCCCGAGGCCACACCGAAAGATGGAAGGAACAGAAGAAGAGTCGTACTAGACCTTTCTGGTCCAGGATCCTGTAGAGTACGTCTACACTATGGAATGAATGCAGTTTGGAACAGACATGGCTCAATGCTTTGGGAATGGTAATTTAAAAAGTCTTGAGCCTTCACTATCAAAGAATGTTGGTGCATAACCAAAATACAACTCCCATGATTCCACAGCAGGCGAGGTACCTGACCTTGGCACATTGGGGCAATCAAAATGCTCCTACCTGTATCTCAGGACGTTCTCAGCAAGGGCTTCTCCGGTGATCCAAGAGTGGATGGGGCAAGAGAAGTGATCTCCTGTGAAGGCAAACCATCATCATCATCACCAGACCCATCCTCCTCCTCATGATCAAGGTAGTGTGTTTCCACCACTACTTGACCACAGAGACATACAGCAGGATGTAGTGAAGCCTAGTGTCCCTTCTTCTCTAGACATGATACTATGTGATGCTTCTGCCTCACCAGCCTCTCACCGTTGAAGCAGTAAATGTCCAGGGCCATATTGACCTTATCCCGGCTGGCCGTCCATTCGAGGAGAGTCGGGGGGAAGGACCGAGCAGTGTCGCCCCCGGCCTGGGCCTTCTCCATGGCCTGCATAAGCTTGTGCTGGCAAACGGACTTGTAACCATCAAAGGCATAGTCAGAGACAAACCTGGAAGTCAGGAAAGAGGGGAGAAGGTGAAAGCCCCCCAATTGGAGACAGTCCCAAGAAGTTGGCATTTGGGACCATCCAAAGGTGGGGGATTAGACTGTAATTGTTTATTGTGTCAGTTGTGTTTTGGAATGTGCACCAGAAGTGCTCAGTGCACATCACAAGCAACCGTTCTATATCACAAGTGTTCAGTGTATATCATTAAGTCTCCAGTGCACATCTTACGGGCTCAGTGCACATCACAAATATCCAAGGCACATCGTAAGCAGCCAATGCACAGGTGTCCAATATCACAAGAGCTCAATACACATTACAAATATTCAGTGCACATCTCAAGTGCTTAGTGCACATTATAAGCATTCAATGCACCTTGCAAGTGCTCAGCGTACATCCCAATGCACAGGTATCCAATACCACAAGCACTCAATGTAGATCACAAGTGTCCACTGCATATCACAAGTGCTTAGTGCACATTACAAGCATCCAATACACATATACCCAATATTACAAGTGCTCAATGCACATTACAAGCATTCAGTGCACATCACAAGTGCTCAAGATGCATCAGAAGCATCCAGTGTGTATCTCAAGTGTCCAATGCACAATTATGCAATATTACAAGTACTCAATGCACATCACGAGTGTCCAGTGCACATCACATGTTCTTAGTGCACATCACAAGCATCCAATGCACATGTGTCCAGTATTAGAAGTGCTCAGTACACATTACAAGCATTCAATGCACATCACAAGTGCTCAAGATGCACCAGAAGCATCCAATGTGTATCTCAAGTGTCCAATGCACAATTATGCAATATCACAAGTACTCAATGCACATTACAACTGTCCACTGCACATCACACATTCTTAGTCCACATCACAAGCATCCAATACACATGTGTCCAATATTACAAGTGCTCAATGCACATTACAAGCATTCAATAGACATCACAAGTCCTCATTGAAAATGTGAATTGCCCAATGGTCACCAGAAGTGGCCAAAGCAGAACAACGTCGCTGGTGCCAGATGCACAACTTTTCAATTCAGAACCAGGGTTTCATGGTATTTCTGCTACATAGACAGCAGCAAGTTATGAAATACCCAATCTCGATTAACATTCCCAACCTTTGTGTTCCAGACTTTGCCTCCATGAGGTGAGGGTGGCTTGGGGGCACCACTCACTTGAGCAGGAACTTCTCCATGTTGGGGGATGGTGCAAAGGTGCTGAGGCATGCTGCCAGGAGGAGCCATCCCCGCTCCTCATTGTGAACGTTGGTGTTGCGCCAGACTTGGTTGGTGATCTGGGAGAGGATCTCATCCCGGAGGCCGGGCATTGAGAGGCACTTCTGCACCACATAGTTCCCAAACAGGTTCTCCTGCATGCCATGGAGTTGGGGGTCGCCCATGAAGCGAAGGACCTGAGAGGGAGGAAGCACATAGTGGTAGCCTTCTGTGAACACTCCATGTGCTATTGCAACCATCATAATCTCACATGTCTTCCGTTGTCAGACTTACATGAAGGACATGTGGAAAACATCTCACAAGACATGCCATTACCAATTGATTTCTCTCTCCTATTCACATATTTGCATGCTTTTTCACACACATGTGCATTCATGCATATAAGCAAAGCATAATACAGGATGTACCATCATTTTCATTCCTCCACGTTCTCTCAGTTTTGCACATTATTTTACACACACAAATGCCTTTTCGCACTCATTCAATCTCAGCCATTTAATGTCTATTTCCTTTTCACGCTCAGTCATTGTTCTGTTTTTCTTACACATACAAACACTTTTTACACTCATTCACACAGCCATTTTCTCTCTGCTACTCTTACACATATTCACACTAATTCACACTCAGCAATTTCTCTCTCAATGCACAAGTATATTTTCACATTCAGTAATTTTTCTGTTTCATATATACACACACTTTTTCACACTCATTCACACTCAGACATTTTCTTTCTATTTCTTGACAATACATACGAGTACCTTTTTACACTCATTCACACTCAGACATTTTCTTTCTATTTCTTGACAATGCATACGAGTACCTTTTCACACTCATTCGCACTCAGACTTTCTTTCTATTTCTTGACAATGCATACGAGTACCTTTTCACACTCATTCACACTCAGACTTTCTTTCTATTCCTTGACAATGCATACGAGTACCTTTTCACACTCATTCACACTCAGACTTTCTTTCTATTTCTTGACAATGCATACGAGTACCTTTTCACACTCATTCACACTCAGACTTTTCTTTCTATTCATTGACAATACATACGAGTACCTTTTCACACGCATTCACACTCAGACATTTTCTTTCTATTTCTTGACAATGCATATGAGTACCTTTTCACACTCATTCGCACTCAGACTTTCTTTCTATTTCTTGACAATGCATACGAGTACCTTTTCACACTCATTTACACTCAGACATTTTCTTTCAATTGCTTGACAATGCATACGAGTACCTTTTTACACTCATTCACACTCAGACATTTTCTTTCAATTGCTTGACAATGCATACGAGTACCTTTTTACACTCATTCACACTCAGACATTTTCTTTCTATTTCTTGACAATGCATACGAGTACCTTTTCACACTCATTCACACTCAGACTTTCTTTCTATTCCTTGACAATGCATACGAGTACCTTTTCACACTCATTCACACTCAGACTTTCTTTCTATTTCTTGACAATGCATACGAGTACCTTTTCACACTCATTCACACTCAGACATTTTCTTTCTATTTCTTGACAATACATGAGTAGTTTTTCACACTCGTTCACACTCGGCCCTTTTCTCTGTTTCTCTTACACTTTTCCACACTCAGTCACACTCAGCCATTTTCTTTTTCTCTTATACAAAAAACTTTTTCACACTCAGCCATTTCTTGTTTGTCTTACACTTTTCACACTCATTCACACTTTGACATTTTCTCTGTTCCTTCCTCTCCCACACACAAGTGCACATACTTTATCACGAGCGCATTCACACTCAGACACGCTCCCTCCTTGATCCTCTTAAGGCAGGCTCTGCATTTGAAAAGGGAGCGCCAAACCACCATCCCAGCCATTCCTTACCAGCTTGAAGATGCTGATGGCTTCAGGTGCCAGGCTCTCATCCAGGAGAGTGAGAGGAGATGCCAGTGTCCTGGTGAGCATCCCGAAGAAGGGCTCCTGGGACGGATCAAGAGACAGAACAAGAGTGAACCGCTGGGCATCAAGTATTTGTTCCTTTGCAAAAGCAAAGGCAAGGCAAGGCACTTGAGCAGTTGATTGGGTCTCCAGTGTTGCCTTTGCTCACTTGGAAGAGTATAGAACGATAGTATCCAAGAGTTGGAAGAGTTACCAAGTGCTGTCCAGTCCAACCCCCTTTGACCAGGCAAAAAGACACCATCAAAAGTCTCTGCTTGAAGACTTTGTGAGAAGGCTATCTCCTGGTAGCCTTGCAATTTGGGTTTCATTTACCTTGAAGTGGATCCGCACGTATTTGGCCATGGGGTAGTTGTTGATGTCGAGGGGCAAAGTGAGCTGGGACTCCTCCTGCAGTTTGGGACGAGGGACGGAGGCGACGCAGTCCTCGTTCACCTGCTTGTGAACTACGAGAGGAGACAGAAGGAGCCCTGGGAGTTGTAGTTGGCACTCATGGATAGGGAAGGCTCGAGGGCTTGCCAAACTGCAACTCCCATGGAGCCGTGGCACCTCAAGTAATCTCAAACAACATTAATTCTGCAGCGTAGATGCACCAATTGGACACTGCACATTGGATGAGTCAGAATCTCATCCTGACCTTCATTTTGATCTCCTTAAGTCCACAATTATTAAATAGGAATAAGGCACAAAATTGACATTTGAAGCAGAGAGCTTTCCAAACTGTGCATCGGGACACAGGTATGTGTTGCCTGTAGTCCACAGGTGTGCCACATGAAAAAGGTTCCCCAAAAACAAAGATTGCCTGGCAGGAAGACACAGTTAAAGCCCTTACAACAGATGGCCATCCAACCTCCGTTCAAAAACCTTAGAGACTCCACTGGACCCCAGGCAGTCTCTACCTCACTAGAACTGGAAGGGATCCATAAAGGGCATCTAGCCCAACCAATTCGGCCATTAGGGAAGACACAGTTAAAGACCTCCCAGAAGATGGCCATCCAGTCTGCATTTAAATACCTCCAGAGAGGTTCATTCCCAGCAGAAGTGAAGTGCTGGTCCTGTTCAAGCAAAATGTGCTGCAGCACAAACGAAGTTTTTGCAGTTTAATAAACTTTTCCCATGTTTTTATAATAGATCCAATTAGGAAATGACATTGACAACCCAGGAACAAAAATTGTGTTACACAGTGAAATATAATATAATATAATATAATAAATATTGCATCAAAGTCCTCTAAGGGTTGGCTTAGCCATTTGGTTTGTCAGTAAAACTGAATTTCTGTGTTGCAAAAGTATGCATGTCTCCAACATGAGAAGTTTGGAAAGCTCTGCTTTAGAATATATGCAACCCCACAGGGTTCCCCTTGTGAAATCAGCAAATCCAGATCCTACAAAAGCCGCCCCAAATGGGATGGATTCATTGGATCTCAGGCACTGATCAGAGGATCCTGCAAGGGTTGGTTCCAATCCAGATCATTTGACCCAAAGTGGGGAAGAAAACCCCCCAAGTGATAATTAAAGGCATATACCTGCCACAGTATTTAGCAACCCAACCAATTCAGCAGGGATTTCCAGGTTGGCGACCCTCATCACCTCGCGCTTGCTGAGCTCCTGAACGGAAAACCAGAAAGAGATAAATGAACACAATAGTTAGGTGGCAATATCCTTCCCCAAAAGCCCCAACCAACGTGGCGGAGAGGTTAAGGATGCTGGGAGCTGGAGTTCCAATCAGTGGACCCCAAACTAAGGACCGCGGGTTGGATATGACCACAAATGGTTGGTTACTCAACCCCTGTTCTACACTCTAGACTAGTTAGGTAGGTAGAAAACAGACAAGGTAAGAGAAGAAAGGGAGTAAGAAAGGTAGGTAGGAAACAGAAAAGGAAGGAATTCATAAAGCTTGGTGCAGTGGATTGAACCTTGCATTGCGGCTGTCAACCCATGGCAAGTTCCACTCCCTCAACCTCAGAGGAAGAGAAAGGCAAATCACCTTGGATAACAAAACTCTGACAACTCTTGACAAGGAAACTGCGAGAGGGTTGCTTACGGGTCGCAATAAGGTACTTTCCTATCCGTAAATGCATCCTGGGTTGGAGGGCTCTGCAAAAGACCACATCCAGGCAGGGATCAAGTGCCCTTTGTTTGCCAAATTGATCCAGATTTGATGAGAGACGGCACTCCAAGGCCAGCTCCCAGGATTTCATATTATTGAGTTAAACTGGGTTCAAAATGTATTAATTCTATTGTGCAGATCAGCGTTTCTCAACCTGGGGGTCGGGACCCCGGGGGGGGGGGTGTGAGGGGGTGTCAGAGGGGTCCCCAAAGACCATTGAAAACACAGTATTTTCTGTTGTTCATGGGGGTTCTGTGTGGGAAGTTTGGTTCAATTCCATCATTGGTGGAGTTCAGAATTCTCTCTGATTGTAGGTGAACTATAAATTCCAGAAACCACAAATGTCAACATCTGTTTTCCCCAAACTTCACCAGGGTTCACATTTGGGTATACTGAGTATTCGTGCCAAGTTTGGTCCAGATCCATCATTGTTTGAGTCCACAGTGCTCTCTGGATGTAGGTGAACTATAACTCCAAAATCCAAATCAATGCCCACCAAACCCTCCCAGTATTTTCTCTTGGTCATGGGTGTTCTGGGTGCCAAGTTTGGTTCAATTCCATTGTTGGTGGAGTTCAGAATGCTCTTTGATTTAAGGTGAACTATAAATCGCAGCAACGACAACTCCCAAATGACAATGTCAATTCCCCCCAACTCCACCAGTATTCAAATTTGGGTGCATCGGGTGTTTGTACCAAATTTGGTCCTGTGAAGGAAAATACATCCTGCATATCGGATATTTACATTACGATTCATAACAGTAGCAAAATTACAGTTATGAAGTAGCAACGAAAATAATATTATGGTTGGGGGTCACCACAACATGAGGAACTGTAGTAAGGGGTCACGGCATTAGGAAGGTTGAGAACCACTGGTTTCCCTTCTGCCAGCTTTCTTGCTCCTTTCGGTGCCCAGAAACTGTGCAGTGTACAATTAGTACAGTCGCGAGCACCTGCTTTCAGAACCGAATTTGCCTCCTGAGACCTGAATATGTATGTTCGTGTTTATTTGCTTAAGCTGAAAATGCCAGGCTATGTTTGGCATCTGCTTCGGCTGGGCAACACCCGCTGTCGCTGTGCCAAAGCCTCCCTTTATTTGTGTGCGAGACAAAAGCGTTACCTGCTCCATCTTCTTCTTCTCCTCTTCGGCTTTCCGGCGCTCCTCTTCCTTCCTCTGAAAGCAGATTCCCAGAGTTAGAGAAGCAAGGATGGCCCACCACTATCCTTAGATTGGACATTCGTAGGATGATATTATTATTATTATTATTATTATTATTATTATTATTATTATTACTATTATTATTATTATTATTATTATTATTATTTAGCTAAAACCATACCCAAATCCTCACCCTCGACAATTTGGTGGTGGTGGTTGTTGTTGTTATGCTAAAACAATATACAAACCCTCACCTTGCTCCTAACAATTTGGTGGTAAACGTAATTCATCTTCTTCTTCTTCTTCATCATCATCATCATCATCATCATCATCATCATCATCATCTCACCACCACCACCACCATCATCACCATCACCATCACCATACAGCTAAAATCATACCCGAACCCTTGCCCTGGATAATTTGGTGGTGGTCATTGTTGTTMTTGTTATTATTATGCTAAAACAATATCCAAACCCGAACCTTGATCCTTACTCCAGACAATTTGGTGGCAAARGTAATTCATCATCATCATCATCACCACCACCACCACCWCCATCACCACCATACAGCTAAAATCATACCCAAACCCTTGCCCTGGARAATTTGGTGGTGGACATTATTGTTGTTGTTATTGTTGTTGTTATTATTAWGGTAAAKCAATATCCAAACCCYAACCTTGATCCTTGCTCCAGACAATTTGGTGGTAAACGTAATTCTTCCTCATCATTATATCATCARCACCATACAGCTAAAATCATACCCGAACCTGAACCCTAATCCTTGCCCTGGGCAATTTGCTGGTGGACATTATTATTATTATTATTATTATTATTATTATTATTATTATTATTATTATTAGATACACAACAAGATTGGTACACAGGAAACAAGATCACTATGCTGGCTTTTGTATTGGATCACACGTCGGGCACTTCCCGAGTGTCTAGGACTGTGTGATGTATCAGCAAATAATGTGTGCTGATCCAAGTAGGGTGGTCTTTTGTCAGCGTGACTGTTTTTAAGTGCAGGCCAAGGTCTTTAGGCACTGCACCCAGTGTGCCAATCACCATTGGGACCACCTTTACTGGCTTGTGCAGTTCAATCTTTAAATCCTCGTATTGTGTCAGCTTTTCCAGTTGCTTCTTGTCAATCCTGCTGTCACCTGGGATTGCAACATCAACGATCCATACTTTTTTTCCACGATCATGAGATCAGGAGTATTGTGCTCCAAAACTCTGAAATTGGAAGTCCCAGAGTGGTTTGATGTATTCATTTTCTGTAATTTTTTCAGGCTTGTGATCCCACCAGTTCTTTGCCACAGGCAGATGGTATTTGTGGCACAAGTTCCAATTAATCATCTGAGCAACGGTGTTATGCCTCTGCTTGTAGTCTGTCTGCGTGATCTTCTTGCAGCAGCTGAGGATGTGAGCTATTGTTTTGTCTGCTTCCTTGCAGATGATGGTGATGATGATGATGATGATGATGATAATTATTATTATTATGAAGATAAAACAATATGCAAACCCAAACCTTGACCCTTGACCAAGATAATTTGGTGGTAAAAATAATTCATCACCACCACCACCACCATCCTCATCATAACATTATCATCATAATATCATACAGCTAAAATTGTACCCAAACCCTAATTCTAACCCTTGCCCTGGACAATTTGGTGGTGGACATCATCGACATCATCATCATAATCATCACCACCACATAGCTAAAATCATAACCAAACCCTAATTTGCACAATTAGGCGGGGGATATTGTTGTTGTTGTTATTGTTACCACACAACTTAAGCCCTACAAAGGCTAAATGGCAAAATTGAATTAAACTATTCACAGCATTAAACCAATGTAAGCAGATATCTTGAAAGATAAAATTATGATCAAAACAAAATTAAATAAAACTATGTTTGTGATGGTGGTGGGACTGCCCATATGGGGAGATACAGTCTATCTGAATAACAACAACAACAACATTTTATTTATTTATTTATTAACCTGTAGACCCAGTGTAGTTTGAGCAGCCATGGAAACCCATTGGGTGAGTCACATTCTCTCAGCATCCAAAGGATGCCATCACCTATAGGTTTGCCAGAAGTAAACTTGAAGGCACATAACAAGAACACCCAAGAGAGAAGAGTCTGAAGGCACCAGGTTCTGTTGGATCTGAGATGCTAAGCTGGGCCAGCCCTGGTCAGTACCTGGGTGGGCGACCACTGACCTATATCAGGTGTCATAGGTTGCATTTCAGAGGAAGAAATGGTCAGAGCCACCTCTGCAGACCCATTGTTCAAGGAAACCCTATGGTTGGGATGGGGAAAGGTGGTAGGGATTCTGGGAGTGGCAGTACCAAAAGATGAACTTCTTCCAAATTCATAAAGATCCCCAATGAATATCAGGTGCCCTAGGCTCTATCTGGAAGGAAGGAAGGAAGGAAGGAAGGAAGGAAGGAAGGAAGAAAAGGGAAGGGAAGGGAATGAAAGAAAAGGGGAAGGYGAAGGAGAAGGAAGGAAGGGGAAGGAAGGAAGCAGAGAGGAGGGAGGGGGGAAGGAAGGAAGGGAGGGAAGGGAGGGGAAGGGAAGAAAGGAAAAAAGGAGTGAAGGGGATGGATGAGAGAAAGGAAGGGGAAAGAAGGAAGGAGAGGGAAGGAAGCGGGGGAGAGAAGTGAGGAAGGGAGGAGAACGGTGGGATTATAGAAGGGAAAAGGAGAGAAGGGGAAGGAAAGAAGGAAGAAGTGACAGAAGGAAGGGTGAGAGAAAGGAAGGGGAGAGAAGGAAGAAAGGAAGAGGAAGGTTGGGAGAAATGAAGGAGGGAGGGAAGTGAGGGAGGGAAGGGGAAGGATGAGAGAGAAAAGGGAAAGAAGGAAAGAAAAAGAAAGAAGGGAGGAAAGAAGCAAGCAAGGAGAGAAGGAGAAGGGTGGGAGAAAAAGGGGGAAGAGGAAGGAAGGAGGGAAGGAAGGAAGGGAGAAAGTAAGGGGAAGGAAGAAGGGAAGGGGAAGGAGGGGAGAAAGGAAGTGGAAAGGGAGAGAGGAGCGGAAGGAAAGAAGGGAAAGGAATGAAGGAAGTGGGGAAGAGGAAACCGAAGGGAAATGGGAAGGAAGGAAGGGGAAAAGGAGGGATGGGAAGAAAGGAAGGACGGGAAAGGAGAAGAGGAAGGAAGGAGAGATGGATGGATGGAGAAAGGAGGAGYGGGAAGGAGAAGGAAGGAAGAAGGAAAGGAAGGGGAATATAGTGGAAGGGGAAACGGAGGGAGGAGGGGAAGGAAGAAAGGGGATGGGTGGGAGAAAGGAAGGAAGGGGAAAGAAGGAAGGAAGGGGCCAAACCCTATCAATTCCTGGGGCCATCATAAACCAACAATGCACCCTCAAGAGAGCCTCACATCACCCTTTTTGGAAGGATGACAACTCCCAGCAGACACAGCCCAGGGTCAGGAAAGTCTTGGAACCCAATGAACAAGCACCTGCCCAACTCCCAACTGGGGATAGCAAAGCCCTCCTCACAGTAGGTCTGGGTTATCCTCTATATACCCTCAAGATATCCCTTGCAAACCTCATCTGCAGCATCCACTTGGAAACGGACGCTCTTCATGGTTGCCACCAGTCCCCTGGATGTTTTGTGCCAAGCAGAAAGCCCGGCAGAGGCTCCACTTGCTGGTGTTTGCTTTTTGGTGCCGCATGAGTCACTCTTTAACCCTTGCCTTCAGCTGTGTTGCTCGGCTGGGCCTTTCCATTGATCCCATTGTAAGGTTTCACTTGGCAAGGGATTATTCCAAGGAGATCTGCCTCTGCTTTCCTCTGAAGCTGAGAGTGTGTGATTTCACTCAGTGAGTCGAACACTTCTCTACATTGGGGAATGAATGCAGTTTGGCACCACTATGGGGTCCTGAGAGTTGTAGTTTGGAACCCTCGGGCAGAGAAGGCGCCAGACCTTGTGAAACTACAACTCCTATGGGCCACAGCAGTTCAAGTGGGGTCAAACTGCATTCATTCTACAGTGTGGATGCACTCCTGGAATCCACCATCTGGAGACTGTAGAATGAATGCAGTTTGATATCCCTTTAACTGCTCAATGCCTGTTTCAATTATTTTTAATCTGCAGATATTTCAAATGACTTACTTACGCAAATTGCATCGTTCCAATGCATCTACTCTATCTGCGGCTGCCAAAAGTGTTCTAGGATTATTCTAGCTGGTTCTCGCTATCCACGGGTTCTATATCCACGGATCCCGCCAATCAGGGTTTGAAAGTAATTGGGTGCAAAACATTCCAAAAAGTAAAGCTTGATTGACTCCTCTTAAATAACCCACTTAGACATTACATGGAAAGTTTGTCCCATTCATTGAGGGTGCATCTACACTGTAGAACTAATTCAGTTTGACTCCCCTTTAACTGTCCTGGCGCAATGCTATGGGGTCCTGGGAGTTGTCGTTTGACAAGGTCTTGAGCCTTCTCTGCCCAAGAGTACACACTACAACTCCCAAGATCCCATGGCAGATAAAAGGGGTGCCAAACTGCATTAATTCTACAGTGTAGATGCACCCCAGGTCACTTTAATTCCCTTTGTTCAGGGCACTGGAACTGCATTTCTAAAATGATGTTTGCAATGCTAGAAATTGGAGCACTGAAGCAATGTCATGGAGGGAAAGAATTCTTATTTTGGAGATACCCACATTGCTATAATGCTAACTATAGAGCTTCCACAATCTTCCTTCTGACATAGCCACATGCCGACATAGCCACATTAGGTAATTCTGGGAGATATAGTCCACCAAAGTAACATTCCCAAGCTCTGGACACCACGTCACCCTCCAACATCCACCCTCCATGACCTCTGTTTTCCCTCCAAATCCGTTCCATATCTCTGGGTGCATCCACAATGTTGAATTAATGCAGATTGACACTGCTTTAACTGCCTTGGCTCAATGCTATGGAATCGTGAGAGTTATAGTTTCACAAGGTCTCAAGCCAAAGAGTGCTGGTGCCTCACCAAACTACCGATTCCTGAGACATGGCAGTCCAAGTGGGGCCAAACTGCATTAATTCCACAGTGTGGATGCATCCTCTTGTCTTCCCCTCCCAGACCTTTGGACACATCCCTGCATGAAAGCAAGTCTTTCTATTAAAAAATGTTTTTATTGTCAGGAACAAAGGACACAGGAGTTTCCAAAGAGTATGGGAGGGTGATAAGACATATGCAAGGGATTTTCCGTGGGAAAAGGATCCAAAGAGGAGGAAGATGGGGATATTTGGATCTCTCCATGGGTATGATGGTTTTATCCATGGATCTGGTGCATTTGTCCATGGATATTGGTGGTTTGTCCATGAATATAGTATATTTGTCCATGGATATGGTGGATTTGCCCATAGATCGGATGGATTTATCTACAAATATGGCTGATTTGTCCATGGATATGGTGCATTTGTCTATGGATCTGATGCTGCTGCCCATATTTGTCCATGGATCTGGTGGAGTTGTCCATGAGGATGATGGCTTTGATGGATGTATCCATGCATCCATGGATGTGGCTCATTTTTTCCATGGATAGGGTGCATTTCTTCAAGGATCTGGATGGATTTGTCCACAAATCTGCTTGACTTCTTCGGAGTCATGCATGGGGAAGATCCGGAAATTTAGGGATTTCTGCACTATTCAGATACTAGAGTGCAAAATATTTCCCTTTGCTTCTCTTCTATCCATACTGAAGGGACTAGGGCTGAGATAGTAGTGGAAAATTACCAGCCAAGGCAGAGAGTTCAGACAAAGGGAAAGTTCAAAAAGGAACAAGCAGACACAGGAGGGGGAGACGCAGGAGTGAGGATTGGCTGCTGAGGAAAAGCAGCGCAGGAATGCTGAGCTGCGTCGCAGTTTTGTGTGGCACTTTCCTCTGTTCACCCGGCAGGGTGATTTGATCAAATAAACCTGTTGAACGATCTTCTTGCTTGCAGTGTTTGATTGGATCCAAGGTACTCTAGAGGCTTTGGGGTCATTTGGTAATAGAGGGACATGGCAGGGTGTCCCAACATGACCTTTCCGTCCCATCCCTCAGTCTTTCCGCCATCTTTTCCAATTGAGGCTCTTCTCAAACCAACAAGTCAAGGGAGCTCTGTCCGGCGAGGCCGTGAGGGAAACACCACCACGAAGAAGTTCCCCAAATGGGGTTCTTGGCGTGCGGAGGCAGCCTTCCCGAAGCCAAAGGGGTGGCGTGGACACGGCAGGATGCTTCGCCTCACCTACCAGACAGGTAAGGCAGGTTATGGGCCCATTCTTTGAGCCAGACAAATGGCTTTTGTGAGCTCAAAGAGGATCCAGACAATGGCCCATCCTTAGTGAGTGCCATCCATAAGAATGGCAGAAAAGCAGGGAGGGAGCACACAGGACTCTTTTGCCTCACAATAAAGCTGCTTTTTATCTTTCATTCTCAATCATTCTCCATAGATCCCATCATCCAAAGCTTTTAGTTTGCACTCTCCGTTTTGCAGGCGGAAATGCTATGGCCACTCCATTGAGACTGTCTAATGATGCCTCTGTTTAAGTTTGAACTGGGATTTGTAGTTTGGCGAGGCACCAGCACTCTTTGGACACAAAGATGTTGGAGGGAGGACCTTTGCCAAACTACAAAGCCCACCATTCCATTGTACAGAGCCATGGGAGCTCAAGAGGTGCCAAAGTGCATTCATTCTACAATGTAAGGATTTCAGGGGACCAAATCTGAGACCTCAGCATGAACCCCCCTGAATGATGTCACTGCGAGATCTTTGGGGTGAGGCCACAGGTGGCAGGTGATGTCATAAAGTGCCAGCCCTGAGTCATCGGCACCGAATATGCCACCCGAGTGCAAAACAAACACACCCTATTATTACTCTAGAGTAGAGCTCCTAAATCAAATGGATTTACCAATGGATCAACTCACTATCCAGTGACTGAATGCATGGGTCTGCCTTAACTGGGTTTCATCTTTGCATGGATTTCTGAAGGCACCGCTCTCACTCTGAGATTCTTCCCTCTCCTCCTTCTCCCAAGGCTGGGATTGAGACTCAATTGGACTTTGGTCAGACTTTACCTGGAATGACCTCATGTCCAGCTCTGCGTCCCACAATTCAAAGAAGACATGGACAAGATAGAAGGGGTCCATAGAAGGACAACCAAGGTCTGACACTATGAATCCCTCTGAGGATTGGCTGAAGGAATTGGAGATGTTTAGCTTGGAGAAGAGGAGGCTGAGAAGAAAGGAGATGAGTGCCCCGTTTCAATATTTGGAAGGATGTCCTATTGAGGAGAAAGGAGCAAGCTTGTCTTCTACTACTTTGGAGACTAATAGGACTCCATGGAACAACAGAGTCAAATGGAAGGAAAAGAGACTCAATCTCTAAACATTAGGAAGAAGAGTACCACCTGGGAATCTGGTGGAGTTTCATTCTTTGGAGGTTTTTAAGCAGAGTCTGGATGGTCCCCTGTCAGGAGGGCTTTGCTTGTGCCTTCCTGCCTGCCAGGAGGGATAGGATTGTGCCTTCTTACCTGGCAAAAAGGGTTGGACTGATGGCCCTTGGAGGTCCCTTACAACTCTATGAGACTGAATGGCCATCTGTCAGGAGGGATTGGACTGTGCCTTTGGGGATCCCTTCCAACTGAGGTGGAATGGCCATCTGTTGAGAGGGCTTGGATTGTGCCTTCCTTCCTAGCAGGAGAGGGCTGGACTAGAAGGCCCTTGAGAGTCCCTTTCAACTATATGATTCTATGAGTCTAAATAGCCATCTGTCAAGAGGGATTGGATGGTGCCTTCCTACCTGGTGAGAGGGGTTGGACTGAATGGCCATTGGAGTCCCTTACAACTCTATGAGACTGAATGGCCATCTGTCAGGAGGGATTGGATGGTGCCTTCCTACCTGGCAAAGGTGAGTTGCACTGGGTCCTTTCAAAATCTATGAATCTGAATGACCATTTGTCAGGAGGGTTCGGATTGCGCCTTCCCACCTGGTGAAAGGGGTTGGACTGGATGGGTCCCTTCCAAAGCTATGATTTTGAGACTGAGTGGCTATCCTTCCTTGGGAGTCCCTTTCAACTATATGATTCTATGAGACTGAATGGCCATCTGTCAAGAGGGATCGGATGGTGCCTTCCTACCTGGTGAAAGGGGTTGGACTGGATGGCCATTGGAGTCCCTTACAACTCTATTAGACTGAATGGCCATCTGTCAGGAGGGATCAGATTGTGCCTTCCTACCTGGCAGAAGGGGTTGGACTGGATGGCCTTTGGGGGCCTCTTCCAAATCTATGATTCTGAGGCTGAATGGCCATCTGTCAAGAGGGATCAGATTGTGTCTTCCTAACTGGCAAAAGGAGTTGGACTGGGTCCCTTCCAAATGATTCTGAGACTGAATGGCCATCTGTCAGGAGGGATTGGATTGTGCCTTCCTACGTGGCAAAAGGGATTGGACTGAGTGGCCTTTGAGGGTCCCTTCTAAATCTATGATTCTGAGAATGAGTGGCCATTTGTCAAGAAGGATTGGATGGTGTCTTCCTCCTTGGCAGGAGGGGGCCAGACTAGATGGCCCTTGGGATCCCTTCCACGGTCCACCCTTTGTCCCTCTGTTGCCCCGCCTCCCCAGCGGCCAGACTCACCTTGAGGTACCTCCGGCGGTTGACGTAGATGTGCACCAGGCACCTGACCCTGAGGAGCGTCCGGCGCAGCCTCCGAAACCTTTGCCTGCAGGGCGGGACGGAGGTGGGAAAGGTCACCCCAAGCCTCAACAACACTTTCTCCTACCCAAGGGCGAGAAACCAGAACAAGAGACCATAACCCACCAAAGCAGACCAAGGACGGCACAAGAGACCAAAAAAGAAAAGAAAAATGACACTTGGCTTTTGAGACTGGCCAGCGATGGGCATCTAATGTCATTTGGACTGCAACTCCCATCATCCCTGGTGGTAAGGGAGGATAGGAACCAACCAGAGTCAAGACTCCTTTTCTCAGCACAATGACTGCGATTACAAACCCTGGGGGATGATGGGTGTTGGAGTCCCAGCCTTAACTGATGACTGTGATGGCAAGGGAGGATGGGATTTGTAATCCTTCCCCCAAAAGTAGGAACTGTAGTCCAACCAGAGTCAAAACTCCTTTTCTCAGCACAATGATTGCAATTACAAACCCTGGGGGATGATGGGCGTTGGAGTCCCAGCCTTAACTGATAACTGTGATGGCAAGGGATGATGGGATTTGGAATCCTCCCCCCCCAATGTAGGAACTGTAGTCCAACCAGAGGCAAGACTCCTTTTCTCAGCACTATGATTGCATTACAAACCCTGGGGGATAATGAGTGTTGGAGTCCCAGCCTTAACCGATAACTGTGATGGCAAGGGATGATGGGATTTGTAATCCTCCCCCCCAAAAGTAGGAACTGTAGTCCAACTAGAGTCAAGACTCCTTTTCTCAGCACAATTATTGCATTACAAACCGTGGGGGATAATGAGTGTTGGAATCCTAACCTTAACAGATGACTGTGATGGCATGGGAGGATGGGATTTGTAATCCTCCCCCCCAAAAAAGTAGGAACTATAGTCCAACTAGAGTCAGGACTCCTTTTCTCAGCACAATGATTGCAATTACAAACCCTGGGGGATGATGGGTGTTGGAGTCCTAGCCTTTACCAAAGACTGCGATGGCAAGGGATGATGGGATTTGTAGTCATCCTCCCAAAAGTAACTTTCTCTTAACTATGGGGATGAAGGAAGTATGCTCCCAGTTTCAGAACCATGATGGAGACTACAGTCCCTGTCCTCCTTGAGAATGATGGGAGCTGGAGTCCTGCCCCAAGCAGTGACTGTGCTGTCAATGGATGATGAGGTCTGTATTCCAGAAAGTAACTTTCATGCGGAGAGGAAGGAGCTGTGGTCCACATAGTAACTCTCCTAAGCTCTAGCTAATGCTGCATTTGCTACATCGGGTATTGCTATGGCATTGGCGGGGATGATGGGATGGTGAGTGGCGATAACCGAGGCTCACCCTGTCCCACCACCCATTTTTCATAATAATAATACTAATAGGCGTTGAACAAGAGTCATCTCAGCACCTGACCAGGTAGCCCCGGGCCCGGGTCTGAAGCATGATAATCCTATGTCGAAGGGTGTAGAAGCGCTTCTTGATCAGGAAGCCCCGGATGTAGCGCTGCAGCGTCACGACGGCCATTTGGACGATGCGCTCACGCTTGACCTCCAGCTCCTGGTAGACGCACTCCTTCATGAAGAGCTGGATGGAACAGAGGGGGAGAAGGAACAAGGACATCCCTCCAACTACCTTGGTCCACAGAAGACCTGTAGGCAACGGCCAACTCTTGAACGTGGAAAAGGAGAAAGTAGGAGGAGAATCATAGAACCCTAGAGTTGGAAGAGATCTCGTGGGCCATCCAGTCCAATCCCATTCTGCCCAGAAGCAGGACAATTGCATTCAAAGCACCCCTGATGAATGGCCATCCACCCTCTGCTTAAAAGCCTCCAAAGAAGGAGCCTCCACCACACTCCGGGGCAGTGAGTTCCACTGCTGAACAGCTCTCACAGTCAGGAAGTTCTTCCTGAAGTTCAGGTGGAATCTCCTTTCTTTCCTGTAGTTTGAAGCCATTGCTCCATTGCGTCCTAGTCTCCAGGGCAGCAGAAAACAAGCCTCCTCCCTCCTCCCTATGACTTCTCCTCCCATCTTGATCCATGGCCCTCATCATGTCTCCTCTCAGCCTTCTCTTCTTCAGGCTAAACATGCCCAGCTCTTGAAACCGCTCCTCACAGGGCTTGTTCTCCGCAACCTTGATCCTTTGAGTCACCCTCCTCTGGACACATTCCAGCTTAGAGTCAACATCTCCCTTCAATTGTGGTGCCCAGAATTGGACACAGTGTGGAATAGAGGGGTAGCATGACTATCCTGGATCTAGATAATAGATCCCATAGGCTTTTTTTGACATTGAAGAAGAAGAAGAAGAAGAAGAAGAAGAAGAAGAAGAAGAAGAAGAAGAGAAGAGGAGGAGAAGGGTGAAAGGTGAAAGGGGGGAGAAGAAGAAGAGGAGAAAAAAGAAGAAAAGGAGAAAGAAGAAGAGGAGAATGAAGAAGAGGAGGGGGTGAAAGAAGAAGAAGACAACAAGGTGAGGGGAAGAAGAAGAAAAGGGAGAAGGAGGAGACGAACATGTAGATTGAGGAAAAGAAGAGGAGGAAGAAAGGAGGAGAAGAATACAAAAAAGGGGAAGGAGAAGGAAGGATGAGGAAGAGAAGAAGAAGGAAAAGAGGAAGAAGGTGGTGGAAGAGGAAGGGAAAATTAAGAAAATAAAAAGTGAAGGAGAACTAGAAGGAGGAGGAATAGGAGAAGATACAAAGGTTGTGGAGGAGAAAAGATGGAGAATGGAAGAACAATAACAAGAAGAAAGGAGGAGGAGGAAGGGAAGGAGAAAATAAGGTGATGGAGGACAAGGAAGAGGAGAAAGGGAGGGAAGCAGAGAAGAAGGAAGATGAGGAGACAGAAGGGAAGGCAGATGAAAAAGAGTAAAAGAAGATTAAAAGGTAAAGAAAGAGGAGAAAAAAAGAGAAGGGCAGATGAAGAGAAGAACAAAAAAGAAAGGGGAGAYGAAGAAGGAAGGAAGGGGTAGAAGAGAGGAAAGAGAGTAGGGAAGGTGGTGAGAAGGTTCTCTTCTTGGGGTCTGGATGGACTGAGATGAGATGAGGGGAGCAAGAGGACTACTGTATATTCAACAGGAAGGTGAAGAACCCATGAAATCAGCCATTACAGCAAGCCCAAGGAATGGTCCCCCACAACCCCAGGAAGATGGGTCTGTCTTACCTTGGTGGTCCCAATGCTGTACATATCTGGGGTGACAGCACACAGCTTCTTCAGGACCCCAACACAGTTCCACCCGTCGGGGACCATGCCGGACTTGATGTCCACAAGACAGCGGTACCTGGAGGGACACAGAGGGGGTCTCCTGCCATGAGGCAGCCTGAGTTTGGACCTCCATCTTCATTTTATGGTAAACTTTGGCTGGACGTTGGCCATAGACTTCTATAGAAGGACCCAGAAATGCTAGAATCCTTACCTCAGGCAAAGCTGGGCTTAACTTTGGACTTAGCTTGAGAAAAGCTGAGCTTAATGTTGGATTTAACTTGGGCAAGGCTGAGTATAATATTGAACTTAGCTCAGACAAAGTTGGCTTAATATTGGACTTATCTCGAATTTGGTCTAAACATTAGATTTAGCTCGAAGTTGAGCTTAACATTGGATTTAGCTCAAAGTTGGGCTTAACGTTGGATTTAATTCAGAAGAAGATGAGCTTAATATTGAACTTAGCTCAGACAAAGTTGGTCTTAATATTGGACTTAGCTCAAAGTTGGTTTTAACATTAGATTCAGGTTGAAGTTGAGTTTAATGTTGGGTTTGCTCAAAGTTGGGCTTAACGTTGGATTTAATTCAGAAAAAGATGAGCCTAATATTGAACTTAACACAGACAAAGTTGGTCTTAATATTGGATTTAGCTCAAAGTTGAGTTTAATATTGGATTTAGCTCAAAGTTGGGCTTAATGTTGGGTTTAGTTCACAAAAAGATGAGCTGAATATTGGACTTAACTCAGACAAAGATGGATAGCATTAGATTTAGCTCAAAGTTAGCTTCACTTTAGACAAAGTTGATCTTAACATTGGCTTCAGCTCGAACCTGAGATTAATATTGGATGTACCTCAACGTTGGGCTTAATGTTGGGTTTAGTTCAGAAAATATGAGCTTAATATCGGACTTAAGTCAGGCAAAGTTGGCTAGCATTAGATTTAGCTCAAAGTTGGATTTAGTTCAGGCAAAGTTGGTCTTCACATTGGATTTATGTCAAAGTTGACCTTAATATTGGATTTAGCTCAAAGTTGGGCTTAAAGTTGGGTTTAGTTCAGACAAAGATGAGCTTAATATTGGACTTAATTCAGAGAAAGTTGGATGGCATTAGATTTAGCTCAAAGTTAGATTTAGTTCAGGCAAAGTTGGTTTTGACATTGGATTTAGTTCAAAGTTGAGATTAATATTGGATTTACCTCAACATTGGGCTTAAAATTGGATTTAGTTCAGAAAAGTATGAGCTTAATATTGGACTTAACTTAGACGAAGTTGGATAGCATTAGATTTAGCTCAAAGTTAGCTTTAGTTTAGACAAAGTTGGTTTAAACATTGGGTTTAGCTCAAAGTTGAGATTATTATTGGATTTAGCTCAAAGTTGGGTTTAACATTGGATCTGGTTCAGAAAATATGAGCTTAATATTGGACTTAAGTCAGACAAAGTTGAATAGTATTAGATTTAGCTCAAAGTTAGATTTAATTCAGACAAAATTAGTCTTAACATTGGATTTAGTTTGGGCAAAGCTGGGCTTAACAACAGACTTAACCTGGTCAGGTCACACTTTGTCATTTAAATGCAGACCCCTCCAACCTTCTTATTTTCCTGCTCCAGAATCATTGTTATACCTCTCAATGAAGATCTGGAAAGGAATGCGCACTGGAAATCCCAATTTCCGGATCCGGATGGTCTCCAGGATGCCCGAGTGCCGCAATTGGCTGCTGACGACGTCCGACTCAAAAAGTCCTGGCTCCTGGATAAGGAAAAAAAAAACCCCAAAGGAGAGCTGTTCAGTGGGTGGCAATTTGGTATACCTTCCACCATTTCAGGGACGGAAACCAAATAATCCTCTGCCTTCCCACTTTCCCCAGATGCTTTAAAAACGCCCAGATTCTCTTCCCTCGCCTTCCTTCATCCTCAGCTTACTTCAATTGCTGCAAACTCCATTTAGAATTGTTATTGCCAAGAGAATGGTGCAAAAAAGCAGTACCTTTTTATCATTGGGCTTGAGGCAGCGGACGAAGAAAGGGTTACACCTGCGGAGAAATGAGAAAAATTGTTGATTTATTGGGATTAAAGAATCCTCACCTTCCTCCCCAAACTGGGACTTGAGAGAACTGGAAACCGTTAGATAGATAATGGAGTGTTAGACAGGAATGCATTGACTGTAACCCCATTACTTTAAATTGGTGTAAAAATACAATTCTAATGGACATGTGGTCACACACCTGCTGCATGATTAAGGAGGTGGTGTTGTGTAACTTAGGGGATAGGCTGGAAAAGGCTGAGTCACAAACATGTGACATTCATGATGAGGGTTGCACCATTCACTTTTGTCCCTGGCCGATAATGAGCAAGCAGTGGGCATAAAAGAGGGCAGGAAGCTTGAGTGTTTTTTCTCTTGCCAAGAGTCTTCTTGTCTTGCCATCGTGCCATACGTCTCTTACCTGTTGCTCATCGTGAGTATATTGTTGTATACGCCACTGACTGATAGGGAATCAGGAGATTCTGATCAGTGTGTATATTTTATATATTTTGTATATAGACCATCGTATCTAGGGAGGGTGTGATTGTGTCATGTATCATGTTCTGCAGTTGATGGTGGTTGGTGTTGGTAGGACTAGTAGTTGGTGATGGAAGGGTTAATGTAAATCTTAGTTCTAAAGCAGTGGTTCTCAACCTGTGGGTCCCCAGGTGTTTTGGCCTACAACTCCCATAAATCCCAACCAGTTTACCAGCTGTTAGGATTTCTGGGAGTTGAAGGCCAAAACATCTGGGGACCCACAGGTTGAGTAATCTGTAAGTAAGAGTTCATGGGTGAAAGCAATTAAAGGTGGAGATATGCAAGAGATAGGTTGCAGCTGGATGTTTCTGGATATAAGGAGCTAGCTTTGGGAGAAAAGTAATTGTCTTATTTTGGTGGTAGATGCTGCTGGTTTCCCCCAGGTTTGTGGATTTTCGGTAGCCTGACCTGTCTCCTGTACTCTTGGAACCCTGGAACTTTGAATCTCTGGACTGGCTTTTGACTACGGAATAGACTCTTTATCCCTGGACTTTGCTCATTGAATTATTGGCATTTTACTACTGTACTGGACCTTTTGACTACGGTTGTGCCGTTACACCCAGACGCTTCTAAAAACAAAACTATGATGTGCTGTTCCCTATGTCTGGGCGAACTGCCGGTGCTTTTCTTGAGAAGATTGAGATTCTCAGCAATTGAGTCTATTACAAGTTCTGAACATCAAAAAAGGATATTTATTTCTCAAAGTTGTAAACAAACCAAATAGATGTTTCTTCTTTCTCTTCTCCACCCGTTACTGAGTCAGCCTTTCCCCAAGTGGCAAAGGGGTCCAGGGATCCTTCACCCTAATCCAGAGTTGTTGTCTTTTAGAAAGAACAAATCTTTCCCTATCTATCTAAGCTCCAGATTAGCCTTGGAGATAAGGCAATGCAGTCTCTCTCTTTGTAAGACTCTATAAAACTCAATTCTCTAAGCTCAATATCTATTTTTCTTTATACTCTATAACTCTCTTATAATCTATCTAACTATAGCTCAATTCTTCTCAATAAACTTCTTTGTCCATCTTAATTTCTCAATTGTTCTCAATGTCTATAACTCAATTGTTTTTACAGTGGTTTGTCGGAACTACCTGTCTGGCCACCAGCACATCAGATTCCTTCTTCAAAACTGAACAGGTAGGGAGGACTCCAAAATGGAAGTCTTTCCCCGGGAGAAGGGGCGGGCTCAAAGAGCTGCTCCCTAGGCCAATCATTGCAAAGAGTTTGCAGACTGGCTTTTCCCACCTTTGGCTGTTAAACTCCAGGCTTTGCAAGGCTGCAGCAGCTCCTGGGAGAAAGGCAAGGGGCAGCCACTCCAAGCAACTAAAAGAGCAATGCAAACCAGTCTCCTGGGAGACGGAACAACGGTGTTATCTTGAACCTGCAACAGTGTTTGCTGTCAGTTTTGTTTTATATTCTGTGGCTGAGTGCTATCTTTATGTTTTGGACTATTAAAACAACTGGGTGATTGTTTGATTCACCTCTGCCTGAGTAACGGCAGTGCCCTGGCATCATGACAGATTGGAAGGAAATCTACAAATCACACACCTATCCCACCTCGTCAGAAACACTGTCAAAATGATGTAGTTGGATCCCACACTTGGCAAATATTCTTTCCATCCCAACATGGACACACACCTCTCCATTTTATCAACCAGGTCCAAAAGTGATTGCTGGAACTTGGCCGCCACCGTCTGGGGCTTGTATTTCCTTCTTCCGGTGCTGTTCCTTCCCATGATGGTCTTTTGTTGAGCCACCACTTGAGCATGGCTGAAGAACAGGTTGGCCACCATCTAAGCCAAGGAGGGGCAAAGTACAGGTTAAAGGAAAGCCAGATACCCCCCATGGAGCCCAGACATGCACATCTTTCTTCTAACACAAAACTGCCCTGCAAGATAGGAGCTACTTTACCAGATGCTGACCAAGGAGGAAGGTGAGAAAATGTCCTCAAGGTCTAGCCCAGTGGTTCTCAACCTTTGGGTCCCCAGGTGCTTTGGCCTACAATTCCCAGAAATCCCAGCCAGTTTACCAGCTGTTTTCTGGGAGTTGAAGGCCAAAACATCTGGGGACTCACAGGTTGAGAACCTCTGGTCTAGCTGAAGAAGCTTGTTTAGACCATACCCTCTATGACCATACCCTCTTAGATCATACTAGATGGCAAGCAATGCAAATGTTTTGTGATCCTCCACGTTCACTTGAATGACCCCAAATGTGGTCAACCCACAGTTTAAGAAAGTTTGACCTAGATTAACCCTAGGAGGAGATAAGATCAGCTTCATCTCTCCTGGATTTCAGGAAGAAAGTGAAATCGTGGTTGTGGGACCAGGCTTTCGGATAGCAGACTTAATTAGCACTTTGGTTGCAAATTGATTGGATTGACGATGATACAGCTGATGATATTGTATTATTGTTTTAATTAATGTTTATGTACTGTTTTAATTAATGCTTTATGTATTTTAATTGTGTTGTATTATTTTAATTTTTTATATGAAGCGGCATCGAATCGTTGCCTAATGTAAGCCGTCCTGAGTCCCCCTTTGGGGGTAGAGAAGAGATGGGGAAGAAATACCAGAAATAAATAAATAAATATACGACAAACATTCAATGCCGATTATACAATGACAAGACAGACAAAGGTAAAGGATTTCCCTTGACACTAAGTCTAGTCGTGTACGACTCTGGGGGTTGGTGCTCATCTCCATTTCTAAGTTGAATAGCCAGCGTTGTCCGTAGACATCTTCTAGGTCATGTGGCATGACTTCATGGAGCACCAGAGCAGTACCTATTGATCTACTCACATTTGCATGTTTTCGAACTACTAGGTTGGCAGAAGCTGGGGCTAACAGTGGGAGCTCATGACTCTCCCCGGATTCGAACCTGCAACCTTTCAGTAAGCAAGTTCAGCAGCTCAGTGGTTTAACCCACTGCACCACTGGGGGTTCCTAGACAGACAACAGATAGAAGTATATCTTTCTGCATCTTTCGGCATCTTTGGAAGCTGTGCTCAGTTCTGGCCACTGGGGGGTACTGTTGCTCTATTTCCCTGAAGAGCTTTCTTTATTTGAAAGTTTCCTCCTTTTTCTGATCGAAGCACCATGCCTAAATACCTCCTCGCTTTAATTCGGTTCCTATTTATCTTCTCACATTTGTTTTCAAATTGCTAGGTAGGCAGAAGCTGGGCTAAAGATCAGGAGCTCACCCTGACCCGGGCTTTGAACTGTCAACCTTGCGGTTGGCAATGAAACGCCATGCCTAAATACCTTATCGCTTTAATGCGGTTTCTATTTATCTACTCACATTTGTTTACGAATTGCTAGGTAGCCAGAAGCTGGGCTTGAGCTCACCCTGACCCAGGCTTCGAACTTGTGGTTGGGAAGATTTGTTTCAGCTTGGTGATTAACCTGTTGTACTAAAGCCTGGCCTATCTATCTATGTATCTATCTATCTATCTATCTATCTATCTATCTATCTATCTATCTATTGTCTGTCTGTCTGTCTGTCTGTCTGTCTGTCTGTCTGTCTGTCTGTCTGTCTATCTATCTATCTATCTATCTATCTATCTATCTATCTATCTATCTATCTATCTATCTATCCATGCAAGCTTTGGATAGCATAGGGAAGAGATGACCTCCCTCTGACATTTGTTTTGCTGCCTGTGACTCTGTTCAGAAGATTTCACCCCACTTTCTGTTCCTGTGATCATTGATTTTGAAAAATGTGGCTTGTTGTGGAAACAAGGATTGGTGATACAACTTTAGCGAAGATACCGTTTACTCATGATAACCTTTTCAGGAACGAATTTCCCTTCCATGGAGCAGATTTCTCTCACTTCCTGTTGTCTCACCCCCGTTCTTAACTATGGATCATTTGTAAGTCAGATGTTTGTAACTCAGGGACTGTCTGTATCTACACTGTAGATTGAATACAGTTTGAGGTCATTCTTATCTGCCACGGCTCAATACACCAGGATCCTGGGACACTGTAGTTTGGAAATCCAACAAAGTGTGGACCTACTTTGGTTTTGCTGTTGACGAAAAGGTCCAGGACGTCTTGGCGAACCTGGTCATAGTTTTTGTCCAGGAATTTATGGACCTGCCGAGAAGGAAGGGGTGAGAAAGGCCAGACCTATGTTATGTACCAAAAAAATACAATATAGGAACTCCACATACTGCCTCAAACCAAAAGGGGTCACCTGACTAAGGTTGCTCTCTAGCGCCACCCCGTTACAGGTCGGATGGGGAATTGCAGCTTCTCAACCTGACAATGTGTATTTTGATTGCGTTTTCAGGATGGAAGTCATGTTAGTCTGGTGTACCCCACAAAAAATAATCTAGGGGCAACCTAGTAATTGCTATATTGTATTGTATTAATTGGTTTTGAACACTCAGATCCAGTCAATCGGAAGGACGGAAACGGACATAGACAGTAAAAACCTCACATCCATTGGGAATAACTTCTTGAACTTACCATGGATGATAGTAACCCTATTGAAATGAATGGCTTCTGCCAAAGTGACAATTGAATCTTGATAGTAAACAGGAAGGATCAGGAATATCTTATAGAAGACCATGAAAAATACCTAAACAATGGCCATTTATTGAATGGGTAAAACAAGGTCCTATAGCAAGTATGGGCCAACTTTGGCCCTCCAGGTGTTTTGGACTTCAACTCCCACAATTCCTAACAGCCTACTGGCTGTTAGGAATTGTGAGAGTTGAAGTCCAAAACACCTGGAGGGCCAAAGTTGGCCCATGCCTCATCCATACTGTGATGCATCCCATATGTTCTTCCAATATCAAATAATCCAAGGGTACCTTCTCAGCATCTCCTCCAAGACTTCCAAGTCAAAGTAGGGGCCAACGCCATCTGACTCTGTTTCTACCAAGTGACAGACCACAGGCCTCCTCCGTGAGGTCTATCCCTTCCCAAATATCTAGGTCCTCACCTGGTAGGTGACCTTTCCTGCATAGTGCCGGATGGAGAACTCTGGAAGGGGCATCTTTGGCTTGGAATAGAGTATGTTGGAGCCATGGTGGTAGTGACACTTCTGGAGAAAAGTGTGGTCCGTTGCCTGGAAGGAGGGAGAAAGGAAGGAAGACCCAGGTCATAGACTCAGAGAATAACAGAGTTGGAAGAGACCACATGGGCCATCTAGTCCAACCCCCTGCCATGCAGGAAAAGCACAATCAAAGCACCCCCAACAGATGACCATCCAGTCTCTGTTGAAAAGCCTCCAAGGAAGGAGTTACCACCGGACTCCGAGGCAGAAAGGTCCACTGTTGGACAGCTCTCAGAAATTACTTCTAATGCAGTGGTTTTATCAATAGACACTGAAAAAGCGTTTGATAATTTGAATTGGGATTTCTTTAAGATATTAATACAAGAACTGGACATGGGAGAAAAATTCAATAATGCAGTCAATGCAATTTACAATCAACAAAAAGGTTCCCAACCTTTTTTTGACCAGGGACCACTTTGATCAGGGACCACTCTGAAGCAGAAATAATAATAATAATAATAATAATAATAATAATAATAATAATAATACACTTTATTTATAACCCACCACCATCTCCCCAAAGGGGACTCAGGGTGGCTAAAATGAGGCCACGCCCAAAATAATACAACATAATAAACACACAAAAACAAAATATAAAATAACAAAATCAACAACATAAAACAGCATAGTAAACAACTGTGTCGGAAGTCAGTTAATTGAATGATAAGAAGCAAGTTAGCCAGCAAATTGCACTGATATAAGGCTCCTTCTACACTGCCATATAATCCAGATTATCAAAACAGATAATCCACATTATCTGCCTTGAACTGGATTATATGAGTCCACACTGCAGATAATCCAGTTCAAAGCAGATAATATAGATTTTAGTAGCAGTGTAGATGGGGATGAAGTGTGCAAATAAGCTGCCCGCCCAGAAGAGCCACCTGAGGGAAACTGCTTTGGTCGTCCAGGATCTTCAAAATCCCATACGGCTTCTGAGCGATGAGGTCGATGCAGGGCTGGTTGTCGTTGAAGAGGATCTCTCTCCACTCCAGGTGCTCACGGATATATTCCTCCTGCAGGCAAAACACAGGGGGATTGGATCATGGAATCTTAGCACTGAAAGGGACCCCCTAAGGCTATCCAGTCCTACCCCTTTCTGCCAGGCAGGAAGGCACAGTCCAAGCCCATCCAGATTCGGCTTAAAAATCACTGGAGAAGGAGACTCCATGGCAGTAGCAGATTCCAAATTCAAACCACCCTTCTTAGAATCATAGAAACAAAGAGTTGGAAGAGACCTCGTGGGCCATCCAGTCCAACCCCCTGCCAAGAAGCAGGAATATTGCATTCAAATCACCCCTGACAGATGGCCAACCAGCCTCTGTTTAAAAGCTTCCAAAGAAGGAGCCTCCACCACACTCCGGGGCAGAGAGTTCCACTGCTGAACGGCTCTCACAGTCAGGAAGTTCTTCCTCATGTTCAGATGGAATCTCCTCTCTTGTAGTTTGAAGCCATTGTTCCACGTCCTAGTCTCCAAGGAGCAGAAAACAAGCTTGCTCCCTCCTCCCTGTGGCTTCCTCTCACATATTTATACATGGCTATCATATCTCCTCTCAGCCTTCTCTTCTTCAGGCTAAACATGCCCAGCTCCTTAAGCTGCTCCTCATAGGGCTTGTTCTCCAGACTCTTGATCATTTTAGTCGCCCTCCTCTGGACACATTCCAGCTTGTCAATATCTCTCTTGAATTGTGGTGCCCAGAATTGGACACAATATTCCAGGTATGGTCTAACCAAAGCGGAATAGAGCATGGGGAGCATGACTTCCCTAGATCTAGATCTTCCTAATGTTTAGGCGGAATCTTTCCCTCTTGTAATTTTAATCCATGGCTCCAGTGGGTTCCAGTCACCGGAGCAGCAGAAAACAACCTTGGGACCTCCTTTCCAATATTTATCATGTTCCCCTCCCAACCTTCTATTCTACAAGCTAATTATATGTATCACTCTAAGCTGCTCCTCAGACTGATTTGTAGACCTCACAACCTCTGAGGATGCCTGCTATAGATGTGGGCGAAGCCCTAAACCAGTGTTTCTCAACYTGGRGGTCGGGACCCSGGGGGGGGGGTCACGAGGAGATCTCAGAGGGGTCACCAAAGACCATTAGAAAACACAGTATTTTTATTTATTCTGTTGGTCATGGGGGTTCTTTGTGGAAAGTTTGGCCCAATTCTATCATTGGTGGGGTTCAGAATGCTCTTTGATTGTAGGTGAACTACAAATCCCAGCRACTACAACTCCCAAATGTCAAGGTTTATTTTCCTCAAACTCCACCAGTGTTCACGTTTGGGTATATTGAGTATTTGTGCCAAATTTGGTCCAGATCCACCCTTGCTTGCATCCACAGTGCTCTCTGGATGGAGGTGAACTACAACTCCCAAACTCAAGACCAATGCCCATCAAACCATTCCAGCATTTTCTGTTGTTCATGGGAGTTCTGTATGCCAAGATTGGTTCAATTCCATCATTGGTCGAGTTCAGAATGGTCTTTGATTGTAGGAGGTGAACTATAAATCCCAGCAACTACAACTCCCAAGTGATAAAATCAATCCCAGCCAACCCCACCAGTATTCAAATTTGGGTGAATCGGATATTTGTGGCAAATTTTGTCCAGCGAATGTAAATACATCCTGCATGTCAGATATTTACATTACGATTCATAACAGTAGCAAAATTCCAGTTATGAAGTAGCAACGAAAATAATGTTATGGTTGGGGGTCACCACCACATGAGGAACTCTCTCAAGGAGTCGCGGTACTTGGAAGATTGAGAACCACTGCCCTAAACGGTTCTGGTCCAGCTTACCTATCTGAATGTATCTCTCCTTATGAACCATCTAGGACTGTGATGGTGAACCTATGACACTCGTGTCAGCACTGACATGCATGGCTATTTTTGATGACACGCAGACACAGAGAAGTACACCTTATAAGAGCCAAACTAATTCCATCCTTAAATATGTAAAAGGCTCTACAAATTTAACACCTGCACATTTGAGCATTGTTCACTCTATAACTCAGCATGGATTATACATTTTTTCTTATTTAAACTATAAATATTGCCATTTTTTTCTTGAAGTGACACCCCACCCAAGTTATGCTCGGGTTTTTGGCGAATTTTGACACACCAACCGCAAAAGCTTGTCCATCACTGATCTAGGACCTTAAGATTGTCTGGGGAGGCCCTGCTCTCAATCCCGCCTTCCTCGCAGATGTGTTTGGTGGGGACAAGAGACAGGGCCTTCTCAGTGGTGGCCCCTTGGCTATCGGAACACGCTTTCCAGGGATATAACATTGACTCCCTCCCTTCTGACATTCTGCAAAAAAGGTTAAGACCTGGCTCTTCGAGCAAGCTTTTAATAATGGAGCATATTTAGATGAAAATGAATATATGGAACGACCGACGATGCAAATGGACAAAGATTTTAGTAAAGAGATGTGGAGGATTTTGTTTTTACAGCCTGTATTGTTTTTATACAACATTTTAAATGTTTTTATGGTGAGGAATCTGTACAAGGACCAAGTAGCAACAGTAAGAACTGACCACGGAACAACAGACTGGTTCAAGATTGGGAAAGGCGTACGGCAAGGCTGCATCCTCTCACCTAACCTTTTTAACTTGTATGCAGAACACATCATGCGATGGGGTGAAAATTGCTGGTAGAAACATTAACAACCTCAGATATGCAGATGACACCACTCTGGCCGAAAGCGAGGAGGAGCTGAGGAGCCTTCTAATCAAGTTGAAAGAAGAAAGCGCAAAAGCTGGGTTGCAGCTAAACATCAAAAAAACCAAGATTATGGCATCAAGAATGATTGACAACTGGAAAATAGAGGGAGAAAATGTGGAGGCCGTGACAGACTTTGTATTTCTAGGCGCAAAGATGACTGCAGATGCAGACTGTGGCCAGGAAATCGAGAAGACGCTTCCTTCTTGGGAGGAGAGCAATGTCCAGTCTCGATAAAATAGTAAAGAGTAGAGACATCAGACTGGCAACAAAGATCCATTGCCTAGTCAAAGCCATGGTCTTCCCTGTAGTCACCTACGGATGTGAGAGCTGGACCTTAGGGCAGGCTGAGCGAAGGAAGATAGATGCTTTTGAGCTGTGGTGTTGGAGGAAAGTTCTGAGAGTGCCTTGGACTGCGAGAAGATCCAACCAGTCCATCCTCCAGGAAATAAAGCCCGACTGCTCATTGGAGGGAAGGATACTAGAGACAAAGTTGAAGTACTTTGGCCACATCATGAGGAGACAGGAAAGCCTAGAGAAGACAATTATGCTGGGGAAAGTGGAAGGTAAAAGGAAGAGGGGACGACCAAGGGCAAGATGGATGGATGGCATCCTTGAAGTGACTGGACTGACCTTGAAGGAGCTGGGGGTGGTGACGGCCGACAGGGAGCTCTGGCGTGGGCTGGTCCATGAGGTCACGAAGAGTCGGAGACGACTGAACGAATGAACAACAACAACAATGGTTTTTATAATTATTTTAGCTGTATTTATATAATTGTTATGGCATCAAATCGCTGCTGACTGTGAACCACCTTGAGTTGCTACTGGCTGAATAAATAAATAAACAAACATTAGGAGAGAAGCTCTGGAACGTGGCCAGACAGCCCGGAAAATTCACAGCAACCCAGTGATTCCGGCCATGAAAGGCTTTGACTGCCCGAGTGACAGTCTCTGTTGAAATTCATTTTGTTAATTTAGGGCTCAGATTCGGGATGCAGGAGAGAGGTTGTAGAAATTTTCCTAGCTGCGGAGAAAAAATGGCACCAACACCAAAACAAAATGAGGACATAAACAAAGCAAAATCCGCAAACAAATGCAAGTAGATTCAGCTAAAATCCAAGTCTCTCCCATTTTGGAGGGGTCAGGACAGATCTGGTTCTCACCTGCTCCTCTTTGAAGACAATCCTGTTGAAGAAGAACTGGAGGTATTCGTTGGCGTAGTTGATGCAGAGTTGCTCAAAGCTGTTGAAACCGAGATCCTGTTCAAAAATAAGGAGGGAAACATGGAGTAGCAAACGAAGAGCTCAATGTGATGGAAACTTGGGAATTGTAGTTTTGCAAGCTCTCCGTACTCTTGGGCTTAGAAGGCTCAAGAGCTTCCCAAGCTTCATATCCCAGGATCCCATAGTATCAAATTATGGCAATTCAAGTGGTTTCAAACTGCAGTTATGCTCCAATGTAGATGCACCCTGGATCAAGATCGCACCTCAAATCCATAGATATCCAAGACTGAGATGGAGAGGGTTTCTTGCCGAGGGAAGATGAGCTTATTGATGCGGTCCGTCAGCCAGTTGAAGAGGAGCGAATACAAAATCTTCGCAATGGCGTCTCTGGGAAGGGAGGGAAACCCACAAAAACACCACAATTACAAAGCGAAACTCTTTTCTTAGCTCATTCAAAACAGCAAGAAGGAATCCGTTCCCAACGCTTCGTCTCCAAATTACTAGGGATCATGTTGAATTATTGTACAATTTTTCGCATTTCGGTCAATTCTGCACAAAAAATGTCATTGAGTAACAAGTTGAACTTGGTGCTCAAAACACAGTGTCGGCATCAAAGAGTGCTGCACATTTTGCACAGAAAACATAGTATTTTGTGTTGAGGACCAATTTGGAGAGGGGGATGCAAGTGAATTTTCCTGCTCAAAATGTCCCGAAATGTCAAAATATCACGAAAATCCCCAACAAGTTCATATCAATGTTTAGCATGTTGGGTGATTCTGCACAAAAACTCACATTGTGTAACGAGTCAAACTCAGTACACAAAGCACACTTTCGGCATTGAAGAGTACTGTATGTTTTGCATAGAGAACATATCACTTTGTGGGTTGTTGTAGGTTTTTTCAGGCTATATAGCCACGTTCTAGAGGCATTTTCTCCTGACGTTTCGCCTGCATCTATGGCAAGCATCCTCAGAGGTGGTGAGGTCTGTTGGAATTAGGAATATGGGTTTATATATCTGTGGAATGACCAGGGTGGGGCAAAGAACTCTTGTCTGTTGGAGCTAGGTGTGAATGTTTCAATTGACTACCTTGATTAGCATGTGATGGCCTGGCAGTGCCTGYGGCAATCTTTTGTTGAGAGGTGATTACTAGATGTGCCTGATCGTTTSRCCTCTG